>WHYT01017134.1:74297-95420 GCA_009806455.1 Tetrax tetrax | reverse complement strand
ATGTCGTGTGGGACAGTGTCAAATGCCTTGCACAAGTCCAGGTAGATGATGTCCATTGCCCGTCCCTTGTCCACCGCTGCTGTTACCCCGTCATAGCAGGCCACCAAATTGGTCAGGCACGATCTGCCCTTGGTGAAGCCATGTTGGCTGTCACCAACCACCTCCTTGCTCTCCATGTGCCTTAGCATGGTTTCCAGGAGAATCTGCTCCATGACCTTTCCAGGCATGGAGGTGAGGCTGACCGGCCTGTAGTTGCGTGGGTCTTCCTTGTTCCTCTTTTTAAAAATGGGGGTTATGTTCCCTCTCTTCCAGTCATCGGGGACCTCACCAGACCGCCACGATTTCTCAAATATGGTGGCCAGTGTCTTGGCAACTTCATCCGCCAGTTCCCTCAGGACGCGCAGATGGATCTCATCTGGACCCATGGACTTGTGCTCCTTCAAGTTCCTTAGATGATCCCAAACCTGCTCTTCCAGTGCAATGGGCGGTTCTTCATCTTCGCAGTCTCTGCTTGTGCCTTCCACAGCTTGGGTGGAGAGACAAGAGCCCTTATCAGTGACGACTGAGGCAAAAAAGTCATTGAGTACCTGAGCCTTCTCCATGTCCCAGGTAACCAGAACTCCGGTTTCCTTCCAGAGTGGGCCTACATTCTCCTTGGACTTGCTTTTGTCCCCCACATACCTGTAGAATCTTTTCTTGTTACTTTTTATATCCCTGGCCAGATTCAATTCCATCAGGGCTTTAGCCTTCCTCACCCGATCCCTGGCCGCTCGCACAGCCTCTCGGTAGTCCTCCCAGGCTACCTGTATCTGCTTCCACCCTCTATAGGCTTTCTTCTTCAATTTCAGTTGGTCCAGGAGCTCCTTGCTCATTCACGCTGCCCTCCTGGCCTTTTTGCCCAACTTCTTCTTCATCGGGATGCACCTCTGCTGAGCTTGGAGGAGGTGCTCCTTAAATGTGGACCGTGCTCCTTAAATGTGCACCAAAATATACTCTGAACAAGAGCATCTTTTCAAAAGAAAACACAAAATTACGTCTTGCCTATGGTTTTATAGTGTTGCATGCAACTACATTGCCTTGATAGACGAGTCAACATGAAGAACATAAGATAATCTGTAGAGTTTTCAGAAAGAAAATTTAAAGATTTATGAAAAATCACCAGTCAAACCTTCTCCTTTGAGACATATTTATTTTTTCCTCACAAAACCTGAAATAGTTTAGATGGAAAATTGCAGGTTTTTTGTTTTTTGTGTTGTTCCAGCTCGAGGGACCAATTAAAGAGACAAGGCTAGTACTTGAATTTGTACTTTTTTCCCATTGCCTGAGCTCTCATCCAGGAAAGCTGACCCAGGACTACTCCTTCCATTTTACCCCTCTGTGAGAGAGTCTCTTCTCTTTGGAGAGGTCTGACTCATAGGATCTCAACTGTATTTCTCCGTCAATCAAGACACTGTTTCCATGATTCACAGAAAATACAGAAGAATTCAGAATAAAGTAGATACATGAGAGTTGCATTTTGTTGGACGAGAAGAGAAAGCCACAAAGAACCTAAAGGAAGGCTATATATTACATATATTAGAGTGTCAGTGAAAAGCTCACTAGAGACTTATCCATGAAATATGGATGTTGAAATATCACATTATATTTATTATGATTACTGTTTCCCTATGAAAAATTTCCAGACCTCTGTTGAAAGCCTGAAATCCAAGGACAGAGTAGTTTTTATTTTTATTTTTCAGTCTTCATCTAATTTTTCAATTTTTCAATCTTTCTGAAAACAGCAATTTCATTAAATACAGGGGCCTTTAATTGGAAAATTCGGATAGAAAAATATATTAGGTTCACTTATCATATAGCATTATTCAGAAAACTGTAGAATTGTACATTATTATAATGCAAATATTTACATAATTAAGTTATTTTGTTGTCATGTACTTAAGGGATTCTCCCTCTTTATTTTCTTCTGATTTTTCAACCCATTCACTTTATAAGCTGCCCCTGGCTCTGCTCTTGATTAAGGTTACTACACTCTTCCACTTTTCCTTGTTATGAACCGTTAACAAAGTTACCGTATTTTGAGGAATATGTAAGTTTTCAAATAACTGAATTCAGGTTTTGTTAGTATTTACTATAGTGTTACCTTCCTTGTTTAAAACTTTGGTATTACTTCTTGACTGTTCCAATTTGAACTAGGTATGATTCTGAATCAAACCTACTGCATTATTTTACTGCTGGGTTTATACATCATGTTTTCACAGTGAAGAGACTATCTTCTCCTTGTTTTCCCATGATGTTCTTCTGCTATTGTATTGGGTTTCCATGGCAAGGTTTTGGTAGTGAGGGAAGCTGCAGGGGTGGCTTCTGTAAGAGGACACCAGAAGCTGCCCACTCTGTCCAGCAGAGCCAGTTCCAGCCAGCTCCAAGGCAGACCTGCTGCTGGCCAAAGCTGAGCCCATCAGCAGTGGTGCTAGCACTTCTGTGATAACATAATTGAGAAAAGGTAAAAAAAATGCTGCACAGCACCTGTGAGAAAGGAATGAGAAAATGGGAGAGAAGCAACTATGCAGGCATCAAGGTTGGAGAAGAAAGAGAGGGGAGGAAGTGCTCCAGATGCTAGAGCAGGGATTCCTCTACAGCCCATGGTGAAGATCATGGTGATGTAAGTTGGTCCCCTACAGCCCATAGAGGATGACAATGGAGTAAATATTCACCCAGTAGCTTGTGGAGGACCACAAGCCAGAGCAGGTGAATGTGCCCTGAAGGACGCTTCAGCCCATGGAGAAGCCATGGAGAAACAGATTCCTTGCAGAAGCTGTGGTCCATGCAAGAGCTGGTGGCTTTATATTTGTTCTTATTTCTCATTATTCTACTCTGGTTTTAACTGGCAATAAATTAAATTAATTTCCCCAAATCAAGACTGTTTTGTCTGTGACAGTAATTGCTGAGTGATCTCCCTGTCCTTATCTCAACCCATGAAGTTTTTGTCGTATTTTCTCCCCCGTCCTGTTGAGGATGAGAAAGCAGCTTGTTGGGCATATAGAAGCTAGCCAGGGGTCAACCCATCACACCAGTGCAAATGGTCATCTCACAACAACTGCCAGAATTTCCTGGCAATCTGAAGTACAGGTATTCTGCCAATATTCTTTTGGCAAGGAGGTCTTGTGGTTTCTCTCTTTATATGTATTGTTTCTAAAAGGACTAAGAGACTAATACTGCAGTGCCAACAGCATACTATTCATGTAAGCACATATATACGTAAAGCATGAACAGCATGCATGTATTCTCTTCTGTTTTCAGAGTGATAGTTGTTTCTCTGACATAGGAAAACTGCGCACATAAAGGCAGAACTTTTCTCCTTTGCCCTATGCATTGAATTATTCATTAAGGAGATTTCTGAATTTGTTCCAAATAATCCCTTGGCAGCTTAATGAAATTGAATAAAACTTTTAACCTGAGAAAGAAATTAGCCTTTAAAGGCTTTCTTAATTTTAGCAAAACTTCTTTATATACACAACTGAAAGCCTCATCCAATGGATACTTATGGAAGGAAAACAGTAGGTTTAAGTCTCTTTCTCATTAAAGCCTCTGAGACTAAAGGAATTTTATTTCAGCCCCAACACAGCAACAGACTGCCAACAGAAAAGTATGCACTGCACAACACTGTGCTGCATGTAGATCTTAAAACCAGCTCAACATGAGCCTGTTTAAATATAATAGATCTTTCAGCTCTGCTGCCATCATATTCCTCCCACAGGTGAACTTGCTGAGAAATGAGCAGGCTGAGAAGCCATGCACATCACTCAGGCAGACGCATGTTCTTACACAGCTTCCTACTTCCAATAGTTTTGATAACAAACTAAAATCAGCCTCAAGTATGTGCACTAAGCACATTTCCCCCTTCTACTTTGATTATTTTCAGGCAGCACTGTCCTTTTCCTGTGATGGCACACTGCTTAGGCTGGTAGGTCCCACACTATACTAAAAGGTCATAGTAGAAAAGTAGTAGTAGTCACAAAACTGTACTCTTCCATCCTGACCACCATAAAAACATATCACATTAACCAACTAAAGATCTAATGGAAGAATCAGTTTTTGTTTTTTAGGAAAGCTTTGTTTCAAACTTCAGAAATTCTGAGTATTAAAGAAAACTGCCCAGGATACCTTTATAACAGACGTAGGATGACACTTCATTTTCTCAGACTGCATGCAAATTTCATTCATATAAAGATATTTTTATATACTTCACGCGTGCGTATGTATGCATGGAGGGAAAGAAGGAAAGAGGGAAAGGTGTATCATTAACTACATAAAAGGTTGGGCAAAATAGAGCAAAGATCAATCTCTGCCTCACTTTTGAGCTAAGAAGTTGAATTATCATCTAGAAAATGGGGACTGCTGTTGAACTGACATTATAAGGTTGTTGGCATTCTGTTTCGAGACTGTCTTGGAAAATGAAGTAATTTTCATGTAGCATACCAACATACTCTGAATTCATTTTTTGCTTGTGTGAACATGCAAGTTTTTATAACTGTCCTGGTATGTATTTCACCAGTGGAGTTCAAAAGTTTTGAGTATGGGTACAATGGGACATGAGGTTTTCAGTTCCGTTAACAAATATTTTTGTTACAAAGAAAATAAAGGAATTAATTAAAGCAAGCGTTAGCACCACCCCTGTACCAAAAAAAAAAAGAATCTGCAAAACGGAGGTGAGAACCACACATTCAGTAGTAATACTGTCATTGAATGTGAACATTAAATTTTTTAGCATCAGCACAGTTTTGTTCAATGTCCACAGCCAGGATCTTGCTTCCTCGGTTTCCTCTGGAACTGCTCTGTTGCAATAGCACAGACAAACATTTCTCTATTTTGTACATATTGCCAGTATCCTGTTCTATTGCTGTTTCCTGCTGTCTGATCACCAGTTGGCAGTGTAAAATACAAATCATGGGGTGCACTTCAGGCTTAGCATCTCTGACAGATCCCATTCATTGAATGGGTTGGCTACTTCCACCTGCACACTTTTCTACCATTTTCTCTATTCACATCAACGACTACCAACAGTGCCTGAATGATGACCTCATCTCAGGAAGCACATAACCTGCAACCACATAAAACCTGACCTACTATTTAACACAGGAATCAACCTGTCTCATGTTGACCAGCTGGGTAGTCATTTAGGAGCCAGCTTGCAAAGCATCTCTAAGTCTATAATGATCTGTACCAAAGGAATTCTGTAAATCACTGTTGTTTCTATTTTTGCAGCAAAGGTATAGATCAGGTTTACTATCCGGGCAGGAAATATCTAGAAGGCAAACAGCTACTTTAAAAGTGTGAGAGACATATATGAGTTTCTCAAGTGGATGCTGGGGACCATGACTGATGGCGCCTCACCACTATCGATGTGCACATATACATTGTTCTCAGCAGATTTCTTGGGTCCTTTTTGTATGAACAAACTGCTACATCTGCTGCCTGCTGATGTTAAAAATCATTATTTGAAGAATATCTCATATCTCAACTACATCTTCCTCAATACACTTTGTGTGGATCTTTGCTGAACAATGTAAAGGGAATCTGTGTTTGCTTCCATCTCTCCTGGTACAACTCAGATTTCTGCTGAAATCATACACAACACTTTATCTCTCCATATTAAAACGTCTTTTGAATCTGGCATTAGTTCCATATACCACAAAGTTGGGGTTATTTTTCTGTAAAAATTTTCTTTTTATGTTGAGGAGTACTGTCAGGTATACACAGCTGGTTCTACCAGCTCTCTGACAAGCCATATAAAAGATTGCCCTTTTCAAAATAAATGTGAGCCCATCCTAGAAAGAATTTTCAGGACATAGATTGCAGACAGTTTTCTTAGACTGTTTGTTACTTGTAGTTTTATGCTTTGTCACTGTAGCCATCTGGCAGTCTTCTGCCTGTCTTACTCTAGCATAAATCTATTAATCTTTTTCTTGAATAAGAAACTAAGAAAAAAGGAAATTATCATTCTGCATGTGTTTTGTTTGGTTTGGGGTTTTTTTTTGTTTTTTTGTTTTTGTTTTTTTTTCACAAGTGCAAGTGGTCATTATCTTTTCAGCCATTCCCAAGAATGAGGGAAAAAGTTGTGCAAAGACATCACTGTTCACAGAGCACCTGGGAGTAAATATGTTTATTAGTATGACTCAGCTCCACAGTTATCTGGAGCTGAAATAAATTCTAGTAAGTATTACAGTTATTGCTGTGAGAGTTTTTAGTTTTCTTATGCCCTTCTAGCTCTTGCCTAAAACTGATGACATTCAAATCACAGTCCCTGGAAACAATTTAAACTATTTTTTTCCCACTTTTTCTTTTTTTCTTTCTCTGTGCTTTGATAAGAAAAAATATTTATGTTTTTGCCTTACGTTTAATGTCTCTGCCTTTGTGTGTTCTCATGATCTTCTTGGAAATTCTGCAGTCAGAGAGACAGGTAGATGGATTAACACTTAAAGCATTATGTGATTCCACTGCACTGAAGCATCAGTGGGGAACTATAAGTTTGCAATGAAAGAGCCCAGCTGAAAACATCAAGGGCTTAATCAATCAGTCCAGTAGCCAATTCAGTTAACTATCTCCAAACTCGTCCCAGTCTAACTGAGTGTTAGTATGGCTGTAAGCAGAAGATAGGTCTATCCTCAGTGGGTATCAGCCTTCCTCTTCTTTCCCCATTTTTAATCCAATTTTAATATTCCCTGATTTAAGGACTGAGATAAAAAAAAAAATCATTCTCCTCCAATAGATTTCCTACACAGCATTATTTGCAACTGAATTTAAAATATTTCAAATGGACTTTAAAAATAACAGATTTCAGGAATGATCCTTCATATCACACTACCTTTTAAAGCACACAACGGTAATTCTTCTAGAATTTCATTAATGCTTTTCTTTAAAGAAAGAGTACTTTTTATCTCCATGATTCAGAAAAATCCAGAGTTTAGGAAAAACACCCACACACATCAGATAATTTGACACACGTAATAAAGAAAAGTAATTCACAATGAATTTCAGAGAATATATGAACATATGTGTATTATTTCCTGTAATTTCTAATGTTAATTCTGTCCACTTATATATATGTATTATTAGGAATCATAGATGATTCTGTTCTTAAGTTCTACTGTGGTCAGGTTTGTTGTCAGTATATAAACTATCTAGATACAGATGCTAAATCATAGCATCTAATGGATGAACACTCAGAACACTGGAATTTATAGTGTATTTATAGTGCTTTCTGGTGAGCAAAGGGTGAACAGAAGCCATCTCATCCTTATGAAAAAAAAAATTTTCAACACATATATAGTGGAGGAACAGAGCTGCCCATTGCTAAAGAATTGTAGGTATCGAACAATTTCCTTTGCGTAGTTAGGATCCAGGAAGAGGCTCAAATACATTAGTGCTGCCAGTGCTTCGTTATCCTGCTTAGACCTCTTCCAGGCACAGTTTACCCTTTGGTAAAGTGGTTATTCTGGGTCATAGTACATGCAGTGGGTTCACAGAGCATTCGAAGATCACTCCATCAGCTTTCGTACACATTAGTGTTACAGCACTTCTAAGGTACTAAATTACTATCTGCAGGGTGACAGAGGTATTACAGAAGGTTTCTACTAAACCTGGAAATTAGCCTAATAGAAACACCTAAAGAGGTCAAATATTAAAAATAGTCATGCTTTGGGAAGAAGCTATGCATCTGGGTTTGCAAGCTGACCAGCAGAAGACTGGGAAGTGAGTAGAGTGCCCAATCTCCCAATCTCAGAGATGGAAAGGACAGCTGAATGCCTCGGAAGTTTTCTCATTTTGTTTTAAAAAACACAAAGGTGAAGGTGAGCACTCCAGCACGGGAGGAGAGGGAAGGCCTGGGAGAGAGAGCTGTGAGTTGCACAACCCCAAAGTGCAACCCCCAGCACCAGTTCAGGTTTTCACTGTGATCCAAAGAAAATAAGCTGACTCAGGAGCCCCTCCTCTCAATACATGTAAGACATGACTCATTAGTGGAAAGTGATCCGTCTGTAGTCTGGCCATGCCTTTGACTGGGACCACTGAGCCTTCAGAGACCCAGGTCCCTCTGAGCTAGCTTTCCTGTTGAACTTCAGAGGAAGATATCAGTTTTATACCGCACAGTATGATGTGGAAATGCAGTTATACCACTGCACAGGAAGAGTTACAGAAAAAAAATCTAGCTGCCATCATGATGAATGAGAGTCATAACCTCTTTCTCATCACATGTTATCCTGGAAATTGCATTACAACACCTTAAACCTCAGGAACTACATTTACATGCCTCTTCCTGGACAGTAATGGCATTCCTTTTCATTAGCACCTGCAAAGGAGGACTGTCAAGAGCAATAACATTAGATTGTCGGCACACTGCTGATGCTTTTTTATCTACTAGCAAAGATTTTTAACTGAAATTAGAATAATTTTGGAAAAAATCTGAAATCCTTTTGGTCCTCTCCAGGAACAAATCCTTAGCTGATAGAAATTACCACAGGTCTATTCAAACACTATGTTGTATTCAGACAAGCTCCAAAAATTTAAACTATCTGCAGATCTGGTTTGCAATTTAAGAAGTGACTGTATTTAGGAAAAAGTAAATAATTAAACAGAAAGTCAGAAAAATTAGGGTTCATTTTGTTTTATTTATTGATATATCATTTTCATAGGAAAAGCAAGAAAACAGCTCATTACAGTACTAATATACCAAACTGCAATTCTCCTCCATCTAATTCCCCTAATGTTCACTTCTGAACAACGTGGATGGAGACCTTAAGTCCCTTCCCTTTGATGTTGTAGCTTTACATCCACAAAAGCTAGCAGCTACAAATCAAATCAATACCTTAAACTTAAATGAAGTCTCTCTGGTTAAATCTTGAGTTTTGTCACTTGACAAAGTCTTTAAGCCCTTCCAGCACCAAGAAAGAAAATAAAAAGTGGTGAGGTGTAGACTTTCTTAGCAAATTAATTTCACTAGATTTAATTTTGTTAGGACTTAAAAATCAATATTTGCTCAAATAAGTTTTCAGTTCACAAACAACAAAATGTCCAGTTAATCTCTTCTCTATTGCCCATCTGTGTCATGATCATTTTTTTAGTGATATTTCATTAGCTTCATAATGTTTCTTGGAAGTAAAATAAAAGTACATTTTTCTTTCATTTCTGCTTTAAATATAATGAGAATTTCATGGGAATACATAGGTTGAGAAATGTGTGAGCAGGAATAAAAAAAAAAAATAATATAATGAGAAATATCCCAAGAATACTCAATCTAAAACCAAAGGGGGCATTTAACTGCAAACACTGTGGTTTACAAGCAAATTACTTGGTTATGACAGTTGTGCCTAGGTGGCCAAGTCATCATTAATTTAGCTTACTAGACTATAAATTTGTGCTCTTATTAGCTTTTCCTATTGCTCCCTACACACTTTCAAAAGAAATTTCACTGCATGCAAAGGAAAGAGAATTAAAGAGTGCTAAGGAAGGCAGGTATCCCTTCTTTACCTTAAGAGGTCACATAGGAATGCCAACATGGAAAAGCTTTTCATAAAGAAATTATAGCCATAACCTTCCTAAAAGAGGCTGAATTGACTTTCAGATTATACCAACACACACAAAAATGCCAGAAATGTGATAATAAAAATTTTAGACTTTCTTGGTGCTTCTTAGGAGAAATGTCCAGGAAGAAAGGGACCCAAAAGCATCTAATTGTTTTTTAATATCTGATCCATACATTCACAGCATACTAACCTTTAATCTGTCATCTGGATTTTAAAATATATTCGTTTTACAGTCTCACATAATTTGAAGTGCTCTGTTGTTGTACTGTATTTAGCATTTGGTTCATAGGATTTTCCCCTCACACTGCTCCAAATATGTTATTTTACTGACTTTGAATTACATTAAACATTTATTTTCTAAGCTCCAATGTCTTCGTTTT
Organism: Tetrax tetrax; assembly: GCA_009806455.1. Classification (NCBI taxonomy): domain Eukaryota; kingdom Metazoa; phylum Chordata; class Aves; order Otidiformes; family Otididae; genus Tetrax; species Tetrax tetrax. The sequence continues at coordinate 85,462 of WHYT01017134.1, read as the reverse complement.
GAAACAGCTATCAAATTTTTTTCAGTCTTCTTAATGTAGTAATGCTCTGGAGATATAACTGTAATTGTGCTACTTACTATGCAGTTTTAAAACGTTAAGTGGGATGTGAAGACTGTGCACTAATGCAAGCTGTGTCCCTGTATTTAAAATTGTGATGGTTTAGCCCGAATCACCATACAGTTTCTCGCTCACCCTCCCCCTCCCCAGCGGGATGGGGGAGAGAATTGGGAAGGAAGGATAACTCGTGGGTTGAGATGAAGACAATTTACTAAAACAACAAAGGAAAACTACAATAATAACAGAATATAAGGATACTAAAATATACAAGGTAAACAATGTATGTTTTCTCACCACCCAATGTCCCAATGACTGATACAGCCCGTCCCGAGCAGCGATCACGGAAACAAAACCGAGCGGCAACGGAGCTAAAATGGGGCCAGCAAGGTGGGGGGAGCGATGCCAGCAAACTGAAGAGAAAGATGGATGCCAGGAAGGCAGATACCCGCCCTGGCTAGCCCCCACTTATGTACTGAGCATGACGTTTATGGCATGGAATACTCTCTTTGGCCAGTTTGGATCAATTATTCAGTCTGTCTTTCTCCCAGCTTCCTGCATCTGCAAATTAGCAAGACTTGGAAAGCAGGACAGTGTCCTTGGTCTCATTCACAACAACTCATATCATCAGGGTGTTTATCAACATTCTTCACACACGAAATCCAAAACATACCAGCTACTGAGAGGAAAAAATTAACTCCATCCCTGCCAAAACCAGGACAAAAATGAATATTTAATTGTCACTTAGTACAAAAGTACTTTGTCCCCCACTGAATGCATCACAAGTTGTTCAGGGTTCACAGCTAACTACTAGTAAAGAATGCCGTGATGTAGACAACCACATCAACCCTCCCAGTCTTGCTCCTACTAGACAGCACCATCCAAGCACCAGCAGAAACAGCCAAGCATCAATTGAAGAATGGCTTGCCATGTAAGGTGCAGATGGGCTTATTTTATGCATATCTGTGCTACTTAGGAGCCTTTCCATCAAAGTTGCACAACAGATTTATGATCTATATCCATGTATCTGTAGTAAACTGGTACCTAGGAAGAGATGCACAGCCTCTGTGAGACTGTGACTGGGAAGTTAGAGCTAACAGCTTTTTTTTGTTATCTTTCCAAGTTTGTTGTTAATTCATTCTCTTACAAGCTTCCTCGTTGCAGCTGTGAAATTAGTATCGGTGACAACAACTACCAGAACATTCACTGAGCTTACAGCTACAATAATTTCCTGTTTGAACGAGCAGACCTAGGCAGCATAGTCTTTGAGTTGGTCAAGCGTGATCTGGCAGACACATCTGGAGTACTACATCCAGTTCTGGAGCCCCCAACATAAGAAGGATATGGACCTGTTGGAGCGAGTCCAGAGGAGGACCATGAAGATTATAAGAGGGCTGGATCACCTTTCCTATAAGGACAGGCTGAGAGAGTTGGGGCTGTTCAGCCTGGAGAGGAGAAGGCTCTGGGGAGACCTTATAGAGCCTTCCAGTACCTAAAGGGGGCTGATAAGAAAGATGAGGAGAAACTCTTTAGCAGGGCCTGTTGCAATAGGACAAGGGGTAATGGTTTTAACATAGAGGGAGATAGATTCAGACTGGACATAAGGAAATTTTTTTTTACAATGAGGGTGGTGGAACACTGGCAGAGGTTGCCCAGAGATGTGGTGGATGCCCCATCCCTGGAAACATTCAAAGCCAGGTTGGATGGGGCTCTGAGAAACCTGATCTAGCTGGAGATGTCCCTGCTCCTTGCAGGGGGGTTGGACTGGATGACCTTTACAGGTCCCTTCCAACTCTAACCATTCTATGATTCTATTTGGGACTCAGAGTGCATCTCATGAGTTAGTTCTAATAACTCACCAGAGTGGGCTTGAAAATGGACAGCCCTACAATATTTACACATATAGTCATCTTCCCATAATTTAAATCATAAGCAAGTACTGCGTAATTGCTAAAAGCTCCTTCTTGAGACTCTAATCCATATGAAAGTGTGTGCATGTGAGCTGGTTGTTGGTGATTCATGAGGGTCTTTTGGAAGAGCTTGTGTTCCCTACTTAACTGTGTGCAGACCTTTAGACCACTTCATGAGTTTCTCATGTTTATTTTAATTTGTAGTCTTGCTAGTTTCTGGTAATCTCTTCACATTTTTGGTTGTGGACAGTTGAAAATCAAGGTATTTAAATACGCCTCACTTGTCTTTCAAGTGCAAATATTTTCTAATCAGCGTGTCACTTTACTGTAAAAAGGGAATGGATATAATCTCTCTCATGAAAACTAAAGGATGTTTTCCTGATTAATCATATATGGTACCTCAGCAGACAAAATGCTTGCTAGTAGACTGTAGAATCTCTAAAAAGATAAGGTAGAAGATTTTCCTGTCACAAGTTACCTATTTTCAATACACAGTACAGCAAGAATAAGTACCAGCACGAGAGCAGCACTGCATACCTTTCCTGATAAATGGAATATGAGAAGTTAGTGTCAGTCACAAAACAGGACAGCAAAATCTATTATTACCTATCTTCCACCTGGTCCTTGCACTTACTGTGAGACTGGATTGACGCTAAGGAGAAATGGAGGACAGATGTCCTGGAAACACACACAGTGTTTGTTAACTCTGAAAAAAAACCAAACTAACATCTTTGCAGTAAATAAACCAGAATGTGTTGTTGCATGGGAAAGCTGACATTTTTCCAAAGAAATTAGCTGTTTTATATTCTGCATATTTCAAATTACAGTCAAACTATGCTGTCTCTTTCCATTGAGTCTTGTAGCAAAAATTTACCTTTTTGAAATCAGCTAACTTTTGTGGCTGTTTCAGAGATAATTCTGCAACTAATGCACTTTCTCTGGGTAAAAAAAAAAAAAAAGGAGGGGAATAAAAGGGAAAAATATTTTTAAAACACTGTGCTTGAAATTGGGGTACGGACATTAATTCTTTTGAAATGCATCACAGGAGACTAGAAGGAGTGAAATATGCACCTTTATATAATTTAACAGCAAAGATGACATTTGCAGTCTCCAGGTAATCCTTGCCTTCTTCAAGAAAACATGTTTCATGAAGAAAACTATATGCCATTGTTACATTTGTCACCTTTCATCTGCAATGAATCCCATCCCAGAACACATAAACTTCATTTTAAATGTATAGCACAATGAGGGACAAATATTAGCTCTTTTTTTTCAAGCACAGACCTGGAATTAATTACTCCAGCAAATATCAGCATTTTCAAAACAAGTGATTCATAAGAATATTACAGTGATAGAGACCCCTGGACAATCTAGATACATTATCAAACTATTACAGTGTCCTTCATTAATAGAGAATACTTTGGATTTTTTTTCCTCTCACAGCCAGCTTAAGGCAAAACTCATAGTCTTTATTTAAATCCAGAGCTTTTTCATCTCATAATTAGCATCACAGTTCACAGAGTTTCTAGTTAAGTGCTTGGTTTTACAAATCTACCTTTAGGTAATGAGCTTTGCAGTGCCAAAATCATTAATGAAGCCTTGGATTCTGAGGTCTTCTTTAACAGCCTAGTCCAAAGCAGAAAGGTAAGGTCACTATTTTTCTTACTTTTGGTTAGCGTGCACAGGCACGCACCATCATTCTTTTGAGTAGGGGAGCTACTGAAGCAGAAAGGTGAGACAACAGAAGGGCCCATTAGACTGTAGACCACTGGAACTCCCTTCCTAAGGTCAGGACATAGCTACCTGATAAATGACATGCGAGGTTTATTTGGCACTTCAGTTTTACTAAGGCCCAGCTGTAGTCACAGAAATCCTGAGAAATAGTAGTCAAACCATGTTCATTAAGTTTTGGCTTTTTCTTGTAGAGACACTCATAAGCCCACTACTGTCATAGAATCATAGAATCATAGAATGGTTAGGGTTGGAAGGGACCTTCAAAGGTCATCTAGTCCAACCCCCCTGCAACAAGCAGGGACATCCCTGACTAGATCAGGTTGCTCAGAGCCTCATCCAGCCTGGCCTTGAATGTTTCCAGGGATGGGGCATCCACCACCTCTCTGGGCAACCTGGGACAGTGCTCTACAACTCGCATTGTAAAAAATTTTTTTCTAATATCTAATCTAAACCTCCCTCCTTCTAATTTAAACCCATTACCCCTTGTCCTATCACAACAGGCCCTACTGAACAGCCTCTCCCCATCTTTCCTGTAGGCCCTCTTGAGGTATTGGAAAACCTCTATCAGGTCTTCTGGGAGCCTCCTCTTCTCCAGGCTGAACAGCCCCAACTCTCTCAGCCTGTCCTCATAGGAGAGGTGCTCCAGCCCTCTGATCATTTTTGTGGCCCTCCTCTGGACCCTCTCCAACTGGTCCATGTCCTTCTTATGTTGGGGACTCCAGAACTGGACACAGTACTCCAGGTGGGGTCTCACGAGGGCAGAGTAGAGGGGCAGAATCACCTTTTTCGACCTGCTGGCCACACTCCTCTTGATGCAGCCCAGGATGCGGCTGGCCTTCTGGTCCGCAAGGGCGCATTGCCGGCTCATGTTGAGCCTCTCGTCCACCAGCACTCCCAAGTCCTTCTCCTCAGGGCTGCTCTCAATCCATTCTCCGCCCAGTCTGTATTTGTGCCTGGGATTGCCATGACCCAGATGCAGGACCTTGCACTTGGCCTGGTTGAACCTCATGAGGTTGGCACGGGCCCGCCTCTCCAGCCTGTCCAGGTCCCTCTGGATGGCATCCCTCCCTTCGAGCGTGTCGACGGCACCACATAGCTTGGTGTCATCGGCGAACTTGCTGAGGGTGCACTCTATCCCACTGTCCATGTTGCTGACAAAGATGTTGAACAGGGCTGGGCCCAACACAGACCCCTGAGGGATGCCACTGGTGACCGGTCTCCACTTGGACATTGAGCTGTTGACCATCACTCTCTCAGTGCGGCCATCCAGCCAACTCCTTATCCACCGAGTGGTCCATCCATCAAACCCATGCCTCTGTAGTTTAGAGAGAAGGATGTCGTGCGGGACAGTGTGAAATGCCTTGCACAAGTCCAGGTAGATGATGTCCGTTGCCCGTCCCTTGTCCACCAATGCTGTTACCTCGTCATAGAAGGCCACCAAATTGGTCAGGCACGATCTGCCCTTGGTGAAGCCATGTTGGCTGTCACCAACCACCTCCTTGCTCTCCATGTGCCTTAGCATGGTTTCCAGGAGAATCTGTCCCTGATAGAGTTTAAGGATTTCCATAGTGATGCAAACCTTCCACTGTGGCACAGGTCTCAGCATCTCACAGAGAGATTTTATTCCTGATAATAATATTACAATTAGATGAACACTGACTTGTTTTCCAGAAATGATTCAAAAATGAGTAGTATTGTTATATTTGGCTGCTTACATAGAGAAAAGGTGAAATATTTCAGCTTGTACATATATGTGTATCTGAATATAGGGAAAAATAACTTATAATGTAGCTAAAATACTTCAAACATTGTTACTGTGAGTGCTTTATAACTCCTCTCTACTCAGTGGAAAAAAAGGCCACTTACTCTCCAGATACTAATGTCATTTAAAAAAATCAAAACTCTAAACTTCAACATCAGTCTGAATAGTTATTTCACAGATACATTTTGAAAAAGAAAGGTTTAAAGAAAACACTGGTGCTAAGGGTTTAGTTTCCTAAATATTTCTTTTAATATTTCACTTCCCTAAGAAGAGCACAGTGACAGGAAGAGAGGCAACCCTGTATACGAAAGACTTCAGGAAAGTAAAGTACTGGTGGCATTTTAGACCTAAAATAAATTAGTAATAGTCCAATTTTAGTTCTCATACCTGAAGTTCACTCATAAAAACTCTTTTTCCTTCTTTTCCACAATTCAAAGACTTACAGTTATATAAAAAGTACTCTGCAGTATATTAGTAATAATGTGTACTTCTTGATTGCTCATTCTTTTCTAAATAATGCTTTTGATGTAGGATTTAATGAAATCTTTTGGGCATAACATTATGAGATTTAGGATTATACAAACAGAAGCATGTCTTACAGCTGTCTTATGTTTTCCTGTTTATTTCATTCTTTGATAAAAGAACCTTAAACAAATTGTTTAAAATGTGGGTAGCTAGCTCTATTTATTTCGGCAGGATTACTCAAGTGCTTCAGACTAAGTGTGTCACTGTGCATTTCTTGAGAACAAAGCACACGTTGCAGGTGGTTATTCTATTACAGCAGTGATCTTCATACTCTCACTCACTCAGATAGGTTTAAATGTCTTCAGGTACATCTACCATGGAAGAAGTTATGCTTGTTTACAGCTGTGTTCTTTTGCTAAGCTGCAGATATACCGTCTCCTTTGGTTACAGCTGTGCTAGTTTAAATAAGTTATTCCTGGTAACTGTGGAGCAAACCACCTGAGAGCTCCCTCCTTCTGCCACTCAGATGAGCTTGCCCTGGCCTTTTAAATTCAGAGTGATCTAACTCACCTGGGTCAGGCTGAAAAAGTGAGCAGAGCAGAACAAAAACCTTAACTACATCTATTGATGGGTAGAGGTAAGTAACTGCTCACACCAACAAAGGCGCTGGCACTTCTCAAAGAAGAATCCCAGGAAAGGCTCCCAGAGGGGAACCAACCAAGGTGAGGAGATCAGAAACGAGCCCTGAAGAGTAATTTCTCTGGTAGGCACAGCCATAGCCCTATAGAGGATGCATATCATCACACTCTGATCAAATCCAGAGCTACAGCCTCTGGGAACTGAACACCAATATAAATGCTTATTGTGCTGTGAATTCCAGCTGTCCGCAATGCCTTCCTCCAAGCTGGGGTGGGTTAATTGGCTTTGCACTGACTAAATGGCTAAATATCAGCAGACAGACACGTTGTCCTAGTAGGGGTCAGGCTGATCTCCGGCATCAAATAGCGGGAAGAAGCAGAGAGAATTCCCCTGTTGTTGTCGAGATGAGTTTTGCCTGCCACAGGCAAGCAGATTGTTCTCACTAATTATTTGAATCTCTAAAACATGAGATCACACATTAGTAATTCAAAGACTTCCACATCAGTATTAAGGAGAGTGAAAAGCAGTTTTACAGTAAACAGAGGAGTTAAACACAGCCTTGGAAGCAAATATAAGCTAGCTTTTAGCAGCCAAAGTCTTGCCCACTGGATAGCTGTTTGTATCTATGAAAAATTTATAGGAAACTGTCTTTCCAATTGGGAATACTTTGCGCTCATTTACACAAATATCAATGACTGCACAATATTTAAGGCAGTATAAAAAAGTGCTCAGAATGTTCCACATTCCTACCAGGACAGCTAGGGGGGACCTCTGATCATTCCAAAGTTTCTGGTAAAGGAAGTACTGCAAATATAAAGGAATTTGGCCCCCAAACAGCACAGTTAGCTTACAATGTTCCCAGGTAACATCAGGGAAATGAGAAAAGTCTATGTCTGTGACTCTGACACAGAAGAATAGTTTTTGTTAATTGGGTAATAAAACAACGGAACCCTAGATTACATAATCTAGGGGTGAAATATTTTTAAATTGGAATGAGAATAGGATGATACTTGTAAAGTTGAGTAGCTTACCCATTGAGGATTTTAAGAGTGCGCGTGTTGGATAATTGGAACCTTAATGGTATTGCTAATACGAAAGTGATGTAAATGAACTGTCATTCAAACAGTGGTGTTACTATCAAGTGCACTGGGGAATACTTAGCCAAATGCACACTACCAGTTAGGGTACTTTGGCACTCTGTCTAAGGCGTTACCTTAGACATCTGTTAGTAATTTTGTTCTCATCGAGCAAACAAGACTCAAAGCCTGAAAAGGACACAGTACCACTAGCAAGGATTTATTTTGAACATTTTTTGTTGTATTTGAGTAAATACAAATGGTAAGGTGGCCTTTGGACAGGCCAAAGATAGTCCTGACAGCAGTAATAAAGTGCTACAGGGCCTAACCTAGTCTTAAAATGAAATTCCCTGGTATCCAAATATTAAATATACTTCCTGGTCTTTAACAGAGCTCATTAAAAAGATCCAAAATTTTAACATTCTAACTGTAGTCCAAATGAAATTCCCTTGGAAAAAAAAAAAAAAAAGTAATAAAATATCATTTCCAAAAGAGTGCTTATTTCAAGATTAAGAGCTTACCGTTCCAGGCTAATTATTTTGGCATATTCATTGAACAAGCATTGGCCAATCATTTATGTTTCTGCACCTAATATAAAAAATGTTAAACTAATTTTGAAAAAGAAAGCACATGTGTCTGTTTCTGGTACTCAATATTCTTTAAAGAGGCACAAATCATAAAAGATATGAAATAGCCATCCTTTCACTTCCACTTGTCATTCCAAATATACATCAAACTAGATATCTAGGAAGTGGTCCAACCCGCCCAAAAGCAAAGTACATGGATTAGCCTTGCTACTTATTTCTGAATACATACAACATAATTTGATGTACAATGACAGTGCAATATTTTGTTGCCAAAACATGAAAGAACCTGAGCGTGTGGAACACAATAGTTTCAGGGTTGTTTTTCTCTCTCTTTCTAGATTTGAACTTGAAACTTTCAAGCATAGAAATTCAAGAGACCAGGTAAATGGGCATTCTAAAAAAAAAAAAAAAAGTATTGTCTGCCTTAACAGGCAGTTCACTCGGTTTCTGAAGATTTTTTTTTCTTTTTTTTTCACCCTAAAACTAATTTATAAAATAAGCACAATACTTTTAAGAGTGAGATATAAACAGTGTAGAAGAAAAATCTTTAAGGACCTTTTTCTTAAAAGATGAATTTGCATAATCAGAGGGCTGAAGCACCTCCGCTGTGAGGACAGGCTGAGAGAGCTGGGATTGCTCTGCTTGAAGAAGAGAAGGCCCTAAGGAGACCTTGTTGCAGCTTTCCAGTACTTAAAGGAGGCCTACAAGAAAATGGGAGTGGAACATTTTACAAGGGCATGTAGTGACAGGATCAGAGGTTATGGTTTTACACGGGAAGAAGAGAGGAGGACCATGAAAATGGTCAGACAGGGGGAATATCTCTCCTATGAAGAAGGGCCAAGACAGTTGGGGTTGTTCACCCTCAGAAAACAGAAGGCTTGAGGGAGATCTTATAGCGGCCTTTCCATATTTAAAGGGGGCTTATAAGAAAGATGAAGAGAGACTCTTCACCAAGCGCTGTAGTGACAGGACAACGGGCAATGGTTTTAATCTGAAAGAGGGTAGATTTAGATTGGACATGTGTTTTATCGGACAAGTGTTTTACCATGAGGGTGGTGAGATACTGGAAGAGGCTGCCTAGAGATGCTGTGGATCATCCAATCCTGGAAGTGTTCAAGGCCAAATTGGATGGGATTTGAGTGACCTGAACTAGTGGAAGATGTCCCTGCCCATGGAAGGAAGATTGGAACAAAATGGTCTTTAAAGTTCCTTCCAACTCAGATCATTCTATGATTCTATTAAATTCTTTAAATATTATATTTTATTTTCTATATTTTTCTTGCACTTGCCAAAGAGAAAGCAGTGCACTGGTGTAGCTTTTGAATACACAGATGGCCTAGTTTTCCCCAAGTTTAGTCTGCTTTGCCCGTAAAGGTGACTTTCGGGATTTCTCCCTGTCCTTATCTCAAACCTTGAGCCTTTTCCCTTCCATTATCTCTCCCTTTCCTCTCAGAGTGGGGTGAGTGAGAGAGAGACTGCGCAGTCTGGTCCCGATGGGGGTTAAACTCCAACACAGTTCCACTGCACTGCCTGGAACGTGGCACCATACTGTAGAGTGAGGCTGTAGAAATAGAAACCTTTCCATTTTGCAAAGTAAGCAGGTGCAAAACTGACGCGTGCCATGGAAACCTGTCCCTTTGCCAGACTGTCCTCACGGGGGAAAGGTTGCTCCTGGTCTCCAGCCTGACCTCTCCAGTTGTAGCTGATGCTGCGCGCCTGTAAGGGCAGATGGCCTCTGTGACATCAGCGTGCAGTGGGCTGTGACATCACAGAGCAGTGGAACGTGACCTTGCGTCCCTCGCTGCACACATTTGGGCGCGGCCCAGTCTGGCTCGAGCCTGCACTCCTGCCGAGCGTGTCTGCGAGGTCTGGAGGGCAGAGTGAGGCTTCTCTTGGTGCCGGGTGGTGCTTTGGGGGCTGGCGTGGGCAGCGCTGGGTGCCCGTCCCGGAGCCATCCGCTGAGTTTTCCCGGCCCTGCCTGGTTCCGGCAGCCAGGCACTGTGGGGCACGCTTGCAGCAGCGGAGGTGAGGTGTGTGGGGGGAAAGGTCTCCTCAGGGCAGCCGTGGGGTGGGCGATGAGCTGGGGGAGCTGGGAGGGTGTCCTTCTCGAGGGACCTGGCCATTTCTTCCTTCCCTCTGGGGGACAGCAAGTGACCAGAGAGACAGAGTGGAGCTGCCCCACGTGCCACAAAGCTCGATGTGACGTGGCTTATGCGATGCCCTGTTGCCACCAGTTCTGTGTGGGCTGCATCCTGCGCTGGACAAAGGAGAAACCAGAGTGTCCCCTTTGCAGAAGACCGATAGAGACCATCAGCTTCTCTGTGCGGGCAGAAGATGACTACCTACAGTGTGTCGTTGCAGCCCACGAAGGGTCACCAGATGCCAGCAGCCAGGCAGAAAGAGCTCCCCACCGTCTGGCTGAAAACAGCCCCATCACCCTGCTGCATCCCCTCCATCTTCTGCGCAGGGGATGCTGCTCCCAGCTGAGCAGGGGGCTGCAGGGCCAGAGGCCATGGGTGGCCTCCTGCCTGAGACCTGGGCAGAACTCTTCCGAAGACAAAGGCGTCTTCTCCACCCGGTGCTGCCCTGGCTGCGCTGGGAGCTGCAGGCCGTACACGGGGCTCAGTGGTGGCGAGCAAAGAGTGCAGAGAGCCTGGTCCTGCACGTCCTGTGTGACTGCAGCCCGGATGAGGAGGTGATGGTGCAGAGGCTGCAGGACTGCCTAGCGGAATATGCAGCACCGCTGGTCCACTGGCTCATCGACCACATTGCGCACTCGTGCTGTAAGGAGGCCAGGAGGCTGGCACGCCGCTACGCTGCCAGGGACTGGCATGACAGCCCTGTGGCCAGCTCCAGCTCCAGCAGCTCCGCTGGGACCAGCTCCTGTGAGGGGACTCCCATTTCCCTCTCCAGGGAATTCAATGCCTATTTGCCTGAC
>WHYT01017134.1:4828-54105 GCA_009806455.1 Tetrax tetrax | reverse complement strand
CCTTCTGCAGCAGACCATCCCCTATATAGTCCACTTGAATGTGTTAATACCTTCACGCCACTTTCACATCACCTTCACAGCATTGGGAAAACGTTTGCCAAAGAAGGATTCCAAAATCCCTTTTTAATTTAATAATTTTCTCACCTTTACTGCTGTGCCTCTGTACTCGTTCTGACCTCTAACCCCAGTTATCATCACTTTGTAATTCGTCTTTTAAACAAAATGTTAATGAGCTGCCCTAGTGCAATGCGTGTAACAATAAAGAGAAGGAAAACTATGCATGTATTGCCTCCTTCCGTTATTTTCCTCACAACATCTGGATAGGGAATCCCAAGAGAGTTTGCTTTATTTAGATTCATATCTGATGTTGTCACCAGCACTTCACCCGAAGGTCATACAAATCTCCATTGTTCAGCCATGTTTTTTTTTTTATTATTTGTTGGCTTATGTGTACGTATTGTGCTGACCACAGCAAGTTATTACCTACATAAAACTCAAAACCTTCAGTATTGTTCAAGCTGCAGGACAAAGCTTTACCTTTAAAGACAAAAGCCTTTAATAGAATTCATAGAATCACATGGTTGGATGGGACCTATGAGATCATCTAGTCCAACCGTCTTCCCACTACCATTGCTGCCACAGCTACTAAACCATATCTTGTAGCTCCTCATCAAGCTGCCTCTTGAACACTGCCAGGGACGGCAACTCCACCACCTCCCTGGGCAGGCCATTCCAGTGCCTGACCACTCTTTGGGAGAAAAAGTTTTTCCTCACGTCCAATCTAAACCTTCTCTGGTACAACTTGTGGCCATTTCCTCGGGTCCTGCTTGTTGCCTGGGAGAAGAGGCCAAACCCCTGCTCATCACAACCTGCCTTCAGGAAGCTATAGAGTGCAATGAGATCTCCCCTGAGCCTCCTCTTCTCCAGACTAAACAATCCCAACTCTCTCAGCCGCTCCTCATAAGACTTGTGCTCCAGACCCCTCACCAGCTTTGTTGCCTTTCTCTGGACACATTCCAGGGCTTCAATGTCTTTCTTGTAGTGTGGGGCCCAAAACTGAACACAATACTCGAGGTGCATCTTCACACATTACTCCTCCGTCTTCTACAACTTGGAAATCACATGCACTAGGTCAGCAGGCCACCTGGGGCTGCCCAGAATGGAGAGTACTAGTAAGACTGATAGTGTACACAATCTTTTCACTTGCTCATTTAAATGAGTTAAGCACAAGAGAAAAAAAAAATGGAAGGAAAACTTGCTAATGCAATTTAGGCCATTAATTCTGTCTCTTCAAACCTGTAAAAGACACACCAACTGAAAAAAAAAATGTTTAACTACAATTCATGGACATTTATAACACACTAAAATCTAGATATTCCAACTAAGATTAGAGTGCTCCTGCAATCAGCAATCACCATTGTAAGCCTTGCAAGAGACAAACTATGTAGTGAGGTTAAAAACAGAAAACGCAAGATGGTGTGGGGAGATAAATCACTATCACCAGGACTAAAATGAAATATACATAATGAAAATATCTAAATATTGAGCATCAATTACAAGTTGAAAGGAGCAGTAAAGAAAGGGGAAAGGAGCAGATATGACTGGTCTAAAACTGTACTGATGGAAATAAAATTGGTTGGCAAAGTAGTAGTCTGTGAAGATTCAGTACCACCACAAACTGGGGACGGTTTTATGATATATTATGAGAGTGAGAGAAGTAAGTGTACAGTACAGGAAAAGCTTTTGTCAGGACTACAATGAACACCTGTTATATGAGCATTAGCAATGAAAGGAATTATTCTATTCTGTTAATAGGCAAGGAATGGTGCCTATTAATCGTGCCATCTACTGCCTATTTGCATGCAATACAAATTATGAATCATTATGCATTTTTGACAGGATTTTTTTTCAAAACCTATCTGCTTCCTGCAGAATTTTTTCAGCTCTCATTGAAATATGTTTTGATCAGAAATGAAAAAGAGCTAACTCAGCTCCCACACAGCGATTTTAAAATGCCACAGCCATACATTACCAATACTGTGTTTTGGGTGCCTCACACTCTTATCTGAATCAAATGGAGTCACACTGTGCTTCCACTATGTTCCACAGCTGCTGAGTAAGAGGGAAGATGGAGGGCAGGGTATTCTTCTCCCTTAGAAAATTGATATTTCTTGTTAAAAAAAAAAAAGCCAACAATCTGTTTTTCCTATTGAAAATTCTATCTCCTTTATCCAATGAATAAAATGGAAATGTGTGTGTGGTGCCTTCCTACTAGCACGAGTTAGGTGTTGCTGGACACTGTTTGGGTTGTACTTCCCATAATATACGTGTATCTCTCTCGCTGAATCACTAGGATACATATATTGGAATTCTCCAGTTACATTTTCTTTCAACTTACCTGAAGAGGTTGTGTGTCTGGGATGGGAAGAAGAAAAGAGAGACATGACTTGAATAAAAACAAATGTAAAGTGAAGCCTTTCCAGGACAAAACTTATGAACTTTATGAATTATTTTTCCTACGCTACCAGTAGAAATATTTGTATTATATGATGCAATAATATGCATTAATTCAAAAGTAAAGAGCATAGAAATTAGGGGATGGAAATTCCCAGCAGTGCCAAAGAACATAAGACAAGGTAGCAGGTGCATTGCTAAGTTGCTGAAGTGTGTTAAATGTGCTGCATTGCCTCAACTCTGCTTCCATTGAAGCCAATGGCAGTGCTTAATTGCAGATGCCATTACACATCTTTTAGAAAAATGTTCTGAGAAGCCAGTTCCTTACATGGGCTTAGAAATTTTCTCGCACATAAATGAAAAAGAAGAACACACAGTATTAAAAAAAAACAAACAACTAATCAAGGGTTGGTTAAAGTATGTGAATTATTGCTGCAGATCTCCATTCAAGTCAATTGATCGTTGATGAAGCTTGATATTCAGGCTAGATCAACAGGAACAGATGACTAGTATGCGCATCTCAAATGCTGCTCATAGTTCAGCAGTTTGTACCTCATCTCTTGAAATAGTGAGTTTCAAAATAAAACTCAAACTAGGAGAGAAATAGGAGCTGAAATAGAATTTCCAGTTCTAGAGCTATGAAGGAAGGGTTCACTAGAAGTTATGCCAGATAGATAAGAGGAAACATTTAATGAAGATTTCATTGAACAAGTTTAAACTTGAGCAAGACAGAAATACCTCAGCAAAATCTACATATCTTTGATAAAGCCAGTTAATCTCTTGAAGAAAAATTAATGTCCCTTTTTCATACACGATCAGTAAAAAAAGGTTTAAGAAATTCGCATATGGCTGATACACCATCACGCTTCAAAAGGAAGACAGGTCACATTAATATGAAAGTGTTACAGTGATCATTAGTTTAGTCTAACTTTTACTTCAACAGTACTAAGACAAATAAACACAGGAGGTTCTTGTTGAACATCAGGAAACACTGTTTTAACATGACTGAACACTGGAACAGGTTCTCAAAGGAGATGGTGGAGTCTGCATCCTTTGAGATGCTCCAAATCCATCCAGACGCAGCCCTGCACGCAGCCCTGCACACCTGGGTCTAGGTTGCCCTGCCTGAGCAGGAGGGTTGGACAAGATAACCTCCAGAGATTGCTTTCAGCCATTCTGTGATTCTACACTCAGTAATGTAGTCTCTTCTGCTCAATGCAGTATCTTTATTTCCAGACCTAAGAACAGTAAAATTACCTTACTTAAATTTCTTGAATAGGACATAAAATAATAAAGAATATTGTAATTCTTTGCTATTCTCAGTATATTGCCATTCCTTCGTAGATGTTACATACTTAGGTGTTTGCATGAGGCTACAGTTTTCAGAATGTATTTATGCTTTTTACTTGGTTCTGTTTTGGCAAATCTTCATTCATTTTCTGAAATATCTTAAAAAGATTTGTCCTTGCTGTAAAAGATTTGTATGAAGAATCTGGGCATAGAGCCTGAGATATCTTCAGGGGCCATTCTTTTTCTCCTGTCTCTCATATGCATTTTAGACTCTAAGTACAAACATAAATTGAAAGTGACTTGAATATATATTTTACAAAAACTGCAGTACACCCTGTGCCAACTGAACAAGCACATCCTGCCAGCATTTAAATGCATCCAGCCTATTCCTGAAAGTTAAGCCTGTCTACTCAGCTGTTCAGACCACTGTGTCCAAACTCTTATTTGAAAATTTTCCATCTTTGGAGCTGTCTATAATTCTGCATACTTTCATTCACTCTCATCTTTTGTTGAAGAATGACCTTATCTACAAATCTCTACCTATTCTGTTTAGTTTATCTCTGAATTATATAGGCACAAGAGATTTGTCTTCATTTACTGAACGTTAATGCCAAAAGCCTAGCATGATATTAATTGCCTAAATAATGTTTACTTCCCATGCAGTGATAAATGAAAAAAAGTAACTTTTAAGTTCCTTTCTACATATTGAAACCCTTCATATGAAACACATTACCTTACTGACTCTTCCAGAATTAGTCAGTAAAAGCCCATTAAAATGCCATACTCCTACCACTTGGACCATTGATTCAATCAGTATTCTACTAAAATGTATGTAATTCAAACAAACACACAAAAAATGCAACTTGATCTACTAACACAAGCAATTTTGTCTTTTCCATGCAAACAGGAGAAGGAAAAGAAAAAAAAGATCAACAGAACCAAGAAGGAAGTAGAAGAGGGAGAGGGAGAGAGGAAGGGGAGGGAGAGAGGAACAGAAAGAGGAAGGGAGAATGTCATAGCTCCATTATACGACTTTCTATAGAAAACTCTACCATGAAAGACACTGACATTTTTTGAGAGAACAAGACAGTATTCGCAGCATCTCTTCATGACGTAAAGTCTTTAAATGTTTTACCTCGTCAGTCAACAAATATGTCTGTTCTCATATTAACATATTTTGTACAACAATTCATTTGCCAGCAATTTATCTCTCACATTAAGAAATCAACTCTGACATACTGGGAATTGTGGACCAGGACAAGGCAAAGATATTGAACGGGAAGGGAATAGACGCAGCATAAAAATCTGTGGAGGTATATGCAGCAGATCATAAATTATATTTTTATATTACATAGTAGCTGTGTATTGCAGCTGCGCACTTCATTCACTGAATTTAGGCATAAAACTTCTCCATTAACTTCACACAGATTGTATAAAAAATGATTTGGCTCTGAAGCTTGACTACAGAAATGTTAGAAAGAAACTAAAAAATATCTAACAAAAGCTTTGTCAATCTGCACAAATTATTCTTTCTACTGTAATTTTTAATAGAAACAAGCAATTATTTCTTAGTAATTTTGAATATACTTTTTATTAAACCAAGACTGATGTGCTCACTTAACCAGAAAATTACTACAAATCTACAATTTAAAGGAAGAAATACAGTTCTGGTGGTGATTAGAGGATTCAAAATACGTGCTTAAAACATAGGAAAAAGTTACAGATAATGTAATATTTTTAGAAGAAAACTTAATTTTAGTTTTGTTTGTTTGCATTTTGCATTTTAAACAGTATTGTTATTTTAAGTAGTACTTTGGGAAAGTATTTATATTCCTTGTCAGGGTCCTCCCCTCCAACCCCCTTTTTAATACCAATAGAATATAAAATATAACATTTTTTAATGTAGCTATTTTCAATTGCACGCAATTAAAAAAAAAAAAAAAGTATTTTCCGATCAATATAAAGCAAGCTATTTGAAATTTAAGACATACAATGAACACTGTAATAACCTCATCAGATCAGACTAGCAATGCTTCAGTGAACAATGTTCCATAAAGAAGCCAGACAAAATACTTCTGTGGAGGGATTAAGAAACGGAGTAGTGACTGGCATCAGATAAATGGAAGCCTGTACTCCTTGGTAGTGGAAGAGAGAGTACAAGTCTCTGAAGATAAGAGCATCTTGATATGTTTGGAGTTACATTACCCACAGTGTGGACATTTCTGCTAATGGCACCAACAGATAAAGGGGGAAAAAAACAAACCAGAAATAAAAATGAAATATCATACATGTTGCAAAAAAGGAATTGATCATATGTTTGTTTCCTCTTCACCCTTGACTCCTGGATTTGACAAAATCCTTACCATGACTTGTGAAAATTTTGCATTAGACAGCTATTCCTTAAAGAAAAAAGAGTTCTTTTGTCACTAGATAGAGACAAAAAAAGGAGAGGCAGACCTTCAGCTGGAAAATCAGTAGTAAATACAGTTTCATTTCATTCAATTGCCAGTATTTCCACTGGGTTTTGGTTTTAAATTGTACTGAGTTTTCTTTTTAATTTAATTTTAATTTGTATTTTACTTTTAGATTATATTATTCTGCCCCCTTCCCATTTTGGATAAGGAAATTTTTATTAGATAAAAGCAAGATTCTATATGTAAGCACTCTTTTCTTTTCCAAAAGGTATTATTTACAAGTCTCATTCAAACACAAAGCAATCAGAAAATCTTGTAAAACCTTGCCTGAAAGCCATGTTTGGAAGCTACAGTGAACCTCTAAAGCTAGTTGTAAGTCTCACCTTCTGCCCTTTTGAACCAGACCTATGCTAGTGTGTCCAAGACTTTGCTCTCATCATGGGAAGAAATCAAGGAACTGGAACTTATGTCTCTATCTGGTACTTGAGATAGAGAATAAATCAATACAAGAAAATGTGTGAACTCCCTTATGCTGGCTCTAAACCAGAATAATAATGAGACATTCACTGAAGCAGTTTGCAACCAATAACTGAGCATCCAAAATTTCTTCTATGAAGAACAGTGCAAATTATGCGCCTTCACAATCTGCTCAAATTGCTATACCCTTCAGGAACTGACTGTGCATCTTCAAAGATTTAGAGGAGACATATACAGAAATATTACTAAGTCTTACTAAAGCCATATCCCTGATATCCCTTTAAAGTTTCATACTAAAATTTCCTTCTGTTCCTTTATTTCACTGCTTCTTTTAATTCTCAGTCCTGATGCCGAAGTGATTACTGTCTTACACGTACCCTGGTAGACCTGGTGAATAAATGTTCCTCCCCAGCTGGGTTTTCAGTCCTCTAAGACAGACCACCTCTGTTGCTGGTGTAACAGGAGAGACTTCAGATGTGGCTAATCCTTAAAATTGAAACATAAAAAGGGCAGAATAGGGCATAGCCCCAAATATCCCTGTTGGTATAGATAGTTAGAACTAAGAGAAAGATCAGCACAGGAGAGATCATTAACACTTAAAAGAAGCTTAGGTCAGTAGAAAAAAAAAAGGTTGTTACATTAAAAGCACAAGACAGCTGTCAGGTTGGCACATATTTTTAGAAGATAAAGAACACAAAGCATGTTCACAGATTTTAAAGAAAAGAACAGAGAGAAGGAAATGTCACAGTTACCAGGATAAATACTTTTTTTTCATTGTAAATGAGACTATAGATTTTTAAGGGAGGAGCAAGTAATGATCCCATAAGAGATACTTAAAACATTTCCTCTATATGGATGATGCAGTCATTTTAGAGCTAGGTCCAGGGTTTACAATAAAAGATATCTATGATTCTATGAAATTATTAAAGAGAAGAAAATTGGATAGACTACAGAGATGTGTGAAAACACACACAAAACACACTTTTTAGAATGTGCTTGTGCAATAATCATACCTGGAAACAGACAAGTGTGGTTATCAATAAAGCTGTGATACATAACATACATAGCACAAAGCTGTGAGCTAAATCTGAGAGAAATCTTACTTAAAACCTGAGACACAATGAAAATCAGAATTTCTCTTTCACCACACACCAACTCATGGATGGCTTTAGGCTTCCAGAAAGTATGCAGTTCGTTTTGTATTTAATAATCTGCTTGATGTGTTCTCCATAAGCCAGTGTGCTGTAAATTCATACATGCCAAGATATCACCAACTGTGTCATGAAACAAAAATCTAAGCGCTATTATACCACCTATGAGGAGAAACCTGAGTTGGGAAGATGATGGTGTTGGGGGGTTTGGGGTGGTGGTTTTTTTGTTTGTTTTGTTTTTTAAAAAATATATATAAAATCAGTATATTTGAAAGCCTAAAGAAAGAAAAGTATTTTTTGTTAAATGTATATTTAACAGATGTTTATCATTCATTTAGACTGCTGCTGCTTCATGGTTGTACTGTCTTTGCAAGAGTTCTAAGCAAACATGTCACTATCACATAACAGGCGGTTAAACATTTTGTACAGGTTTTCATTTTTCTTAGTTAAGTTTTACTCTTTTCAAAAACAGCTTATAATATGATCTAATTTAAATATTTGCAACTCTCATGTGAAGGATAACATTTTAATGGGCCTGGGTTGGGTTGGTAGTCCTAAGAGTAACACCAAGGGAAAGGCCTATCTTTTGCACTTCTAGATCACAGGCTGAGTACAACCACGGGGGGCTCAGCACAAGGCAGCTGCTCAAATATTTATTTGTCTCACTACTTTAGTGTGTTTTGAACTTACACAGTGCTGCTTTTGATGCCACTGGTATCTCAGCTAGCTGCACCATGATCAATGGAGCCATAAGCAGAGGGTCCTCGTGAAGCCCAGAGACAGACTGAAGCAGCTTTTAGATCATAAGAAAATCAATAAAGTTTTCTTTATCCCTTTCTACAAGAGTATTATTTGAAGGGGATAGCAATTAGCTTAGTAAATGTTTAAACTGATAACTGCATGTTGCAACTGAAGAGAGAGAAACTATCAGACTTACTTGACTAGAGAGTGAGATTACACTGTCTAACTTGGTATTTTTATGTTAGGTCTTAGGATCTATGTCTTTTGAGATACATGCTTCTTCTTTTTATATAAACGTAAATGGTGGCGGCGCTGTAGCTGTTAGACGTTAAACCCCATACATTTGACTCATAATAAACAACCATCTCAAAACCTTCAACATGCCTTTTTTGTTCCTGCTTTGCATATTCTAGCCAAGACATATACACAACAAATCAGGAAAAGGAACTTTTGGGCATACCATTTTTAGTAGATACTTGTGATTAATTGTAATAAGAGAAGGAAATGGGGAAAGAGTTGTGATCATCAGCTCGATGTCCAAGTGGAGGCTGATGGTACTCCTCAGGGGTTGATATTGGGACTGGCTCACATCTTTGTGAGCAACATGGACAGTGGGATAGAGTGCACTCTCAGCAAGTTTGTCAACAACACCAAGCTGTGTGGTGCGGTCAACATGCTGGAGAGAAGGGATGCCATCCAGAGTGATCTTGACAGGCTGGAGAGGCGGGCCCGTGCCAACCTCATGAAGTTCAGCCAGGCCAAGTGCAAGGTCCTGCACATGGGTCAGGGCAATCCCAAAGCAAAAATACAGGCTGGGTGGAGCCGGCAATGTGTGCTTCAGCCCAGAAAGCCAACTGCATCCTAGGCTTCATCAAAAGAAGTGTGACCAGCTGGTTGAGGGAGGTGATTCTGCCCCTCTACTCTGCTCTTTGAGATCCCACCTGGAGTACTGCATCCACCTCTGGAGGCCCCACTATAAGAAGGATGTGTTCCTGTTGGAGAGGGTCCAGACAAGGCCACAAAGATGATAAGAGGGCTAGAGCACCTCTCCTCTGAGGACAGACTGAGAGAATTGGGGCTGTTCAGTCTGAAGAAGAGGAGGCTCCAGGGAGACCTGATAGCTGCCTTCTAGTACCTAAAGGGGACTTACAGGAAAGATGGAAATAAACTTTTTATCAGGGCATGTTGTGATAGCACTGGGGGTAATGGTTTTAAAATAGAGGGAGGTAGATTCAGATTGGACATAACAAAAAGATTTTTTTACAATGAGGATGGTGGAACACTGGCACAGGTTGCCCAGAGGGATGGTGGATGCTCCATCCCTGGAAACATTTAAGGCCAGATTGGGCGGGGCTCTGAGCAACCTGATCTGGTTGGAGATGTCCCTGCTCCTTGCAGGCGGGTTGAACTAAAAGACCTTTAAAGGTCCCTTCCAACCCAAACTATTCTAGATTCTATGATTCTAATGAAATACACCAAAAATTCTTATGTTTCAACCAACTACTTTATGCAATGACATCTACTAATAACTCTTGCTTCTTAAAAATTTTATATGCTGCAACAACATCGATAAGACACTGCAAGCCATAGATCTGATTGTCCTACATAGCTTGTATTGTAATATCATTATGTGATGCTTTCTGTTTCCAATAATTTTTTAAAATAGCTATTTATATTTTATAGAAGGCTGAATTACTCATACGTATTGGACATCGACTCAGTATGTTCTGATCTTAACTGCTACTATTTTGCTAGATGATCCTAGGCAAAACTTTTCATCTTTCCATGCAAAATGTTTTCCATTTGTAAAGATTCAGACTTTCTCTATGAAGTATTTGGTAAAATACCATTCCACCCAAATGCTCAAACACCGTCATCAATTCTCTGCGCCTCAGAGAGAAAACTGAGGGGGTTAGAAGATTTGCTCAATGAAAATAAAGAATCAATGTCAGATCTGTGATCTTAATGCACTTATTTCCTTAAAGATTTTTCAATGGCAAAATTTGGGGGACTAAGAGGAGGACAGAAGATAGAAGATCTTGAGGTCTCTTGTTGCTAGACTGAATTACTTAAATTAATTTATCACAAAAGGCAAAAGAAGGCTGTATCATTGTGAAATTATGTAAGATAAAAATACAGATACATAAGATAATTACATAAGATAAAAGTATAAAATACTTTCTATATATTCTCAAATACATAACGAATGTATAAAAAGAAATTTCATATTTATTAGCAAGAGACTTCTCTAGAGAAGATAGTCCCACTCCTAATCAGCTGCAACATAAAAAGTTCCTTCATTACAAAAGAAAAAAAAATAAGAAACACAGATCTTCCTAGCATTCATTCTTGTTTTTCTGCTTTCATAGTTTTTTCCCAAGTCTCTTCCAATAAAATTACAGCAATTACTGAAATATTTTTTGCTAGAAATACAGCATCCTCCCAGCTCCTAAAAAAAAAAAAAACAAAAAAGGGTTTATCTATACACATCAATCACCGAGAAAACCATGAAAGAAAGCATTAGCATTGTACTTTGTCAGATGGACAAAAATATTGGCTCACAGCACCCGGCAGTCCAGGAGCAGAATTGAGATCCAACTTCACAGATCACAAATATGAAGGCTATGGGGCATTCCTAGCACAAGTTAGCGGTGCAGTATCTTAGTAACAACTTTGGCTTGGGACAGGCAAAGGAATTAAGCAAAGCATCTTTGGAGGCAGAAGAAGAACCTACATTAGCATGAAATAATGCTCTGTAAAAATGGCTGCACAAAGAAATTATGTCCTTCCTGGGTATGATGAATCAAAACTAGACTGGAAACCTCCGGTTTTTTCTGTTGCACTCACACAGTGGACATTTCCCTGTTGGTGTGATACTAGTGTCTCCTCTTTTCTTACACAGGTTTTCACTTTCTCCTCAAAACCAGGCCATGCTGTGGATGAACACAAGTCTTTATGTGTACTGTTCTGGATACTGTTACTTTACAAATCCCAGTAGGGAAAAGAAACAGTGTGAAGCAACTGCCTCCTCCAGCAGTGGGGCAGTAGGAGAACAGGTGGCTCTGGGGGAGACAATGAGCAAGAGGACTCGGATATCTGGGGCATCAGCCCCAAAGTAGCAGGAAGGACCAATGGATTTCTCCCCCTCCCCAGCAGCAGGAGCTGCCAAGCCCATCATCAGTGTCAGGGCTGGGACGTACCAGGCCTGGGACGCTGTACCCAGGGTCATAACTGGAGCAGGATTGGGCTGACATGAGATTTCTGGTCCCAGGAGTGGGGCAGGGCCAGTAATACCAAGGGTCACCTCTGACAAAACTGTAATAAAAGGAATCATGCTGGTTTTAGCTTGGACAGGGTTAAGTTTCTTCATAGTAGCTTGTATGGTGCTATTAAGACCTGCTTACCATTGGGAAGTTGTCCTGGTTTCAGCTGGGATGGAGGTAATTTTCCTCTCCGTACCTGATGTCTTTTGGATTTTGTATGTGAAGAACGTTGATAAACACGTCAATGTTGTTAGTTGTTGCTAAGAGACCAAGGTCACTGTCTGTCTTTCCAGGTTTCACTAATGTGCAGATACGGGAAGCTGGGAGGGATACAACCAGAAGAGTTGATCCGAACTGACCAAAAACAGTATTCCGTGCCATAAACATCATACTCAGCATACAAGTGGGGAGTGGGCTGGTGAGCTCGCTCTCTTTTTTTCTCTCGCTGTTCGGAATCATCATGGGATAATTTATTGGGTTTTTTTGGTTCCATAATTGCTGCTCGAGATGGGCTGTATCAGTTATCGGGTCATCAGATGGTGAGAAATTGTGCATCATTGGGGTTTTTTGTTTGTTTTGTTTGGGTTTTTTAAATTGTTATTATTACTACTACTATTTTTTTCTATTATTATTATTATTACTAATAATAATAATAATAATAATCATCATCATCATCTTTTCCTTCACTATCTTAGTAAACAATCTTTATCGTAAGGCACAAGTTTTCTTTTCTTCCCAATTCTCTCCCTCATTCCCTGGGGAGGGGGGGGGTGATTGAGCAGCTATGTGGTACTTGATTTCTGACTGGAGCTGAACTAGGACAGAGGTAGTGAATTAATTCCTCATTTTGCTTTGCTTGTGCGCACAGCTTTTGCTTTACCTGTTAAACTGTCTTTATCTCAACCAAGGAATTTTTGCACTTTTACCCTTCTGATTCTCTGCCTCATCCCACTGATGGGGAGTGAGTGAGTGAGTAGCTCAACCAAACCAGTACAGGAACATATTTCATGCATCAGAACACAAAATGCAATTCCTTTCTGTAATCCTCTGAAAAAAAAAAAAAATCCAGAGGAATAAGGCAAAGAGCATTACATAATGACATTATAGGAAAAGCAAGATAAAGACAGCTTTTTGTTCAGAACACACTGGTTAGATGAACATTATCTTCTATAATAATATCATTAAGCACAAAGCGTAACAGAGAATTTTAATCAATTACAATATTAATTACACTAATTATGCATATTATAAGCAATATGTAATTCAAAAGTTTTGTTCAAATCTGCTTGGGAAGGGGAAGATGATTCATTTGCTCATTCTTTAATACACCACAATAGCTTTTATTTTGCTGTGATCCTTGTGTTGGTATTTAAACTATTGAAATTAAATGTGATTATTTCATGTTGTAAGTTGTAACATCAAAGTACCTCCTATATTGAGGATACCATGCAAGTATTAAATGTTGCCCACTGTTGCCATTGATAAACTGATTTATTCCAGTTACAATCAGATTACTTTCTGAGAAACAAAAAAAAAAACAAACCCAAAACAAAACCGCCAAGTTACACTTGAGTTTTTTGTGTGTATGAAGCACTTCAGATTTAACAAAAGAAGACAAGCAGGCAAGCAGGTTTAATGTCACTACACACAACAGGCCTGGCAAGCTTAAGATTTACTCTCTTTAGGGCAATCATGGCAAGTTCTATCTACTATTATATACACTTTTGCTTGAATACTCCACTTTACCTTCCAGCAGAAAATTTTTAGGTAACTACAAACAGAAAGTACCATCTACAGATGACATCATGACAATGATGATTATGATGATGATGGTGATGATAATGTTTTGTTTGCCTTATATGGATCCAATTTGTCTGTTCAGTGTCATAGGAAGTGTTACATATACAAGAACTGTGGTTTAGTTGAGCAGGAATATCTCAGCTCTTCTGCTAATTTAAACAAAATAAAACCAAAAAGTCACTGTGAAAGCCTCCTTTTTTTACCGTGTATCCAAGTCTCTCTTCTCACAGTTGTCCTTCCTGCATTGAGTAGCATGTAGGCTATATTTCTAGGCTATTTGAAAGAATGGAAAAGGAGACAGTATTTTCTTTTGGAGAAGTCCTGTCATTGTCTTTGCATTCAAGATTTGCCAAAAATACTGAGATGTCAGCTTCCTGCATTTGATAAAAAGACAAATGATTTCTCTATATATTAAAAATTAAAATCTCTATCAATAGGAAAAAAAAATAAAGGAAAACTAGGCTCAATGTTGTACCAAGAGAGCCTTTTAACAAGTACCAGAATATTAAAATATGCTCATAATAGTAAATAAAAAAAAAAAGGAACAACAGATGATGACAAGATCTAACCTTTAAGCATGTCAGTCAGTATGGTGGGTGACCGGTATTCTTTATTACAAAAAAGTCAACAACAAAACTCTTCCTGGAATTTCATATGTAATCATTACAGGGGTTTTTTTGTATATTTGCCTGGTTTTAGTGTGTTGAGACATTATCTTTAATGATCTGAAGAGCAATATCAGTGTTATTAAGCATGTTCAAAGAAAGCCAAGTTTCTCCTAAGAAGTTTTGATTGTCAACTTTGGCAAGCGCTTTATAGGGTGTCTGAAAAACTCACCAGTCTAAGACCAGTGAAGTTACAGAAAATCAGTTCCAAACTTACAGATAAGCAAAACAGCTGGGAACAGTGAGGATTTGCCATTTGCAGAATGTCATTTTGCCATTTGTCAGATCAAATCTGCAGAATTTAGAACAAAAATCAATAATTTTCCTAGTGCAGAAGAGTTCTGCTGGACTGATGGTGGACCATTTTGAAAACCATCAAGGGAGTAGGTCAGGCGAGGATTTTAACTTTGGTTCAACCCTCAATTCAATATGTTTCACAACTTCTGAAAACATCCTGGCATCTTCACACCTCATAGACAGACCTATGGATACTGCTGTCAAAATACCTCCTATGACAGCAAGCAGCAAGGTGGCATAACCATGCAGGGTTCTGGAAAGCAAAACAGAAGGAGATAAATAGGCAGGAGAATATATTTACTTCCACTATGGAAATCAGGTGCTTATTTATTTATGGAAATTTTGTGCTTATTTATTTCAAACTGGAGAACCTTTAACAGGAGATCATTGTGTTTACATCATAGAATTATAGAATCACTAAGGTTGGAAAAGACCACTAAAATCAAGTCCAACCATCAGCCTGACACCACCACATCGACTGAATCATGTCCTGAAGTGCCATGTCTATATGTCTACAATCCCAGTTCCCTCAGCCTCTCCTCATAAGACTTGTTCTTCAGGCATTTAACTGGCTTCATTACCCTTCTTTGGATACACTCCAGCAACTCAATATCTGTCTTGTGCTAAAGGGTTCAAATCTGAACATAGTGTTCGAGGTGCAGCCTCACCAGTGCCAAGTACAGGGGCACAATCACTCGGAATCATAGAATCACAGAATAATTTGAGTTGGAAGGGACCAATTGCAAAACAGAATGTGGAAAAATGTCCTTCCTTTATTGTCGGAGGGGAAATCTGAATCACCTTTCTTGAAAAGCAGCCCCTTGAACTGTCACTACAGAACTTGATAAAAAGTCTCTTTTCACGTTTCTTATAAGACCCCTTTTATATGTTGGAAGAGTGCAATAAGATATCCCTTAAGCTTTCTGTTCTCCGAGCGTGAACAACCCCAACTGCTTTGGCCCTTCTTCATAGAAGAGATGTTCCAGCTGTCGGACCATTTTCACAGTCCTCCTCTGGACCTGCTCTAACAGAAACATGTCTTTCTTGTGCTGGAGACCCAGTACGCAATAATTCCTTAGCTCAGCAAATTATTAGCTGTAATGATACATAAGATTTGATTATAGCTTGCCACCAACTAAAATACTCCTATAAAATATCCTCAGACTAGTGTTCTGGACTTCCTTTATAAAATTTATGCTCTGCTCCCCTCATATCAGGACTAAAAACATCCATAATCACAGTTTTTTCATGTCTGCAATATTGCTATTGTTAAAGAAATTATTCATAGACCAAATGAATTGTTAAGACTAGAAGGCAAGAACAGTATAGTTTGTTCTAAAATATTCATACTTTTTAAGAAGAAAATCAGAACTACTAGATCATATGGTTTCTTGACATAAAACTTTCTAAACAACTACAATGGAACTGGTACAGTTTTCACTAAGATTAAATATTCAGGAAGAAGATTTTACTGTTTTTAATTAGAGGTGAGTAAATAAATTGTAAGGGACAATTCAATTTATTTGGTCATGTTAGCCTCCTTTTTCTTACTCCAGTTATATCTGAATATATCAGTAATTCAAAACTACTCATCAAATAATTTCAGAGAAAATTCTTTGTTTATCACTCATTTGTGGGCTATTTGATTAGAATAATAAATGGTTACATTTGAATAGTTTTAACTGGCCACATGATATAGCTTTTTTCTTCACTGGATGTGCTTTAATTAGCAAATTAAGCTGTAATTATTAGTTGTGAAATTACATTGATTGACTAATTTGGTTTAGGCAGAATTTTTTTGACAGTGTGTGACATAAAATCCCAAGAAAGTCAATGCAAATACAGCATAAACATGTTTAGTTTAGTAATTGGACCAGTTCTCGAAAACTAAAGAGAATGGGTATGCATTTTAATCCTATTTTTAATTAATATAAGTATTGGAATAGAAGAAAGATTTGAAAGAAATCCTGATTGAAAAATATATGTATGCAGACAGAAAGTACTCATATATTAAATATCCTTTATTACCAATCAGAAAGGAATAAGAAAATTTGATGTGATCAAGTTATTTCTTTTTACACACTTCTGAGCGCTAATGACAAATTAGAAATAAAAGTGATGTCATTATCAATTATTTGAAACCCAAGATACTCTGAAAGCTATTAGGATAATGAAGAACATCACTATCATCTGAGCTCTGAAGCTGACAGTCCTATCCCAATTCTGCAGAAAAGGTCACCATGTTCCACAGTTTGGTATTACCAAAAGCACCACAGAACTGCAGAAACTCATAGAGGACTTCTTCCACAGGCTGGCAGCACTTTGCAGAGTGAAGGAGAAGCCAGGAAAGTGCATTCACACCATCCCTGTAGCACAGAACAGCAATATCTAAACTACCTGTGACAGATACAGCTCTGGAATCAGCAGCAGATAGCTGCACTGCTGAGGTAGTACATCTAAGTTTATCTGCCCTGCTTAAAGGCATCATCCCACAGCAAATCTCTCCACATTAAACAGCACGGTGTTGTCAGAATCAGTTCAGTCAAAGGTGTACAGATTCAACCAGCTGCACACAAGGGTGCTGAAGCAGCTGGATGATGTCCTTGGAATGTTGCTCTCTAACAACTTTGAAAGGTTGTGGTGATCGGGGAAAGTCCTTGAGGACTGGAGGAAGAAAAATATTGTACTCCCCTTCAAAAAAAGACAAAAAGGAAAGGTTTGAATAACTACAGATTGGTCAGACTTAGATTAGTGCATGGGAAAATCATGGAACAACTGCTGTTGGAGCACAACTATGAGGGAAAAGGGTGAAGAAGGTGGCAGGGAATACTTAGCATGGATTGACTAGGGGTAGATCAAGTCAGTCCCACACGGTTGCCTTCTGTGATAACATAACTGTATTTGTGGACAAGTGGAGAACCATGGATGTCCTTTACCTTGAAGTTAGCATGGTTTTGGTCACCGTCTCTCACCATATTCTTCAAAGCTAGGATGTCACGGTCTAGAGAGGTGCACAGGCAGATGGATTTAAAAAAAAAAAGAGAGGTGTGATTGATGGTGGCTGGGAACAAGTGGGCTCCCACAGCAGCCTCTCATCAATGACCTGGGGGGGTGACAGGGTGCATGCCTGTTGTATTTACAGGTGATTCCAAACTGAGGGGTACCAGTCAATTTTTGTGAAGGTAGAGCTACTGTGCAGAGGAATTAAGACCAGTGTGAGGAAGGGGCTGACAGGACTTCCATGCTATTTGGGCTAGAGCACTGTGAAGCCCTGTCCCAGGGAAGCAGAGCCCCAGCAGCAGTGCTGGTGGGTTAGGGGCAGCTCTGGGCAGAAGGTTCTGTGCCCTGAGGAGCAGCAAACTGAGAAAGGCCAGAGACACTGGAGACAGGGAAAAGCTTTTCCCTCACAAGGCTGGCTGGGGAGTGGGAACAGGCCCAAGGAGGTAGTGCTGTCCCCTCCTTGGAGGGTTTCCAGCCCCTATGGGATAAAAATGCCCTGAGCAACCTGCTCTGACCCTCTGAAGCCATGGCTGAGCCTGCTCTGAGTGGGGAGTTGGAGTGGAGACCTCCAGAAGTCCCTGCTAGTCTGCATGCTCTGTCCGTCATGTTGTGTAGCTCTTCCATCTGCCATAAGGTAATAGACACATGATATGAATCTGTCCCTCAGTGAGAATGGTGGACGAGTACAGGAAAGCTTTAAAACTTGCTTGTCCAAACAGGAGTTTGGTCAATGTTGATGTACCAAATTGTAGTTCTCTGCAGTCTGAAATTACATTTGCATCTGTACCAGGTATCTCCAGCGGATTTGTTGGACATGAGCTCTGTTCTCAACACAACCCCCTACTCTCTGCACCACACCAGCCGTCTGCAAAATTTCATCTTCTAAAAGATGTGTTTTTGGGGAGTTCAAAGGAGTGGTAACATTTTGAGGAGTTCAGAGGAGGCCACAAAGATGGAGCTGGAGAGGGGCTGGAGCACCTCTCCTATGAGGACAGACTGAGAGAGTTGGGGTTGTTCAGTCTGGAGAAGAGGAGGCTCCAGGGAGACCTGATAGCAGCCTTCCAGTACCTCAAGGGGGCTACAAGAAACCTGAGGGGGGACTTTTGACAAGGGCTTGCAGCGATTGGTCAAAAGTTAATGACTTTAAATGGAAAGAGGGTAGATTTATATTAGATAAAAAAAAAAAAAGAATTTTTTTAAAAAATTAAGGTAGTGAGGCACTGGAACAGGTTACCAGATAAATTGTGGATGCCCCATTCCTGGAAGTGTTCAAGGCCAGGTTGGATGGGGCTTTGAGTAACTTCGTCTAGCGGAAGGTGTCCCTGCCCATGGCAGGAGGGGTTGGAACTAGGTGGTCTTTAAGGTTCTTTCTAACCCAAATCATTCTATGCTTCTGTGATTCTATGATTCTATGAAAATTTTCACTTTGAAAAGTGTTTTCCTATCATTTACTTTATTGCTTTTATTTATTTACTTCAGAAAGTACATTAATTTTTACTTTTTTTTTTTGTTGTTGTTGTCCAAAAGCTAGGTAGACAGCCATCTGATTCCTTTTTCTGTTGCAAGCAGTTTGCTTCCAACAATGCTGATGACCAAAACTAGCCCATTAAAGCCCCCATGGTTTAGAGAATCATGAAACAACTATCTATCTCCTGCTCATCATCCACTTTTTGTAATTTTCTGTTGATATGTAGGATTCAGGTTAGGTGAAGGAGTAAAAGATTCTAGTAGCTTTTGATTTTATTATCTGTGTTTACTTTCCAAAGCACAGGCATTTATGAGTAAGCATCACATCCTGTGTTTTCTGGACATCTCTGCAGGCACTGGCAATTCCTCCCCTGATTGGCGCACTCCAACTCTGATATTTGAAGAGCTGCATGCACATGCAGAAGCAGTACAGGCTACAATGTACTTTCCTTTCATATTTTAAGAAGTAGCCTCCAAATCTCAGTACTTATTTGTCCTCAGTTTCTTCTTTAATGTCCACATCAAACAGTTGGCAGTACTAGAAGTCGATAAAAGCAGCAATATCTGATGCTTTCTGCTCAGGTTCTCTGACAAAGCAGCTGACTTCTGCTGTATCCATAAACCGACCGTCAAAATGTCAAGACTCTGTTTACCATCACAACAACAAAGCTACTGAAGTACTGTTGACTTTAACAACTGCCATAGCTTTCAAGACAAGTTTCCCAGACCAGTCAGGTTTGCAGTAACCCTTTTCTGTTGGGCTTAGTTCCACGTCTGAGTTTTACCATAGTTTGATTGAGCTTAGTATTTTCCTGTCTGCAAAACTTTTCAAAACAACATGAAGAAGATGACTGTTTCTTCATACTGACTCGCTGCCATTTGCACTCATAACATTCCTAATTCATGTTTAAGAACAAGGCACTTCTGTGGATAACATTATGGGTTCAAAATCATGATCTTGTGCACAGAGATAAATAAAGCAACTTTGCTATTACCAACAACTCAGACACTGCTCCTGAGTGATCTGTCCACTACTGGTTACCTGTCTATGTGATTGCATTTCAAACACATTTTTGCACCATTTTGATGCTGATTTTCCCTGAGTGAAACTCCTCTTTTCCTGTACTCATACTTCAGCCTCTAGTTTTTGCGAGGCTTGTTTTTTCCTACTACATGCTAGGCAGGAACTCTGTGTCTACAAAATTACACTCAGATTCCATTTAAAATTGAGGAACCTTTCAGTTCCCCCAGGTACACTTACATCCTGAGATTTTGGGTCACCTATACTGGACCTGGACCCTAGCTTTATCCTCCAGCCAAGTTTCTCTCAGAAAGCCGTCTCAGATAGCAATGTGCTTGCTATCTAGGCCTGGCTGGCTTCTTCCACCATCCAGCTTCAGCAAGAAACTTCATGGAAACTGAAGCTGTTAACTTTTCCAGAGTGAGGGAGAGCAAGCAGCTGGGGAGCTGGGTGCCCAGTGGACACTGCTAGCAGTAATGTCTTACTCAATATACAGCACCCAAGCTCTCAAAGAAGCAGAGGAAAAGCTTTAAAATAAACAATGCATGGGGGAATAGCTGCACTTCAATGCACTTAACAACGAAGGTACTTGAATTCATCTGTAAAACTGAAAGCGTGTAACAGAGCTAGCCACAATCAGCTCTGAAGCCCATACTAAGCTTAACTTCTCAATATTGTGTTATTTTCATTACATGATCCATAAAAATTATATTAAATTTTAATTATTAAAAATAAAAAATATTATAACATTATATTATATTACTTTTAATTTGCAGGTATTCGTATAGAAAATAGCTACTCAACTGAGAGGACAGAGAACTATTTAGAAGTTTGGAGTTTTTTTAAGCAGCATTAAAAAGCCTCTACAACATATGGGAGTGGTAAAAAGAGTTAGGAAAGGGGGAATTTGTTTGACTCCAGTGAAACAGTATTTGGTCTAAACACCAAATAAAAAATTAGATGTACAGATTTTCTCCTACAAACTGCTGAAACTGACATTGGCTCCAGCAGAGTCATAGCAACTGAGAATTTAGCCCGAGATGACAAAGTAGAGTCAATAAGTTCAATTCTCAACAAACTGTACAGTATTTGCAGTGTCCTGGTTGTATTTAAATCAAAGGAAAAAAATTCTAAATTCTTGCCATTGAACAGCAAAAAAAGATGGCTCCTCAAAATGTCCTAAAAAAAAAAGAATAATACGTAAAGCTCTGAATTTGCTTTTCAAGATGTTTGAAGACTTGAATCTACTGCTAATTTGAAATAATCTTAAATACTATCAATAGGATATTCAGCTATGAAAATACACTGATCTTCCTACTAATCTTATTACTATTATTAAACTATTTTTATCTCAACTCACGTGTTTTCTCACTTTTACCCTCCCAGTTCTCTCCCCACTGCCACTGCGGGGAGAGTGAGTGAGGGGCTGTCGGGTGTTTAGTTGCTGGCTGGAGCCAAACCATAGCAAAATGCAGCTGAAATAGTCTTTGTGTTGAGAAACTTCTCTTCTCACTACAAATTCAGATAACTCAAAGGTGACATTTTGAAAGGACTGAATAAAAAGCTTTGGGGATTTTCTGAGTTAAGACGATGGCATCTGAAAGGTATTTGCTATTTCAGCTGTATCAGTTCAGAAGGTTTTCAGCAGTGAAATGAAGAATGAGAAATACCTTCTCAGTGCAGAACTACCAAATTGTTGTCATGAAGCTTTCAGTAAGTCGTTCATCCAAAGCATATTAGCTTGCCAAACTACCTCTGTAATGGAAGTCTGTCTTTCACATGGCTCAGAACTGGGCTTTTAAATTATAACTTTGGGAACACTTCAACATCAAACTGTCCAAACAAGAAAAAAAATGTATAAATTTTTTTGATCCCTTATGAATGCAGTGATTCCCTGAACAGACTAAGCAGACTATACTATACAGTGCCAGCTTACTGTTTTGGGAAGGAATAGCACAGCAAAATGTATTTGCAATCCTATTTGAGGGTGAACTGATATTGTACGGGTAAGTATTGGAAGTAGAGCTTCACATGTCTTTCCTTGCTATTGAATATCCTTGTTCAGAAAGAAATCACAGGTTTTTCAAGCCTACTGTTTCATTTGAATTTGTTCATTTAGTATCAGATTACAGTTGCAAGGCTGACTTTCCCAGAGATAGAGACTTTTGGTTTAGCCTTTCCTGTAAGTTTTCTTTGAATATTCAAATTCCCACGGCAATTCAGGAAGAATTGCACATCTGCAAAACTTTCAAAGTTTGAAGATTAGCTCTACAAAGCACTTTGTAGTAGGGATCATAGGAAGGAAGCCTGTAGAGGGTGGAAGCGGGGAAAGGTAGCCTGGGAGGACTACCGAGTGGCTGTGCGAGTGGCCAGGGATAGGGTGAGGAAGGCTAAAGCCCTGACAGAATTGAATCTGGCCAGGGATATAAAAAGTAACAAGAAAAGCTTTTACAGGTATGTAGGGGACAAAAGAAAATACAAGGAGAATGTAGGCCCCCTCCGGAATGTAACGGGTGTCATGGTTACCCGGGATGTGGAGAAGGCTGAGGTACTCAATGACTTTTTTGCCTCAGTCTTCACTGATAAGGGCTCTTGTCTCTCCACCCAAGCTGTGGAAGGCATAAGCACGGACTGTGAGGATGAAGAACCGCCCACGGTGCTCGAAGAGCAGGTTCGGGACCATCTAAGGAACTTGAAGGAGCACAAAACCATGGGGCCTGACGAGATACATCCGCGTGTCCTGAGGGAACTGGTGGATGAAGTTGCCAAGCCACTGGCCATCATATTTGAGAAATCGTGGCAGTCTGGTGAGGTCCCCGATGACTGGAAGAGAGGGAACATAACCCCCATTTTCAAAAAGGGTCATGGAGCAGATTCTCCTGGAAACCATGCTAAGGCACATGGAGAGCAAGGAGGTGGTTGGTGACAGCCAACATGGTTTCACCAAGGGCAGATCGTGCCTGACCAATTTGGTGGCCTGCTATGACGGGGTAACAGCAGCGGTGGACAAGGGACGGGCAACGGACATCATCTACCTGGACTTGTGCAAGGCATTTGACACTGTCCCACACGACATCCTTCTCTCTAAACTAGAGAGGCACGGGTTCGATGGATGGACCACTCGGTGGATAAGGAGTTGGCTGGATGGCTGCACTCAGAGAGTGGTGGTCAACGGCTCAATGTCCAAGTGGAGACCGGTCACCAGTGGCGTCCCTCAGGGGTCCGTGTTGGGCCCAGCCCTGTTCAACATCTTTGTCGGCGACACGGACAGTGGGGTAGAGTGCACCCTCAGCAAGTTCGCAGATGACACCAAGCTGTGTGGTGCCGTCGGCATGCTCGAAGGGAGGGATGCCATCCAGAGGGACCTGGACAGGCTGAAGAGGCAGGCCCATGCCAACCTCATGAGGTTCAACCAGGCCAAGTGCAAGGTCCTGCATCTGGGTCGTGGCAATCCCATGCACAAATAGAGGCTGGGTGGAGAATGGATTGAGAGCAGCCCTGAGGAGAAAGACTTGGGAGTGATGGTAGACGAGAGGCTCAACATCAGCCGGCAATGCGCCCTTGTGGACCAGAAGGCCAACTGCATCCTGGGCTGCATCAAGAGGAGCGTGGCCCTCTCCCCCTCTACTCTGCCCTGGTGAGACCCCACCTGGAGTACTGCGTCCAGTTCTGGAGTCCCCAACATAAGAAGCACATGGACCAGTTGGAGAGGGTCCAGAGGAGGGCCACGAAGATGATCAGAGGGCTGGAGCACCTCTCCTATGAGGACAGGCTGAGAGAGTTGGGGCTGTTCAGCCTGGAGAAGAGGAGGCTCTGGGGAGACCTGCTAGCGGTCTTTCAATACCTCAAGGGGGCCTACAGGAAAGATGGGGAGAGGTTGTTCAGTAGGGCCTGTTGTGATAGGACAAGGGGTAATGGGTTTAAATTAGAAGGAGGTAGGTTTAGATTAGATATTAGGAAAAAAATTTTTTACAATGCGAGTTGTAGAACACTGGCCCAGGTTGCCCAGAGAGGTGGTGGATGCCCCATCCCTGGAAACATTCAAGCCCAGGCTGGACGGGGCTCTGAGCAACCTGATGTAGTCAGGGATGTCCCTGCTTGTTGCAGGGGTGTTGGACTAGATGACCTTTGAAGGTCCTTTCCAACTCTAGCCATTCTATGATTCTATGATTCTACTTTCTCTGGGATTATTTTAGGATTTTTCGCCATTGTGGCTTATTTACCTTGAATGTATCCACCCAAAAAGTAATTCTTAATACCTTAAAAGAAAGCTTAAGAACCAATGTAATTTTGTAGAGATGCTAAAATATGACCTTTCTGCACCCACTGTCCATTTCAAAATGACCATTTCAAAATTTCCAAAATTCTCACATCTAAAACGGAAAAGTAATTCATGTTACAGTCTTTGCAGTGGGAGATAAAGACTGCATTCATGCACAACAGACTCAATGCAGAGACTGATGTACTCTGAAGTAGAAATTATTGCCTTAAAATAGAAGTAACTGTTGAACAGGTCTTGTGGCTGGCTCTCTGCATATAATGTGTACTCATCTATACACTCAGTATAAAACACAGTCTTTCTTCTGTATGTCTGTACTGAACCAGAAGTATATGTTCTACTCCATTTGTTTAACTTCCAAGAAACACAAATATCACAGCTTATTCGTAAAAATTGGGTTTAAATGCATCTGGAAGTCTTATTTGAAATTAAGAAATACGTTCAATGAATTTAACAATCTGCTTTTTGTAGCTGAGAAGAAATCATTAATTTAATGAATTTGTTTATTATTCATTTAGTTTTAATAAAAGATTTCTATGTACTTTAGAATTACTTTTCCTCTTCCCCTCATTCTCCATTATTTCCTGCTTGTAACGTGCTGGCTTATCCATCATATGATGGATACAAGACACAAATTACGGTTTGTCTTCCTGCTCAAATGTCAAAACTTAACATCTTCAAAGATAATAATTCATAATACAATTACCAGTTCAGGTAATCATATAGTTGTGCTCTTGTTGTGAATTTTCAGGAAAGAAAACTTTCACTCCAACATTTACAAGAGACTGCATGAATAATACCAGTCACACCTTTTGCCCAGAAGAAGAATTTGGAATTTTTTGTTATGTTATTCATCACCTTTTTTTTCAGAGTAGGTCTAGTATAAAATAAAAATAGCAAATATATTCTGAGTCTGAAATTAGATCTGTATCTAGGAAACAGAACTTGTAATCACAGTCATACAAAAAAAAATGTGATCTGACTCAATTGCCAAAGATTTTCTGTTTCAATAACACGAAAATTTCTGTTTCAATAACATGAAAAAATTTCATATACATTAAAAGATGCTTCACATTAAACATCCTACCATCACCTACCAGCAAAAATCAAATAGAACGTAAATCCACTACCTTATTGTAAAGAGCTGAAGAGTCTTTTGGAGTGATGTTTGTCTCAAACTTTGTGTTGTTGGGTGCACTGACTTGGAACACAACATATCTGCACAGAAAGCCATATCCTGCTATGCCAACATAGCGGGGCTGGAATACATGCAGCTTGGTGGGTATGCAGTGGAGGTTGCATACACAGCAGGTAATTGGCCCATGAACCCACTAGTCTACAGAACCAAGATTGGCTAGTGACACACTTGAAGTGGCCAAAATTGACCATCATGATGGATTCTGATTGGTCAAGCCTATCCCTCCCTCTCCGAGGACAGTCATATATGACTGTAGAACTGAAGGACATGGCTGCCGCATGGTCTCCGGACCAGCCTTCCATTGAGACTCTTGGACTGCGGGACACTGCTGGATCCACAGTGGTGACTCCCCCAAGATTGCTCTAGCCCTCCCTTTCCCTTTTTTTCTGTTATTCCTCCTTCTCTTCCTTCCCCTGAAAAATATAATACATCAAGAAAATGTCAGTTTAACCAACATTTAACCTTGTTTCTGTCTTGATTTCGCCATGGGGGATCAAAGCATGTTTCAGAGTAGAACGTGACACTTATGGAATAAGAGCTCTGTTGGACCTTACTCATGGAGCAGTCAGGCAGCAATACCAACTAGGAAGGCCGCTGTAGTCAATGATGCTCTGCGTATTTGCTGACAGAGAGTGTACTGAAGCTCAAGCATTAAGTTAGTAGTATGGATTTGTTTAAGAATAATATTCCTCTAAGCGTTTTGCCTCAGTAGAAGTTATGCCTCCTATATTTTAAGCAGAAACACACTGGTTAACAGCATGTTGATTTTGTTCTCCTTCCGTCCTGCTTGTGCTTTCCATGAAAGAATTTTTTACATATTTACTTGTTAACCTGCTATTCCACACAATACATGGAAAGAGAGACTGCATCATTAGATTATATAGAGGAATTCTTTTCCTTGACCTGTATCATTTATTTCTGTTAGGGAAGTGCATGAAAAATTGTGAGTACACTCTCTAAGACTACCATCTCATCTCCCGAATCCTTCCTGAAGAATAAATCAAGAGTAAGAACAAATCCTGTCTTTAACTAACTTCAAATATAAAAAAAAATCTTATTTGTTGCATTATCTATAAGAATGAATATGTATATTATTTGTGCTTTTCAAGTGCTGACAAAATTACCAGGTATTATTAGTGGTGTCTGTGTTCAACCACTAATGACTGCAGAGATGTTTATTCAAGCAAAGAACATTTACATACAGACTGCAGAAATTGAGCAAGACTTTGTTACTTCTCTGATTAAAGGAATTGATTTGGCTGGAGGAAGAGTGACTTTAATTAGCTGTGCAAATGCTATTAATTCCAATTAATCTTCTCACAGTGTCAAGACCAGAATCCAGGGAGAAAACAAATTGCAGTAAATCAATATAACTCTTGTTTCTACCAGGAGCAGGTGCATACAGAAAGAGGAATGTCTTTTATAGTTGTCTGCATCAAGAAGTATTTAAACAAGACAGTAATTCAATGTACCAAACCTCTCACTGATTCTTTATAGACTACTTACATATCTCTTTAATTGTTTTTCATTTGATGGAAATTATTTAACTTAGTACTTCAGAGAAATATTCCAGTAAGAAATTTACTCAAAACACCCACAAGTACAAGCAAGTTTTATTTTGTAGAGAAAATTGAGATGTGGATTTACAAGATAATTGGTTCTATTTACAATCCTTAGATAAGCACGAATTTGCACTTACTTTTCCTGGGGAAAATAAAGAAAACCGACTAGCTAACTGATTGTCCAATGTAACTTGAAAAGCCGTCTCTAAAAGAAAGCTCTTGGATTTCTTTCAGACAGCTCTTGAGAGCCATGACCATGAAATTTTAACCCTTGAGGATTTCCATGTTGCTGGTAGCAATGCATGAGATATGTCACAGCCTCTCAGATTGTGAGAGAAGTGTCTCAAAAAGAGCATAAGATCAAGCCTAAAAGAAACTAAAATAAATCAAACAAATCACCTCAGAGATTTGCCACTGAAATGAAGTGAGAAGAGTGCTGTGTGTGGGCAGGCAAGCACAGAACATCTTCCACGTTTGAGAAATATTGCAGCTACCCTCTTGCAATAGTTTGCCCTACAAGAACTTTCTCATATCAAGCTGCAAAACTGTGTGATGAATGAATGGAGGAGGGCAACAAGGAGTTTACACTTCAGGAATAAAATAAGAATGAATTAAAAAGAAAAACTTTAAACAAACAAAACCTTCTCTTAGGAAAAAAAAAAGAAGCCAAAGGGCTTTTTCTTTTCCCTCCCAAGAAGATCAAGAGCAATCTTCCAAAATGTCAATAAAAGTAACCTCTCAAACT
The DNA here is from genome assembly GCA_009806455.1 of Tetrax tetrax. Taxonomy (NCBI): domain Eukaryota; kingdom Metazoa; phylum Chordata; class Aves; order Otidiformes; family Otididae; genus Tetrax; species Tetrax tetrax. The sequence goes on along the minus strand of WHYT01017134.1, from coordinate 26,281 downwards.
GAACTTCAAGGTAGTTCCACAATGAATGCTAATATACGTAACCACAATACAGTTTGCCCCTTAGCTCTCAGGTGTTTTAATGTAGGTTTCCTGCTCTCAGCTGCTGGACAAGTATCAGTGTCAGAAACTGCAGGCACAGATCACTCAGTAATGGTGCATCTCAGGTCACCGACATCTTCAAGTGTGCTTCCTCCTGTTAATGCTCATTTGCTCGCTGAACAGGGTGTATTTGAAAAGAACCAAAATCAGACACAAGTGGCAACTCTCAGGGATTTGAGAACACCAAAGGACCTTACTGACCCTGTCCCCAGGTAGGTGCCTGAAGCCCTGGGTGGCAGGCTGACTGCCCCACTCCACAGCACTTCTCTCCCTATTCTGCCTGATAGTGCCTAGAGGAATCCCAGGCAGCTGCGTCCCAGAATATTATTTTCCAACCAAAACATCCATGGCACAATGTACACAGACTTCCCTCCAGAGAACACGGTTCAGGGTCTGGGTAGAAAAGCCAATGTGCTATGAAAAGCTTCAGCAGGGATAAGATAGCAATTTTCCCATCCCTTTGTGTTGTATAAGAATAACAAAGGCTTGAATACACACACAGAGCTGAATTTTTCAGTTATGGATGCTGAGTAGCTACTTATTTAAATCTTATGAGCAAAACAACAAAGACTGCAAAGCCTGTGTCCTTCTTGAAAAGTGTACCAAAACATAAGTAAAACCCTCTGAAACACTGATCTGTACTGAATAGGTTTATTAAAGCTAAATTAAATTTATTTTGCAAATATTATGCTGTATTTAAAAGGTCCTTCTTCCTCCAAGTGCAAATATACTGCCTTCTTTATATTATTATCTTTAGTCATGTAATATTATATAATCAAGATGAATGTTCCTGTGTGAAAAGGATGAAGCTAGAACTTTTGCTCCAGAATTTCCAATAGTTTCTTAGCAAGATTATGTATTTCAGTTTGTTTTCCCTTAATAAAAATCTTCCTCAACTCAAAATGGCTTTTTGGTATTCATTATTGTTCCATCTTGACCTCTCCCATTTTCAACATATGATTTAGTATCTTCTGTTGCTTTTAGTATTGAGCAATAACAACAATGCTCAGTGATATTCTAAGGTTTTATAATGGCATCAATCACCATAGATTCTGTTTAATAGGCTAGAGCCTTGGGTTTAAAAAAAGAAAAAAAAAAAAAGAGAGAAAGAATCAAAGAACACCTTGCATTTAACTTGACAAAAAAGTTTCACTGATCTCAGCATGACTCCAAAATATGAGCAAATATGATTGCTGTTTTCCTAGGAGAATATGACATGCAATTGAGTACTACCAGTCAGACTGTGAATTAGTGTCAGAAACAGAATTTAGCAGTTATGATGTCCAAGTCATCTTCTTAATTATTAGTCCCTTATTGGCTAAGAATTTCAGTACCCTAAATTATGTTATTGAGACTTGCCACTGTGACTCTGTAAGGAAACTGGAATGTGAGCAACTTTTTAGTCAACTGAGGAGGAAGAAAGATACACATTCTGAAAAATGTGAGATTCACCACTAAGGAGTTGGATGTAAATTGAATATGAAAATTAATTTTAGAAAAGGAGCAGATACTTCTTCATCAAAGCAAAATTTGGTTTTTAAAGCTTTTTGAGAAATACTTTACTTCATAAATACCTCTTCTGCAGAGCCTGCAATATCCCCAGGGATTATCCAAAATAAAAATTAGTTCAGACTATGCACAGGTAACTCTCAGTGTAGTTTCTAGAATTTCTAATACACTTCATGAGAAAGACCAGAGAGGTTTTTTTCATGCTATCTCCTTGGCATAAACAACTAACTTAGCTGATGAATTAAAAAAAAAAAACAAACAAGAGAATGACTAAAATAGTCAAATTTAAGGATAGCTGAGATTACCAAATCTTTCCAAGTTTAGAGAATGAGATTAAAACTTTGATAACGATTCCTAGTTTTTACTTATTACAGTAAAATTACTTACACAACAGCATTGTAAATGTTCCACATGGGTAGTTATATGCTAGACTCACACATCATTGTATGATAGATAGACATAGATCATCTATGTAAGACAGACCTAAACTTATCAGTATTTGCAACACAAGGAATAGTCTCACTGAATGGTTACTACTTTTTTTTTTTTTTTGCTGGTAACATTCTGGCAGTTTGAAGGCTTTTCAGGTAGATTTTTCTTTCTTCCTCCACTTTCCCCGTGTTGTATTATGATGTTTTTTTTCACTATGAGACTAAAAGATGCAAACATACTGAGTTGATCTATGGTATGGGACTCAAACCTCCTTCACTCCCCTAGGTTCTGTAACTGTGACAAACCAGAGATCTTGTATCCCTTATTCAGTTCCTTCATCATAGCTTAGAAAAGCACAGAAAAGTGAATTATGCTAGTATTGAAAGAAAATAGAACAGAAAAAAAAATAAAAAAAAAAAAAAAGAAGACACAGAACCCAACGGCAGTATTTCTTTCTCAAATTTGGAGTTATCCCACAATTTGTAACACCTTCTTATTGCTGAACTCACTTAGAACTACAAAATCTCATTGACTTACGTCCTTCCGCACATTAGATTATCAATTAGAACTTCATCTACAGTGCTTGTTAAAGAAAATCACCTATTTAAACATCACATACTGTACCAGGCTCCTCAGTTCAGCAAATATGCATGCAAACTTTTTCCATTGATAGATCCAATAAGAATTGCATTCTGTTCCTTCATGGTGGAAAGCTGCCCAAGGCTATTCAGGAAAAAAAAAAAAAATCAATATCCCTAAATTATTATAAATCTGTATTTTTGCAGTGAACATTTCACATATCAGAACTCAATAGTTTTGCAAAACACTAGTTTTGACCTTCATAAACCTATCTAGGCTCATTACTTCCATGAAGAATTCAACTCAGACCTCAGCAGGATTTCTCTGCCTTGAAATTATTCCTTCCAGCTGATTTATTTTCATGTCTGTCTTCTGCTCTGAGGATATCTCAGCAGGACCAGAGTGGTAAAGCATGAGTCTTCACTAAAGGTTTGGTTCTTGGTTTTGCATAGGAAAACTCAACTAATCTCAAGGTCGCAAAAATTATATGCTTTACAAATTGTGATGACAATCATAGGAAATGTACAGCTTTTCAATGAGAGAGTAACAGCTTTTTTTTTACTTGTTAGCTCTTGGATGATAACATGTTCTTAGATGTACAAAAATTACACGTGAAAAAATTACAGAGTTTATACTACTGAAATGACTACAGAAAATGCTATTTCTGTGTTATTTTATTTAAAAAAAAGACATAAAAATATTATTATTGTAATTGTTATTATTGTTATCATTATTATTTCATATACTATTGTATACTTACTATGGTTAAAAAAAAAGTCTCAAGGCCCTTCTCAAAATATCCTGAATATTTAGACAGAGGTTGTTTTAACTCATTAAACTATTTTTAGTTGTCATAATAAATTGGGGCATTACCTTTGGCAACACTTTAATGCTAAAAGTCTTCATTGAATACAGCTGTGCTAGCGTTGTCATTTATTTACTCCTTATTCCTCTCCACTCCTTATCTGAGGTTCTTGGTATATAATTTCTTTTCTCTCCTCATGCTTTCTCTGACCATGCATCATTAAGGCTGTTATCTGAGCAGAAACCACATTCCTACAATGTAAAGCTGAGCACAAGACTCACAGTTACCAAGTTTTGCTATTGCACCATTAGCAAATACACCTCAATATCAGACTGATGCTGCATCAATAGTCCAATTTCTCAAGTCAGTTTTAAGAACACCTAATTCTGTGATGCAATCTACCATTTTCTTTTACTTTATCAACATTCAAGAGGAAAAAAATGCATCTGAATAAACATTTTTGAAACAGTATTACTAAATCTGGGCATTCAGTGAAAGTTCCCTGACTTCGCCAGAAAATTCACAGGATATAAAAAAAGAGCATATTTTAGAAAGGTAGTGCAAGACAAGTGGTACGGTAATAAATTTCTTGCAAGAAATATATTGCTATCCATTTCTCTTCAGACCTTAACAATGTCAGGTAGATTATACATCTTCCAGAGAACACTATAAATCACCCTCAGTCTAAAAGCATTTCCAGTTAAGTTGAAACCCCTAGAGCTTTAAAAAAGAATCTCAGAACATACAAATTATACAGAAAAAAAACCCACAGAGTATGATCGCAGATATGCCACACGTATTATACAACCTACACTGATGCAGAAAAGAGTACCTCCACATAAATATGGATAACATGCCATACCATAAAGATACCATACCATAACGATACCATACGATTAGTCAAACATGCAGTAAGTGAAGTAAAGCAAACTTAACTACATTTAATTATTAAACCAAAAAAATATGCAAGAAAAATTATTTTTTTTCTCTATGTTTTGCTTATTGTTGGTAAGAGATAACATACAGACATCAAACCTTCAGTGCCAGTTATCACCAACGTCACTATATGTCCACTTTTGATCAGTAATATCACACATTTTAGTGAACACGAAGAGAATCACTGTGTTATTCCTGACAGAGAAGAGTCTATTCCTGTCCCTTTTCCATCAACATTTTGAGTATATGCTAAAGCATGGAGGTTTCATAAAATAATCTCTATAAAAGCAATATGAAGAGCTCAGAAAATAAGCATATGCTAATGGAAATAGCAAAATACATCAAAAGGAGTGAGAAGTTGTTCTGTGTTTCATGTTGCGGGAAGAATGCATGGCAAGTGGTCTACATAGAAACCTATTAACAGAGAATATCAAAGGCAGAAGTTAATGCTTTCCCTTGCCACATGACTTCTCTGAAAAATGTAGCTGCAGAATGATTGGTGGTCAGCAAAACTAATAGCCATGGTAAAAGGACTGTACAGCCATAATAATGAAAAAAACCCTGAAGTTAATTAGAAAGTACTTGAAAAAAATTAGCTGTTAATCAGATGGGACTAATGACATTCATGCTGGGGAAGGAAGGGAAACAAGTTAAATGAGTGAGCTAGGGAGCTATAGGCCAGGCTGCTTATCTTTGATGCTAGAAAGTCCAGAACTGGTAATCAAGAAAATCGTTTGTACTCTTCTGAAAGGTAATGAGGTAGAAGGAACCGTTAACAGAGTCTGGAAAAACTAACAGTGTTTAACTTCTTTGTGCATGAGAAGAAAGGCATCTCTCTCACTCCCTATGGGAGTGGCCTTGACACAATCTCTTACAATATTTTCAGAGGCAAGTCAAGAAAATATGGGTCTTCAGACACATGTAGATTAGGCAAAGTCTTAATTGTTATATCTGAGAACAAAAATGTCTAGATGTACCAGAGAAACTTTATCACTGGCTTCATATCCAAGGATAGAACAGGGCATCTATTAAGACGAGTTTTATGGAGCTTTGTCAGGAACAATACAAAAATAAATGATCCTGACTTTGGAGGTGGCTGTGTGATTACTGCATTCTAATGTTCCTTCAACTTTGCTTTTTGGTGATTCTGTAATTACTAACATTCTTACCTACATGAATATCCACATATTTTAAAATAAATTCTTTTAAGGAATAATTTTCAGGGATAACTTTTTGCATTATGTAGACAAGGTAAATAGCATTTTCCTTCTAAATTTTAAAAATGAATATTTTCTTTGATTGATATTTCATTTTTACGAAAACAAACCATGAAAAGTGCTAAACTTGCTTGCTTTCATGCCTAACACTCATTATCTGCTATGATTTTAAAAGGATTTGACCAGGAAGAGTCAATTATGACAGGATTTTTTGTCCATTAATGATGTCTTTAAACACTCTGCTTGCTGTAACATCATTTTAATAACAGGGCACTCAACTCACCATTCAATTAACAACATAGAATATATATAAACTCTATATGGAATATTCTCGGCATATATTCTACACATATACTTCAGTCTCAGTACATACTAAGATTTGGTGGACATATTTTGGGCAGATATTTTCATTGCACATGAGTCGTGGCAACCCCAGGCACAAATATAGGCTGGGCGGAGAGCGAATTGAGAGCAGCCCTGAGAAAAGGGACTTGGCAGTGCTGGTGGATGAGAAGTTTAACATGAGCCGGCAATGCGCCCTTGCGGACCAGAAGGTCAACCGCATTCTGGGCTGCATCAAGAGAAGCATGGCCAGCAGGTCGAGGGAGGTGATTCTCCTACTCTACTCTGCCCTGCTGAGACCCCACCTGGAGTACTGTGTCCAGTTCTGGAGTCCCCAACATAAGAAGGACACAGACCTGTTGGAGAGAGTCCAGAGGAGGGCCATGAAGATGATCAGAGGGCTGGAGCACCTATCATATGTGGACAGGCTGAGAGAGTTGGGGCTGTTCAGTCTGAAGAAGAGGAGCCTCCGGGGAGACCTGATAGCGGTCTTCCAGTACCTCAAGGGGGCCTACGGAAAAGATGGGGACAGGCTGTTCAGTAGGGCCTGTTGTGACAGGACTAGGGGTAATGGTTTCCGAATAGAGGGAGATAGATTTAGATTAGATATCAGGAAAAAGTTTTTTACACTGAGGGTTGTAGAACACTGGAACAGGTTGCCCAGAAAGGTGGTGGATGCCTCATCCCTGGAAACGTTCAAGCCCAGGCTGGACGGGGCTCTGAGCAACCTGATCTGGTTGGAGATGTCCCTGCTCCCTGCATGGGGGTTGGACTGGGTGACCTTTGAAGGTCTTTTCCAACCTTAACCATTCTATGATTCTATTGACTTTCTTTTTCATATGAGCTTAGTAGTGTTACCACAACCACAGGAAATGAGAAAATCAACGTCTTACAGAAAAACAAGCCAGGCAGACAGCTGACTTGAGTTGGCTTCTGTGCTAAGCATGACTCTGCTTTTGCAACTGAAGATTGTGCACTATATGTAACGATAGATTTGAGATGCAATTAGCTCAAAGGTATGTGCCTGAACACATACCGCATATATACAATATCTTCTTCGTGTGGCTGCACAGAAATCAATGGCAATGTTTGGACATAACCTATTTTCAATACAACAAAGGATAATTTAGTATTGCTTTCTATTTATGTACCAGTATAAATGCATTATGACTATCCTGGAACTCAGCTGTCAGAGTTTTTCTGTTGCAATACCAAAGGAAAGATAAAATTACTGTGTAGTTCAGAAAATAAAAGCTTTTTCGTGGTGCTAGGTAGCCATAAAGAAAAAAATCAATGCAGAGAAACAGTTTGAACTTACATGGATGTAAACTTTAGTAATCTAAAAAGAAATGGTATTAGCAGTCACAGTTTTAACTGCCAGACTGGAACAACCTAACTGCTTTGGTCCATCTTTTTGCCTTGTTTTACAGGTTCCCTTGAATACCACCACGTTGAAAAGAAAAAAAACAGACCTAGTGATAAAATAGTTGGTTTCAGTTCTCTTGTTTTAAACAGATGTGTGATATAGGAGGGCATATCAAGAAGGCAGAATGTTTGTAACAGAGGAGAAAACAAGTCAGTGTTATAAGTTCCTAAACAGTTAAAGATTGAGATTAACTATAGGCTAAGCACATGTTTGAAAGAGGATAATGAATACTGAGATACAATATTTGAGTGAAATTGAGGTAACATGGAAGAAAAAAGGCAGAGATAAGTGTCAGAGGACACTCATAGCTATCTGATAGCTAAGCTTTATAGTTATATTCTAGTGTTTTTGAAAGTTTACCTTATGTAATCCTAAATAATATGTTAGCATATTCCTTTTAAAGGAAATTAAAGGATTAGATTAAGATTATAAAATCTGTGTGTAATTATAACAAATAATGATGTAATCTAAAGTATATAGTTTACGTGTTTACTATAGAGAAGAAAGTAAACAGTTGAAGAAATGGTGAAAGACTGTTACTGAGTATAGTAGGAGCTCCTACAAAAGAAAGTGTTCCAGCTTGGGAAACAAAGATAGAAATAAATCACAATCTTTAGTTACTTTTGTCTTCAATAGGTAATGCAGAAAACTCAGTATCCCATTCCAGTCCTGCAGACACTGATCTACAGACTTCATGTATGTGCATGTGCATTTATATTTCTGAGTATCACTTCATGCATTTACAAAGGATGCAGCACAATGCTGGGAGAGAAGATTTTACAACCACCCACCTAGGAGATCATGGCTTAATCATAAAGTCTTCAGTCCATCTGTTGCCCTCCTCACCACGTCAGCAGAACAAATTAGAAGGAATTTGTACATAAGTCAATAAATGAGTAAGTAGGTAAGCTGTCACAGAAGGATTACCAGTGACCAAGGTTATAAACAGTCAAATTTCATCCAGTCATGGAGCCATTATACATCTAAAAAGAGTTTTCCTCTATGTGGATTTCTGTATGATTACCTGTGATGTACCACACAGCTTCCAGTCACTGTGAATGAGTTGGGAGACGGCTATCTGCAGGACCAATTGCTGCACTCAGACAAGGTTCAGTATGTTGCTGGACTGGCATCATATTAACTTCACTGACCCTGTTATACATATCAGGTCAACACAACCCAAGACGTGGAGAATGATAGACTGAAACGCAACCAAAAGCACTATCCAGATGAAAAAGCCACATAAAATTATCGAGGTTCTGAAGTACAACACTTAACTCTATAGACCTGAAATAGCTTATAATACATTACAGAAAATAATTACTAAATTAAGAAATAATAAATTAGACTACAAGATTTGTACGTCAAGTATTGCCCCATAAAATAAATACTAAAATACCTCTGCATTCTTCCATTTGGACCAAAATCAATAACCCAATCTTTACAGAGTACAGCCATGTCTGAGTGATACCTGTAGTTGATGAACAGTGTATGTCATTACGAAAACCATACCTAAACCATCTAAATGTAAAAGCAAGTGGTGCAATATCAGCCACAAAAATAAAAAAAAAAAGTAGTTTAAACTGCATGGGAAGAGGCAGTGGGTAAGTAGGAGAGGGGGTAAAGAGTAATGTCTGGAATTAAATTTCTGATTCCGCCAGCAAGAGTTTGCACCTTGCTAGCTGCAGCCAGGACAAGGAGGTTTTAAAGTTTGATAACACCTGGACTAAACAGAAGTGGCATATCTTGGATGCTCCAATTAACAAAAGAGACACAAGACAGAACCAACCATTAGGAATCTGATCATGCGCTGTGGTTCTGTATGTTGAGCATGTAAATTGGGAAAAAAAATCACTTTGGTTTCTGGATAGAAAACAAGACCAAACACAGGGTTCCTAAACCCCCTTTTACAGCACAGAAAAGAACAGAAAATTATCTACAGTATAATTTTCATGCCTCTTACTGTATGCTTCTCTTACTGTATACCTACAATTCCCAGTGAATTAAGATCCCACCTAAAACCGAATTGCTAAAAAGTGAGTATGACAAAAAAATTACAAAACTCCATTTTAGATCCAAAAAGATATGATATTTTAATATTTTTAGGCATTCCACAGATATTTAGAGATATATATAAATTGTACATTTCTGGCAAAAAAAAAAAGTTAATATGAAATAAAAATCCCATGACGGACTTTTCATGCTCTGAGAACTACACATTGGAAAGTGCTACCTTAGGCAACATTTCTTATGCTTGGGTTGTACAGACATTCTTCAGAGTATGTGTATTTGCAGATTCTGAACAGAAAGATAATATAACCATTCTGCATTTCATGGAGTCTGCTGCTAAAATGCACCAACATGAAAAAAAAGTCTAAAGCTGCAAAATTTTACTTGTATTTTCGTACTTACAAAATAAAGGGGGCAAAATATGTTAAAAAAATGTATTGTTCCTAAACAAAACTTACCGTCTTAGAGTCTTAGATTGTAATAACAACATTCAAAGGACACACATTTCCCATTCATTCAAAGCACTTTTATCAGGATAAAATACAGATATACGATAGGAAATAAATGCTTAAGATGTTTCTGTGAAATAAATATTTCGATATTTATAAGAACCTAGCCACCTGAGAAAAGACACAGAAATAAATCTTTTTCCATAATGTCTACTTAAAGTTTCAAATTCCCAATTTCTGGCATTGGTTCTTTCTGGAAAAAAAAAAAAATAATAAGGGGAAAATGCCTTATTATTTTATATACCAGTAGTACCAGTAAGAATCCTTGCAGGATTCACAAAGGCTTTGATTTAGCATTTCTTTTTGCTTAATACTACTGAAACATAACAGAATTTTAAATGTACAGTAGGATAGCACAGATGACTTTTATAAGATAAAATGGTAACCTAGAGAATTATAGATTGGTATGTGTTAGAATGATGTGACCATGAGAAAGGAAAAAAAACAGTATGTGGTCCACTGACAAAGACAAAATCCCTTTGGTAAGTTATATAGGAGACCGGTAATACACTCAGAAAGACTGTTCTTGACACAAAATGAATATTCAATTATTATCAAAGTTTAAAAACCACTAATGTGTAAGTATCAAAATGCGGCGATCCAAATTCTACCTCCCACACTCAGACTGGAAAATAACTTCTGCTTAGGGCTTTTCTGAAGACATGTTTGCAGCCATGAGTATGCTCTGGTTCTGAGGTCTACTGGGAGGAAAAAATTGGTTTTCTCTATATATCAGGATTTTTCCTTTATAAATGCTTTGCTAGATTATTGCATTAAAGACAACTCTTAGAGAGTTAAATAGTAAATCTTTGTGCATGACAAATTAAAGGGTGAAAGAGTATAATATACGAAACTTCAAGGTGGTATGTATCTGAAAGGTCACTGCTGGACAGACTTTGTATTTTTTAATTTGCGTGGTGACATTGGGTTTCAGCATCATAAAAATGTAAAACACGAAAGTAACTAAAAAGTGAGAGACTGTGGAAAACACACAAATCTGTATCAGAAGTTGTCTTTACTGCAATAATGCCTGTAGACATTTGTTCTGTAAAATGTCTTGAACTCACCTTCAAGTTTAAGCCTTCTCTGCTTCTCCTTGCAACTTGTATTTCCAGTTTCTTGCTTCACTCTCTTGAAATGAAGAAAATCCTTTGCAATGAATTTGGACTTTGAATAGTACTTGTACTAATACTATAACATATTTCATGACTTTCATCTGAAGGGGAAAAAAATAGTACATGAGGCTGCAAAAAGGAGCAGTTGTTCATCCTTTAATTCTGTATTTTATTAAACATTTATGTATATTAAAAAGCAGAATTTGAGATGAGAATACCTTTTAATTTTCACTGAAAGTTATCAACTGCATTGTTGATATTTTTTTTCTTTGCAGAGAAGAGTGTGCAAAGTTATGAATTGTTCAGGCTTTTTTATCTTTATTCAAAAATTTTATTCTAAGAGAACAAAATCAGGGAAAGAAAAAGGCATGACGTAGATAATTCCTTTGAGCAAAAGCTTTCATAACACCAGAATAATGAGCTCTTATAAATTCTATGAATGAAACAGGAGAGACATTCACATGGCTGGAAAATATTTAGGTCATCTTAATAGGCCTTCAAATTAAAGGAAGGGTAAATTACAAGAAGCTTGCAAGGAATTCATATCCATGATACATCTTGCAGAACTCATTCAATCTATTATTTAATCTGATTCATTTATGCCCATTTACTTCCAATGCCCCAGTACTGTTTACCTGCATTTAAATGAATTTGTCTTGTACTACATACAGTGCAAAAATAGCTAGTGCAAACATAAGGAGGCATCTAAATGCTGACAGCTCTCCCATCTCTCAACATTTTCTCTTCTCCTGATTTATCAAGCCACTTCTTCATGATCTATTAAAAAAAGTGACCAGGGTTTCCACAAAATGCATTGGCAGGGTGCCCTGCTTTTATAGTTCCCTAGAAAAAGATTCATATCTAATGTTCAGAACAAGCTGCAGACATCCTCAGTCCTCTAGTCTGTTTCTGTAACCAGTCACAGTCCCACAAGATACACATGGCTATTTCATGTTTTGGAGATGTAATAACTCACTTTTTGAAAAAAAAAAAGCTTTAAATAATGAGGATACGGAGGTATCAAGTGCTATAATAGGCCTATCTTAACCATTTTCTCTGAAAAAAAAAAGGGCAAGTTTCAGTCTACAAATCAACTGCAATTTCACAATGGCACTGCCGCAGAATTCTAACTTATTGTTATTATTCTATATTTCTTATACTGAAAGATGTAGATATTTTTATGGACAGACAGGAAAGAAAAATGCTTATTTCAAGAAACTCTCAGGTGAAATGCCGTGAAATAAACCAACCTAATTTTCTTTACAAAATAATCGTTAGCAGAACAAGGATGGAAGAAATAGTCGTATGCAAAGGTATTCACAGAGAGAAATTTGACATTTTCCGTGTGACGACAGGGACTGCACAAAGAAGCCAGAGAGAATGAAAAAGTTCTGTGAAAGGGGAGACATATTGAGAAGCAAGGATGCCAGGGTAAGTGGGGAAAAGGAAAAAAAAGCCTTAAAACCAGTGAGTAGCTATACAAACAGCTTCAGGGGTTCTGAAGACAATATATGCTTTTGCTTCAGCTGTGTACATACTCTCATGTGTCCACCATCACTTTGTTGGCTGATGTTTTGTGTCAAACCTTAGCAAAATATCTTGGTTATCAAATATTTTTTAGGAAAAGGATTATTCCGAAGAGCATTAGCAGGCGACCAGAGTGTTTCCTTTATTCATGATAGGATTTAGAATTTTTTTTTCTAAAGGTTGAAGGAGGAAACAGATTTACTTGGATTGTTACTCACTTTAAATTTCTAAAGATTAAAAAGTAAAAAAGAAAATATTCCATAGGTATATCTGCAGGTATGATGGAGCTTTCTGCCCTGGACTTCAGGAGGGCAGGTTTTGGTCTCTTCAGGGATCTGATGGGTAAAGTGCCATCGGATGTGGCCCTGGAGGGAAGAGTGGCCCAGGAAAGTTTGTTGATATTCAAGGAACACCTCCTCCAAGCTCAGCAGAGGTGCATCTCAATGAAGAACAAGTCGGACAAAAAGGCCAGGAGGCCCACGTGGATGAGCAAGGAGCTCCTGGACCAACTGAAAGTAAAGGAGGTTTACAGAGGGTGGAAGCAAGAAAAGGTAGCCTGGGAGGACTACAGAGAGGCGGTCTGAGTAGCCACAGATCAGGTAAGGCAGGCTAAAGCCCTGACAGAATTGAATCTGGCCAGGGCCATCAAGGGCAAGAAGAAAAGCTTCTATAGGTACATCAGGGCCAACAGGAAGTCCAGTGAGAACGTAGGCCCTCTCTGGAAGGAAATGGATGACCTGGTTACCCGGGACATGGAGAAAGCTGAGGTGCTTAATGACTTTTTTTCCTCAGTCTTCACCCATAAGGGCTCTAACCATGTCACCCAAGTTGCAGAAGGCAAAAGCAGGGACTGGGACAATGAAGAACTGACTACTGTAGCACAAGAGTAAGTTCAAGAACATCTAAGGAACATGAAGGTGCACAAGTCCAGGGGACCCAATGAAATGCATCCATGGGTCTGGAGGGAACTGGCAGATGAAGTTACCAAGCTGCTGACTATCGTATTTGAGAAGGCATGGCCATCTGATGAGGTTCCCAATGACTGGAAGAGGGGTAACATAACCCCCATTTTTAAAAAGGGGAACAAGGAAGACCAGGGAACTACAGGCCAGTCAGCTTCACCTCTGTGCCTGGCAAGGTCATGGAGCAGATTCTCCTGGAAACCATGCTAAGGCACATAGAATGCAAGGAGGTGATTGGTGACAACCAACACGGCTTCACTAATAGTAAATTGTACCTAATTTGGTAGCCTTCTATGATGGGGTTACAGCATTAGTGGACAAGGGATGAGCAACTAACGTCATCTACCTGGACTTGTGCAAGGCATTTAACACTGTCCCACACGACATACTTCTCTCTAACTGAGGAGAGATGAGTTTGACAGATGGACCACTTGGTGGAAAAAGAATTGGCTGGATGGCCGCACTCAGATAGTGATCGTCAATGGCTCAATGACCAGGTGGATATGGTGACAAGTGGTGTTCCTCAGGGGTCAGTATTGGAACCAGCCCTGTTTAACATCTTTGTCAGCGACATGGACAGTGGGATAGAGTGCAGCCTCAGCAAGGTCGCTGATGATACCAAACTGTGTTGAGGGATGTGATATTGCCCCTCTAGTCTGCTCTCATGAGACACCATCTGGAATACTGCGTACTGCTCTGGAACCCCCAACATAAGGACATGGTCCTGTTGGAGCAAGTCCAGAGGAGGGACACAAAGATGATCAGAGGGCTGAAGCACCTCTCCTGTAAGGACAGGCCAAAAGAGTTGGGAATGTTCAGCCTGGAGAAGAGAAGGCTCCGGGGAGACCTTATAGCAGCCTTCCAATGCCTAAAGGGGCCTACAGGAAAAGACGGGGAGAAACTCTTCAGTAGAGCCTGTTGCAATAGGTAATGGTTTTAAAATAAAGGGAGGTAGATTTAGATTAGATATCAGGAAATTTTTTTTTACAATGAGGGCAGTAGTACATTGGAACAGGTTGCCCAGGGAGGTGGTTGATGCCCCATCCCTGGAAACATTCAAGGCCATTCAGACTTGAGCTGGTTGGAGATGTCCCTGCTCCTTGCAGGGCAGGAGTTGGACTAGATGACCTTTAAAGGTCCCTTCCAACACTAACTTTTCTATGATTTTATTATTTCTGTCAATGAAAATTGTCTGTCCATGACAAGCATGACAATTTCTGTCCAGTAAATACTTACATAAGTTCATTGACAAAATGGTGTGATAAACAGAGGGGCTGACTTAGCCAGCAACAGATGTTTAAGAAATTTCAGACATCCATTCACTGTCCTTCTATACTGAAAGCTGGTCACTTCAGTCTTACTTCCTTAATTTCATAACCACACTCTGTAGTGTAAATCAATATTCTGTGCCACAAATCAATGAAATAAAGTTTAAATAAAGAAAATCTAATCACTGAGATGGTAATGAGAAATGTCTCAGGCTTTAGGAGTGCTGCTTCGAAATATAAAATGTATTTTCATTCTTTGTATTCTCTCTTTTATAAACATGAAGCTGAAACTGTAACTTAAAAGCCCTTCTTACACCTTTTTTATTCTTCTATTTTTCAGAGATTTTAGATGTTTGAAGAGGGAAGAGTCAAGAAGATGGAATATGGGGTTTTTTGATGCAACTATATGAAGGAAGTAAAAGTTCTCTAAAATAACAGTTGCTTCTGAACAGGATTTTATTAGTGTTGTGTTTATTTGTCAGATTGCATTTAGGAGAAAGAAGTGATATAAAAACTAGACAGCATCATATTAGCAGCACAAAGAAGAATTGCTTCAGGATACCATCCACCTACCATTCTCAAGCACAATGAGAATGTCAGTCAGTTTTGCCATGATACCCTACTGAACTAGCCCACATTGTTCAATCCTTAACGTAAGTTGTGATCGCTTGCTTCTTCATTGAAATCAAACAGACTCGCAAAAATGTCCTTTTACTATGCATCTAGGAAAATAAAACCAAGAACAAACCACAGCAGCAATCTGACTGTTTAGCCTATAATTTTCCTGCTTGATTTTGTATTTTATCCCTTGGACAACAACCAGGGGAAATATTTCTGAAGCCACATGTAGACAACAGAGAGAGAATACAGCTACCAAGCAGCAACAACTTCTGAACTATTCTTCTATGCTTCAGTACCTCTCCCTTGTTATTAACATAAAAGTACAGCCATCTTCAAGTGTTGCATTCCTTCCCTGTAATCCTCCATCATTTTCTTCTCTATCTTCATTGTTATCCTAACAATGCTCTTATGGCTAAAATGACTGTCAGAGTCATAAATCTGTTGAGAGTTCAAGGCTCCTGAGTGGTGAAACAGTTTGCTAACTACATTAGATTGAGTAAACTGCCTTCTTCAAAGAAAGGCGATAAATAAGTCTAGGTCATACGGCAATTCTTAAATTTGATATACATGAATTAAGTGTGGTGATAGCAACACGTTTCAAAGCACTCTTGAGAATAAAAGAAGTCCAGTACCACAGTACCACGTAGTGTCAGCTAGGTACACTCCTTCACTGAACATGGAGCCAAAATGGTGGAAGAAAGAGCAACCATGATGTGGAGTCCTGTAAAGTCAATGCTGGGGGTGAAAGAGAGCCTCCTGCAAATATGCAGGACAAAAATACAGGATGTATTAAAAATAGCGTCCTAAGCTGAATCAAGTTAAGAGAAATGACTACTGCAAAATGCAGCCTACAGACCTTGCTTTTGAGGACCTTTCTGATAAAATCTAGGTTTTTCTTAACGCTTTGACAGTGAGATAATGCTGAAAGACAAAATCTTCTTCAATGCTAAAAGTCAGATATTATTAAGTCACTGTTTTGGGATCCAAAAAGCCTGGACTGAATTTTCCAGTGCCAGAACAGCCTATCTATGCAATCTTGAACAAATCAATTACTCTAAAAAAAAACCCCAGAAATACTTAAGAAATTTACTTTTTCTCTCTTCTGTTGTATGAGTGAAATTTTCATAGAAAAATGAATTTATCATTATTCTTTGAGATGACATGACATGCTATGTAAGCCGTCAGGAGTTTAGGAACTTCTGGGTTGAAACAGAATACCTATCTCTTTCTGAAGATATTTGTCTGACATTAATTATAAAAAAAAATTGCTGTCTCATCAAAAGGTATGTGAGGTTCTTGTTAACCGAATACTTCAGATTCAAACCCCTTATATTTCTATGCCTTATGCTATTTACTATTCCTCCTTCTAAATAAATATATTGTGTAGTTGTCTATTGCATATCTAATTGTATACTGTAAACATTTCAGTCCTGTAAAAGAAACATAGCCAGAGATAGAAGGTGTCACAAAACATTCCCCACAGCCTCACTGGGATCAGACACATATTATCTGTGTTGACAGGTGATGTTTCATCAATTGTCCCTCATTTTGGCAGTGTTTCCATCCTGGCTTTCTCCAGCTTTCTTTCTTCTTCTAATTCAGGACCTTCCTATCCTTTACACTGGGCTTGTGTCCTTGTTATCCAGATCCCTAACTCTCCCCATGTTCTCTTCCATGTTCTCTTTACTAGGAAACTACAGTTTTAACCCACACATTCCTACAATAAAGGAAAAAAAACTAATAAAAATAGAAATAAAACCAATCCACAACATCTCCTGAATATCTAGGAGACAGGCCATGTCTATACAGCACTGCGAATTTCCCCTCTGATATATTTTTCTTTTTCCTAGTATCTCCTAAAAGTGTTCCCTCTGGCTCTGTTCCTTAGCTCCTAAAACATATATGACCATGTTGTAGGACTGGTCTGGCTTTCAGACCCTATGAGAAAGGCAGTCTTATGAGCAAAACAATTTCAAAGAGTAGAAGACAGGAAGGAAAGCAAAAGTAATTTAATTGTAGTATTCAAATACATACAAAAAAAAAAAGGAAGGGAGCAATCTGTTTTCCTCATTCACTTTGCAAAACATAAAAATAAACTGATTTTGTACCACAGTAGAAATGTTGGACATTTAGAAAACTTCATCACTCTTGGGATAGGAAAGGTCTGAGATATATTGTTTAGGGGACATCACAGATTTGCCTGTGCTGGATATTTTTAAAAGCAAGACAAAGAAAGAACTCTAGGAAAAAAAGTAGAACAAATACAGTTTGGGCATGTCTGAAGGTATTGTAACAAACAGACATGCGTCTGGAGTTCCCCTATAGCTCTATTATTCCTTGATTCTATTACTAAATATATAAAGCTATTTCTACGTTAAAGTGTATAAGGGTGATGAACGAAGAATAATTATCAAGCTGATAGTACATGAACAATCTGGCAGCCACACAGGAAAGATTAGCATCTAGATGATTCAAGCTCCATTAGAAACTAATCAAAATCAAGCCGTTTCAAAGTTATTTTAAGGTAAATTATCAAGGTTAATGATCTGCATAAAATATTCGTATTTTATGTATTAACAGTTCTTTGTACGACATTTTTAAGCAATCTATTGTGGCTGTTATTGTATTCCAGACCTATAAATTTGTAACAGTAATAATCATTATTGTAACAGAAGAAACACTCATCCCGTTTTTGTATTATTGGATTCTTTTAGTAGTTGACAATTTCATTTAAACAGCTAGGTTAAGGTAGCAAAAAATATTATAACCAGCACAGGTTCTCCTTAAATCAATGAAAACAATCTCTTTCTGACAGTAATATACCTTTGTATTCTTCGTAGCAAGGCAAAAACCAAAATTAAGGTAACACAAAACCAACTTGACAGTCACTCACAGCAAAGATGAAATAGCACCTCCCTTAGATCTGCCAAAACTCTTCCTTGTTAGTGACTTAAGAACTAGAGGAAATTTTAACATCACATCTGCATGGCAAACAGTGGAAAAGCAAATTCAGGTTGCAGAGCTGACAGACCTCTCAACCCTGTGCCCCTTTGTCAAAACCTTTTGGTCTTCATCGCTGGTGGCTCCAGCTGCAGCAGCATCCCAGGGGAAGGCAGATCCCTTTGGGGCTCTGCCTTTTGCCCTGTGAGTTCACAGCCACTCTCTCTTAATTCAGACCAAAATCACCGGCAGCATGGGCCAACACTGGCAGCTGTGGATGACTGGAACTGAAGATAGAGCAGGTATTCATTTCCACCGCCTTTCCAGCTGTCTGATGGGGCCCGCCAAGTGCTCAAATCCTACTGTGAAAATTGACAGTGTCTTTCTGCCAGAGGCCTCACCTAATCTCCCTGCAGCTTCTTGCAAGGTTAAAATGAAAATGAAACCAAGTGTATCTTTATGGCTGTCTTGCCACTGTTTTTCCAGGTGTGTACCTGTCCGAAATGGTTTATATGTAAAACATATTTTAGGAAAAGCTGGTTGTTATCAATCTTCCTTGTCAAATGAAGAAAACCAATGATTTGCAAAAAAAAAAAACCCTCAAGCTTAAAAATGAGAAAGAAGGATTTGGTTTAATTTGAAGGACTAAAAAAAAAAAAAAACCCTGAATTCTCTGTTCTGTTATTTTAACTCACAGCGGAAGTCTGACCAAAGACAACTCACAGAAGTTTGTCAGCAGAGGTTCTGCAGCCAAGAAGAGACTGATAAGAGTTAATTTAGTATCAGCAAACCAATATTTAAGGATATTCCAAGTAGAAAACATTTAAAATTCCTCTTTCTATAATTTGATATGACAATTTTTTTTAAGAATAGCAAACTCTGACTAAAATAAGGATAAAGTTGTGCAGATGAACTCCCACTATCCACAGACTTATCAATTGTTGCACAGGGAAAGTTGAAGTGGTAGATTAGGAAAGTGCACACACAAACTTGAAAGTTACCTCAGGAGTCAAAAAAAACCTAAAAAAAAAAACCAAAAAAAAAACCCCAACCAAACACTGAGCAGAAAAGAGGAGATGAAGAAAAAGAAAGACTTCCGTCCAGTGGCCAGCTGACTAGTGGTGAGCCACAGGATCCCCTGATAGGCATCCTTGTCTCCAGTACAGAAGGTGGTGAGGATGAGGCAGATGATGAAAATGAACTTTTATTCATTTCTTCCTAGTACAACTACAGTTTTCCTTGAGACCAATACAAAGCCCCGTTAGTAGTTTCTGCTTATGACACTGTTAGCGCTGATATTAGTATTACTAAATATTATCTAACTTTTAGGTAGGTAGGTATGTAACTACTAGATAATATTGACTGGAAAGGGATATGACTATTACCCATTTCCTACCTCCTAGGCTCTGTGTTTTCTAATACGAAGTTATAGACTAAAAGCTGTAAGGAAAAGGGTAAAGGGATTGTAGCGTACAGTTATGAAACACAAGCTAGAAAAAAAAAAAAGGTGAAATGGCAGAGGAAGAGCAGGATGATATAAACATCAGTGTTAATTACCATCCACAAGAGACAGGAGACAGCAAATGCTCAGAGCAGCAACGCCAAGGGAAGAGAGCAGCTGGGACACCAGTTTAAAAGTAATGCCAGGAATCCTCTGGGTGTGTAGATTTTCACTGTGAAGTGAAAAGGTAAGCTAGGGAGTTGCAAAGGGAAGTCCCATAGCATTACAAAGGCTAAGGCACAATAAGCACTGTGCCACAGTGCAACAGCAGTCTCGGCAGGCAAAAGGAACACTTCACCACAAAGAAAACAAAAAGTAAACAAAAAAAAACTCAAAAAAACCCATGACATCACTTTTTTGTGCCTCCATAAGGAACAAGACAGAAACCACTTGAGATTAAAACTGAAAGAGACATTGTGAGACACAGGAAAAAAAAAAAAGAAAAGAAAGAAAAAGTTATATTAATTTCAAGAGACCTTGATTGTGGGAATATCTGTGATGTGCTCAGATACTGAAGAAAATAAGCTCTTTTCCCAAGTGGCAGCATCCCAGTGTACCACGTAACAGCAAAGGCAGAAAGTCCAACAAGGAAGTTAATTCAGAGAAAGGCTATCTGTCACCAACAGATGGAAATTAACTTGTTGCTTTTGGCCTGATTCGTATCACTCTAAATATCTTCGTCCTACCTGACAGAAGTTTGCCTTCCAACTGCATGGCTGCCAAATGTGCTGGCATTTAAATTTGATGTTCCTTGATGTAAGAGAAAAGGAAAGTACCACAAGCAAACACTTTACCAGGAGAGTCTTTTTCTTTGAACGCCTCTCAGTTTCAAGGAGAAAACAGGGTCTCTTTGTGGCAGATTGCAAAGCTAACTTCATGTGAGTTACAGCAGAGGGACGGCTTTCATGGAGTTGGCATTTGAGTCAGTCCATTTTCCCTCTTGCCACATCCCCTTCCTTTCTTTCCCCTTCCCTTCTACCAAACTGGTCTTGGGTCCCTTACCTCCTTTATTCTGGTGTGAACAATTAAATTAAGCTGATACATAAACCTCAAAATTAAGCAAAACTGCTTCTGGTGATTCGATACTAGTTAACTCAAAAGGGACTTCAGAGCCCTGGGTTCTACAGTCAAAGACTCTGGGGCTCAAGTGATGTTCTCGTCTATCCTCCCAGTCGAAGGGCAGGGGCCTGACAGGGCCAGACGTCTCTGGCAAGTCAACTCATGGCTCAAGGAGTGGTGTTACAGTCAGGGCTTTGGGTATCTAGACCATGGGGCATGTTTTGAGAAGCCCGGTCTAGTAGGACCAGATGGCATACACCTAAACGAGAAGGGGAAGAGTGTGCTTGGTCGTAGGCTGGCCAGACTTGTCCAGAGGGCTTTAAACTAGTGTGGCTGTGGGAGGGGGAGCACAGTTCAGCCCACGGCTGTCAGCATGGTGCCAGTGCCAGCACCGAGTACCCAGAAGTCGGGGAAGGATCGCAAGTAGGAGCAAATGAACCTAATCTGCGAGACAAAAGAACACCTGTCGTTCCAGCCAGCAAGTCGGTTTTGTCGGGAGCCCTGCTAAAGTGTCTCTATACCAATGCACGCAGCATGGGGAATAAACAGGAGGAACTGGAGATGCGTGCACACGAGCAGGGCTACGACCTTGTTGG
>WHYT01017133.1:382078-406879 GCA_009806455.1 Tetrax tetrax | reverse complement strand
CCCCCCCCCCCCCAAATCCTGAGGGGCAGTTAGCTTCTCTACGATTTAATAATGTTAATTTGTCTGCTAAGAAGCCACTATACACACAACAAACACATTTGTATTAGGAACTAATGCTGAAACTTAAGGTTTGTTAGTTCCAACTTTAGACACTTGTCCTAACGTTTCTTCAATAAATCCTCTCCTGTCTTTGGCAAATCTACAGGGCAATATCTTGTGCTATATAAAGCCACTACTGGGTCTGGTTGTCATAAATGCTCCAGATAAGCAATATGCACTTGACTCACTGTTGCACCTGATTAATTTTCTTTTAATTATAGATTTTTTTTCCCCATATTACTATGGTGTTTAAGTTTATGTGCAGTGCTAATTTCTTCACTAAGATTTAATTAATTTCCTTCATGATATATTATTTAACTCATATTTTTCCCTCTTTTTCATTCTTTTATTTTCTCTTAGAACAGTTTGCTAATATTATCCAAGGAATACTGGTCAATTTCGCTGAGAGTTTTATCACTGTCATTCCAGCAAATTTTTACAAATTGGTCTTAAGAGTAGAAATTATTTGAACTTTCCCAATAGCTTACCATCCCTGTCTTTTGAACTGATATTTACAGCTTTCCCTGAAGGCACAGAAATATCTTAGTGGTGTTTACAATGCTATTAAATTTCTCAACTGCCACAATAGTGTGTGTTGTACAATATTTTCAGGGAGGGGGAATGAATGATTTATCAAGGTCAGGTCTTATAGTCATTGATTGATTTTTAGTTTGAATATTACAAAAGTTGCAATTATTTGAGGAAGAAGCTGCATAGGTCTCTGACTCAAAAGTCTTTGATTCAAAACCACATTTTTTATAGCAGCTGGGCTCATCTCATATGAAGTGTCCACAAGCTATTTATTATGTTTATTGAACTTTTCAAAATGTATACCATAACTCTAAATATTATACGCAATTTTTCATTTGTTTTTTCCCATTGTACTTCAGAAATTACTATAAAAGGTATTTTTTCAGAGATCTGAACCTTCAGATTTCATTTCTGTGTACACAAACTATTTTCAAATAAGGAAAATAATTTTATTTGCATAATATTCTTTCTGTTGCATTTTAAAGTCTTCATCAAATTTATTTCTTCCTGATTTCTTTCTGCAAATTTATATAATTACAGAATAATTAAGACTGGAAAAGACCTCAAGAAGTCTCTAGTCCAACCTCTCATGCAAAGCTGAGTCAGCTGCAAGATCAGATCAGGTTGCTCAAGGCTTTATCCAGTTGCATCTTAAAAACCTTCAAGGGTGGAGACTACATAGCCTCTCTGGGCAGCCTACTCCACCGCTAGAGTGTGCTCAGGTGATTTTGTTTTTCTCATATGCCCACACCTTACCAGCCATGACTCTTGTTCTTCTGCCTTTCTGCTGTGAAGAGCCCACCTCCATCTTCTTAGCAACTGCCATGCAGGTATGGGCAGGCTACGGTTAGGTCACCCTGAAGCTACCTCTTCTCCAGGCTGAACAAGTCGCACTCCCTCAGTTTCTCTTTACAGGACAAATGCTCCAGCCCCTGCTCACCCTAGAGGATTCTGTGCTGAACTCACTTCAGTTAATTGACATCCTTCCTCTGCTGCAGGGTCCAAAATTGAAAACAGTTACTAGGTGTGCTCTCATGAGTGCTGAGTAGAGGGCGATAATTTCTCCCTTGGACATTCTGGATGTGCCCCTATGAATACCACCCAGGCCACAGTGCTAGATCATGGTCAGCATTTACATTTTTTCCAGTCACTGCTAACCTTCTCAGATCTTCACTATTTTTCCAAGATGATAATGGCCTCTCTATGAAATTGTCCAACTCTCTCAGCACCCTTGTCTGTCAGGTCACAAGGACTTCTGCGAGTGTAGTTCCCACACATGGTCCTCACCCACTGCTGGTAGTTCCTCTCCTTCTTGAACACTTTCACCACACACAGAGACCTAGGAGGCCTTGTCGGTGAAGATGCAAGGAAGACATCAGGTAGTTCAGCCTTATTTGTGTCTGCTGTCACCCCTTATTTGTGTCTGATATCACTTACAAGTATCAACTTTAGCCTTAGCTGTCTGGGCAATATTACTACAGTGCTTCCTTGTAACTTGTTCCTACATCCCCATACTACATTTTTGCATCAAAACACAGTTATGAGTTTAAATTATGAGTTATGAGTTTAAAATTATATACTAATGTGTTTATCTTCCTGGTCACTGGGAGACATTATTTTTAGCTAAGAAGAGATTGCTTTTAAAGAGCTGCCAGCTTTTACAAGCTCCTTTGCCTTTCACAGTTGCCTCTCATTGGGTCACTCCTACCAGTTTCTTGAATAAGCTAAATTCTGCATTCCTAGAGCCCAGGGTCTGTGATCTGCTGTTTGCCTTCTTCCATTCCTGGGGAATCTTAAATTCTTCTGTATGTGGTCACTACAGCCAGAGCTGCTATTGATTATCATCTCCCCAGTCTTAGTCTGCTTATTAGTGAATAGCAGATCCACCTGTGCATCACCTGCAATTGCCTTATCCATTACTTGTATCAAGGAGTTATCTCCCCAAAACTCTGCTCAGTTGCTTGGCTGTAGCTGTTTTGCTATTCCAGTAGACTCCAGGAAGATGAAAATTCCTCCTGATTTTGGAGAAAACTCTGGAAAACCTAGTCTAAATATCTACCTAAAGCTGTATGCGAGTATTTTATTCAGTGGAGACTTTCTTGCCTTTTTGTTGTATACACCTTTTCTTTCAACAGTCCTCACTTTGCATTTCTCTTCCATGATTCCTCTTAAAAATCCATAGAAAGCGACAGAGAGTGGCATTCGGAATTATCCTTGCAGTAAGAGGACATCTTCCATGTCCTTCTCCTATGTCAATTTTAAAAGATTTTAAGGAACTGTTCATTTTGGTAGTCAGGTAACACAGTGACTCATGAACATATAGTAGCATGACTGAATTTATACAGTTAATAATACTAAAATGTTGGTAGTCTGAAGTTATTTAAAGATAGTTTGAACCAGCACTGAATAAAATGTTTTCACATTGCTGCTTATGCAAGATTTTACTCATTTTGGTTCTCAACATTGTCAAATCATCTAACACATATAAGACAACATTACTCATGCCTTATTATTTCTATTTGAATCAGCACTTTGTTATACTCTACATTTTAGTTCATCTTTTCTTGTCAATCTTTCCAAAATTCAAGAGGCTACTTATTTATCGAGTGAGTTTTCACATGATATCTTGGTCTTCTGTTCCATACATGGAGTGATAGCAGAAGTAACAGTAGTGATAGTTTTTCTTTATAAAACACAGAAAAGATAATTTATTTACAGTTCTTTCGCTTGTATATAGCAGTGAATTAGCATTTTGTTCCATACAGTGGAATTTAAAATTGGATTTAAATTCTTCTTTTTATAGTTGCAAAGAATTGCTATGTGAAAAAAATGAATATGTAGTGGCAAATTGTTAAATGACCAACCTCATTTTAAACACATTTATTCTATTAGCTACCATTTATTTGAGAAGACTACTTGTGTTATGGCGTATACCCTGGGGTGCTAGAAATCTGTTGGCATAGAGTCTTTGCACAATCCATTTATTTAGTGTCACCATTAATTTTAGCCAATTCTAGTGTTTCAGAAGTATGTAAGCTTCCTATTTTATTGAAAGAACTTGAATGCTCAACTGCCTCGTGATTTAGTCATTCCATAGCTGAGGAAGTGAGAGAGGATAATATTTTTCTTGAAACAAACAGCCTGAAACTGCAAGTTTCAAGAACAATAGACAATAGACATCTGAAATTAATCTGTTCTTAACAGTCTTAACAGAAGTGTAATACAAGCAAATACATGGATGGAGGTAATTAACTATTTCCTTGTTGCTTGTTTTAGTGAACCTTTAGTCTCAAAATACACTCTGTGAACTTGAGTTGCATGGTTGTGTGTGGTATTCATCATGAAAATTTTATAAGAAATGATGGACCCATATGAAAATTATCTTCTTACACCTGAAAGGCAAGAGGGATAGTCAGGTAAGATTCCAATTAGCCACCAAAGTTGTTTTATATGTCTGACAGCCTTTTAACTTCTTTCTTCAGCTGCACTGGTAAAAAGGAATTTATACTGTCAGTTTTGTGTGCTTCCCCCTGCACTAGTGCTTTCCTACACTTTCACAGTCCTTTCAGGGTCTTGACAAACAGCGTTGTAGGTAGCTTCTCCTGCTGGAGTATTTGAGCCCAAGGGACTGATTTCAAACATTTTTCTTCTGTACACAGCTGTACCACAAGTTTCAGTCATATCAGCGTTGCCATCTCCATAGCATTATTTATGCTCCTACAGATGAGATTATCTTGGCATATATAATAAAAGGGATTAAATTCAAAAATTAAGCTTAAATGAGAAAAAGGAGTGTTCCTATCTAAACATGACCTGGTATGCTGAAGCACAGTAATGCTCACTACAGGCAGGATAGCTTGGCTTGAAATACCACTCCAACAACAAAAACAGAGCAAAACTTGGCCAAGTAACGATAAGAGGTTTACAGAAGTAAAATCTGCTGGAAGAGGAGGTAATGCATTTATAAAGAAAAATCTGTAACTAGTATTGTCATGTTTCATTTTGATTTACAGACATTATTAAGGAATCTTAACTCAATGATGACACAGCTTAATATCTCTCTGAGATATTAAGCCTGTGGCTTTGTCTCTACTGATTCTTCAACAGTTTTTTATGAAGTTTATACTTTTTGTCAAGAAAAAAGGAATTTGTTTTTTTATTTTTTTTTATTTTTTAATGAGCCTGCAAGGTCATATTATTGCAAATT
Organism: Tetrax tetrax; assembly: GCA_009806455.1. NCBI lineage: Eukaryota > Metazoa > Chordata > Aves > Otidiformes > Otididae > Tetrax > Tetrax tetrax. Next base: position 402,042 of record WHYT01017133.1, on the reverse strand, counting down.
TCCTTTTCATAAGAACTTCTTTTTCTTAAGGACCAACTTCTTGTATACGTATTTTTTTTTTTTTTTTTTTGAGAGCCCACCTGTGGCTTCACATTTGCAGCTGCTTTGCAAGTTAGTTATACTAATAAGATGATAACTAATAAGGAGATTGTTAACAAACCAGGGAATTTAAAATTAAACAAGTATACCTGGATGTGTGTACTAAGCAGAACAAAAGCTATTCCATCTTCTTCCTAATATCCTCTGGTAAATTTAACATTTGCTTTACCAAAGCAGGATTGGAGCTAAAAGAATTGTCATGGTTTCTGTTAATTTTACTTGAACTAATGACCACGTAGGAATTAAACAGTAGCCTACAAGATGTAAATCGTATCTTCATTTTAGAAAAATCTAAAAGTTTGTGTTTGGGTTTGGGGTTTTTTTTTTTTTGTTTTAATACAAAAGTATAATCTCTTTGGACAGTAGCTATTTTTCAGTTGTCTTTGTTTTGGGGCATTTGATAGAATGTTTTGCAGTCATTAATAGGGCTATGTTCATAGTGGTGCTAGATTGTTAATTAAATTTGATTCTTTCTAGGTCACTTAAGCCATAGTAGGCACTAAAGAAAACCCATCTGTCCTTGACCCTCAATATTTGCACATGTATGCTCACTGTCTCACATTCCCAGATAGGTGATAGATAGGGGGAATTTCACCTGCAGGCCCAAGGAAAAAAAAAATAAAAAAGAGAAAGAAGAAAAAAAAAAAGTTGTTAGAGGTTTTTTTTTCCTAAATGTCCTGAATGTGATCGTGAAAGCGTAAAAGGATGCATTCTGTTTCCTTATTTGTTTGGGTTTGCTATGTAAAGAGTAGATATTTATCTTTTATCCCATTTTTGTTTGTTTGTTTGTTTTAGTGCATTACTGCAAAGTTTAAAATAAAAAAAAAAAAAAACCCTTCTAGCAAGTTTTCAGAGTCCTAGTTCTCATTATTCAGAGGTTCATTTATGGAATCAATGAAGTTACTTATTCTGACTTTGTTAGTGTTAAACTTCATCTTGAATTTTACTTTGAATTTTAACTAAAAGAAGGGGTAAGGTGATTGAACTGTCCTGCATTTCTTTATCTTTGCACATTTATTAAATCTGGATAGTTTATGCTTTTTAAGTATAATCTTGTGGTGCAGTGGAGTGTGTGAATAAAAATACTTTTATATGAAAAACTAAAGGGAATGCTTATGATCATAAACCAACTGTAACATATTTTTGAGTTTCTATTGAAAATCTTTTAATTATTGGATTCCCAGTTCCGTATCAGACTGAGCTATGCAGAAAGGTTATTCTCACTCCATTCTGAGTGTTCTCATTTCTCTTGTTACGTTACTGCAGCCCAGTATCATTTGCAGGGAAGCATAAGGAACAGTGAGAGCTCAATGAAACAATCTTTTGTTTCCTGGATAATCTGCAGATTATCCTGGCTTCATTAGGAGGCTGGGAGTACTCTGCTGGAGTGGGTTGAATGTCTGACCTTCAAGAGGTATTCTTGTTCTCTTTCCTTTGGACACCAGCAAGGAATGATGGTCTAGATAAAGAAAAGTATAAATTTCTCTAAACCCGCCTTTGTTTATCTGACATATGGGAATGTGGCAGACTGTTTTGTGCAGCTTCTCTAGGAATGTTTAAGGCAAGATTTAACAAGTACAGTATAACATACACATACATTGTTGACAGCTTTACCCTCCCTGGTAAGTGGGGATATCCCATTTCTCTTTGGCATTTTGTCAAAGTATGTGTTAACTAGAGGCACAAAGTAAGTTGTGAACATGTTAAAGTTCAGGTTCCTGTATGTCTACGTATAGAGAAAAAAAGAAAAAAAGTTAAAATATGTTTTAAAAGTATAAAAATTATTTGCTATAACAAACTTAGGAAGGAGGAAATATAGAAAAACAAAAGCAAGTTAAAAAGATTTAAAGTTTGAAAAATACTTGGTTGTTTCTGTGAGCAATGAATGAGTTTGAACTACTCCTCCCCGGGACTTCAGAAGTTTTATTGTGGAATTTTCACAAATTTCTGTAAACAAACTACTAAGGAATTACTTGAATATTTTTTGTAGCATGGATACGGAAGTCATATATAGGGTAAAAGGCATACAAGTCAAATGATGCCCCTGGTAGTGATTTAGTAATTGCTTAGACAATATTGAAACATAATCTTACACCATGTGACATTAGAATTTGTTAAAGGATCTTGAATACTGAAAAGCCACATAGTAAACCCGTACAAAGCAGCATGGAATATATTGATGGCAATCCTGGTTTATGTTCTATCCTTTTATGCTGGCTGTATGCTACTCTTATGTTACTCAAGTTTGCAGCAATTCAGCAACACTTACTTATTGCTACTGATAGAGATCACTTTTGGATTTTCTAAGTCAGGTTATGAGGATCATAACCTTCCCATATGGATTGCAGATAATATTTTATTGTATTAATTAATGCAAGTTTTCAGAGTCAGATTGACTTCAGAAAGTCTTTTTTTTTTTTTTTTTATTTTTGTGGAAGAGGGATTTAATATTCCCACAAACATTTTTGCTGCTTATAAATTACATTTTATGGAGGAAGTAAGTGAATAAGCATATTGCCACCAAACGGAAATTGTTGCATAATTTGTGATGGAGTTAACAAACCTGAATATGTAACCTTTCTGCTTACATATCTTTCAATTATAATTACCTGGCATACGGGTGAATCACACTGTCTTAAAATAGAATCAATGAGCGTTTCCATTGAGCGTGCAATCTACTAGATTATTAAAGAACATCTGTGTTCTTTCAACTATGGTAATTTCACTGTTCTAAATAGTGCTTCACATTTTGTGATGGGAATGTAACTGTATTCAACATACGCTTATTAAGCGACTTAGTAAACATAGTTGTATTAATAAAATCCAAGGTGTGTCATTTGATTCCATATTTTCAAAAACTGCAAAATATGAGCTCCAAATAAGGAACTGAGTCCCAGATACAGTGCATCCTATTCAGGACAAATGATGTCTAACTACTGGAAAGTCTAGTTGAGTGGTTTTCATCCTGTATTTCACAGCATATTTCCATAGGATTCACAAACAGTAGCCGAAGAAGATCACTGGAGAGTGGACATATAGATTTCGCTGTGTATGTGGAATTTACAAAGGGATCTATATATCTGTTCATTAAAATTGTTACAAAACTGTGTGTCTTTTGGTTGCAGTTGTATTTTTTAGAGGTGAGCAGTAGTTATGCTAGTATTTTATATTTTAACGGGCAAGACTGAAGAATTTGGAAAGATTGTCCATACCTTGAATGCCAATATTGTTTAAGAAGAAAGTTAGATCTGTCCTAGGAGAGCTGAGCCTATGAACAAGTCTCTTCTGTAGTTGTGCCCATGGGACAGAAACCTATCTGTGCCTTGTAAATGCCAGCTGGAGCTCAATAAAATTGGAGACCGAAAAAGATTATGTAGTCTCTTGAGTAAAGGAAACTCAGATATTCATATGGCACTTAGAGGCAAGGAGGAAGAGCTGCTTAGTGAAAATTGAAAATGAAGAAAGGTCTTTGGGTGTCCACAAGTGAGAGCCAAAGAAGAAGACAACTGGTAATAAAGGAAAACCTTGGAATTTCAGTATCTAAAAGACAGAAGAGCTGTATAATGTTTGGGGATCTAGTCAAACTTTATGTTTGTCTCTTTCTAAGACAAGGACCAGAATCATGTCAAAGAATATCATCAATACAGTGAGCTGATGAGCTAATCCAAGAGTGTACAGAAGATATTTTTAATAATCTTTATCTACAGTAAAATTATTATTAGCATGGTAGGTCTCTTCCATGGCAAGGATCTTGCTTCTCAGTTAGAAGTGCAACTGTAACCAACTTTAACCGATCTGTAGAGCCAGGACTGTGCTATCATCCAGCAGGGAACTCCACGTCCTGAAGATCAGAGGATGCAAAGACAGTGATTTGTTTTATAGTTTACATTATATTTAGAAGTGTTTCAAAAGACTCTATGGATATGACTGATTTCAGATTTATTGCTTGTTGGTAGTTAAGCAGATCCTGTGAGCTTATTATAGAAGAGTACTATGATCACTGATTTCTGGGGCTGAAAGACATTAGGGCATAGAACATGCGGTAATTTTTTAAAGACATACATGCCTGAATGGTACAAATTTGCTTTCAAATACCCTATAGTAGTGGTTTGTTGGTTGGTTTTTGTTTTGTTTTGTTTTGGTTTTTTTTAATAAAGAGGTATAAGGCTCAAGGGAAGCAGGTGGAATATGGAGTCACAGCAACATGTGAAAATCTAGGCTATTATTCCGTATCTCCTTGTAGAAGTTATTGCTTTGAAAATGTATACCTTAAATAATTTTCCTTCTGAATTTTAACAAAAAATAAACACAATTATTTTATTTGTCAAGTGTCTCACCAGATAATTTTAAATGCTTCAGCAACTTTTACATAGTCTTACTTGAAAGACCAGTGCTTCTTTCTTTGGTAATTGGTGAAATTGAGAGAACACGTAGGACTCAAAATATCCTATTGAATACAGTTCTCATTTCAAAAACATTCAAAAATTTTATTTTGATTGTCATGTCTACAAAGATACAAAATGTCCTTTTCTTGACATGCACAATTCTGTCTTAAATTCTATAGGAATTAATGTGATTAACTTGTACTGATAAACAATTGACTTCAGATTGATGGATATGACAAGAAATGTTAAAGTGTCTGCAAAAGCCAAACTTAAAGAAAAAAATGTTCCCCTTAGTAAAGAGCCATGGGTAATTATATGTTGAGAGTCAGTAGTCTGTATTATGAAAGATGCTAGTACATCCCCTTTGTTCTTCAAAGAACTTGAAAAAATTATTTTCACTTTCAAGAATATAGTAAATTTTGCCCATTTTTCCTGAGCTTCATAATACTAAATAGAACTTCATAATGAATGGTGAAAGATTTGTACCTTTTTGTGTTGCTGTAAGGGCACGGACTCTGTGGATGGTGTTCTGGAGACCTTTATTGTCCGTCAGCATAAGTCTTTTATATCTTTTCTAAGTTACACGTGAAGTGCATGCACTTAATCATCTAATTTGATTGGCCGCAATGTACTGTTCACCCGCCTTAAGCTTCATTTGAATTGGTTATAGATTTTTAGTTGTCTTTACTATTTTTTGCCTTTGGTATTTACTTATCTTGTTCTAATTGCTGTTTTTTGTTATTGAGCAAGTGGTGTTCAAGGACATGGCTCAAATTCTTCAATATCAGACAGCTGTGCTGCACTCTCTGTTCCCACATTTTTGTTAGATAAATTTGTTCAGAATGTAAGCAGATTTTTGCATTCTATTGATACAGTAGTCAGAGCATAGTATGACAGGTATTATTTTAATGTAAAAAGATTTAGTGACATTCACAAAATTACAGGAGAGGTACACATGGATATAAATCTGACACTAGGTATTTTTAAAAAATCTTTTTTTTTGGCCATTTGAAAAAAAGTTCTAGAGATAATATGTCAGTTCTTGCTGTTTTCCTTTTATATAAACACAAGGAAATAATTTGGAGTGCTTGTGTGTGATAGAAACCAAACTTTACCATCCCTCACTCATTCTTGAGTCAAACCAGTAAGTTCACCACAGAGCATCAATAAGTTTTCCTAGCTTGCTATATACGGTATACTTCCCTGTACAGCAGTCTTAGCATCCTGCTACAGCATTCACAATCAAAGAATGAAGGAAAAAATCTTCCTAAAAGCAATTTGTAGTTTTTATTGCTAAAGTATTCATTTGATTGCCATATTAAATAGGACTATTTTTTTTTTAAAGAAACTTTATTACACTCTGGGGCAGCTATAAATCATGCATGTTTCTTATGTACATGTTTGAAGGCTGCGCTTTATTTCTTATTCAATGGTTATTTAGGTCAAGTGACCTAAACTGGCATTCTTGTATATAATTATATCTCTGTGGCTTCATCATCAGATCATCATGAGTGATGTATAGTTCTAATCAAGCATTAATTTTAAAAAATAACTGACAATGTTAGCTATATCGTGGTCTTTGAGTTAATCAGCCAGGGTTTCAGTAGCCATTTAATAAGAGATTATGAATTCTTTATGGATCTGATGGGTAAAGTGCCATGGGATACAACCCTGGAGGCAAGAGGGGCCCAGGAAAGCTGGTTGATATTCAAGGAGCACCTCCTTCAAGATCAGGAGAGATGCATCTCAACAAAGAGGTAGTCAGGCAAAAATGCCAGGAGGTCTGCATGGATGAACAAGGAGCTCCTGGACAAACAGAAGATAAAGAAGGAAGCCTGCAGAGGGTGGACACAAGGACAGGTAGCCTGTGAGGATTGCAGAGAGCTTGTCCGAGCAGCCAGGGATCCAGTAAGGAAGGTTGAAGCCCTGATGGAATTGAATCTGGCCAGGGATGTCAAGGGCAACAAGAAAAGCTTCTATAGCCGTGTCGGGGACAAAAGGAAGTCCAGGGATAATGTAGGCCCTCTCCAAAAGGAAACAGGTGACCTGGTTACCTCGGACATGGAGAAGGCTGAGGTGCTTAATGACATTTTTTGCGTCAGTCTTCACCAATAAGGGCTCTAGCCATGTCACCCAAGTTGCAGAAGGCAAAAGCAGGGGCTGGGAGAATGAAGAATTGCCCACTGTAGCAGAACAGCAGGTTCAGGAACATCTAAGGAACTTGAAGGTGCACAAGTCCATGGGACCTGATGAGATGCATCTGTGGGTCCTGAGGGAACTGGCAGAGGAAGTTGCCAAGCTGCTGGCCGTTGTATTCGAGAAGTCGTGGTGGTCTGGTGAGGTTCCCCATGACTGGAAGAGGGGTAACATAACCCCCATTTTTAAAAAGGGAAACAAGGAACACCTGGGTAACTACAGGCTCGTCAGTCTCAACTCTGTGCCTGGCAAGGTCATGGAGCAGATTCTCCTGGAAACCACGCTAAGGCACACGGAAAGCAAGGAGGTGATTAGTGACAGCCAACACGGCTTCACTAAGAGCAGATCATTCCTGACTAATTTGGGGTCCTTCTATGACAGGGTTACAGCATCAGTGGACATGGGATGAGCAACGGATGTCATCTACCTGGACCTGTGCAAAGCATTTGACACTGTCCCACACATCGTCCTTCTCTCTAAACTGGAGAGACATGGCTTTGATGGACGGGCCACTTGACGGATAAGGAATTAGCTGGATGGCTGCACTCAGAGAGTGGTGGTCAATGGCTCAATGTCCAGGTGGAGACCAGCGATGAGTGGCATTCCTCAGGGGCCCGTGTTGGGCCTGGCCCTGTTTAAGATCTTTGTCGACGACATGGACAGTAGGATAGACTGTGCTCTCAGCAAGCTTGCTGATGACACCAAGCTGTATGCTGAATGAATTGAGAGCAGCCCTGAGGAGAAGGACTTGAGAGTGATGGTGGATTAGAAGCTCAGCATGAGCTGACAGTGTGCACTTGCAGCCCAGAAAGCCAACCGCATCATGGGCTACATCAAAAGAAGCATGGCAAGCCAGTCAAGGGAGGGAATTCTGCCCCTGTAGTCTGCTCTCATGAGACTCCACCCGAAGTACTGTGTCCATCTCTGGAGCCCCCAGCATAAGAAGGACATAGACCTGTTGGAGTGAGTCCAGAGAAAGGCCATGAAGATAATCAGAGAGCTGGAGCACTTCTCTCATGAGGACAGGTTGAGAGAGTTGGGGCTGTACAGCCTGGAGAAGAGAAGGCTCTGGGGAGACCTTATAGCAGCCTTTCAATACCTAAAGAGGACCTGCAGGAAAGATGGGGAAAAACTCTTCAGCAGGGCATGTTGCGATAGAACGAGGGGTAATGATTTTAAAATAGAGGGAGGTAGATTCAGATTAGATATTAGGAAAAAATCTTTTTACAATGAGGATGGTAGAACACTGGAACAGGTTGCCCAGAGAGGTGGTGGATGCCCCATCCCTGGAAACGGGTTGGACGGAGCTCTGAGCAACCTGATCTAGTTGGAGATGTCCCTGTTTCTTGCAGTGAAGTGGACTAGATGATCTTTAAATGTCCCTAACTATTCTATGATTCTATGTTAAAATAGTAAGTATAAGATTCCTTAAAAAAAAAAAAAAAAGCTAAAACTAAAACTCTACAGTTGTTAGTGTGGAGATTCCTTTTATTAGCTTTAAATATTTACACTGTATAGGGGAAAATGTGAGATATAATGAAGAAAAGATAACCTTTTCTGTTTACTGAACAAAAGCCTATGAATAGTTTATGGGCCATATTTTCCTCTGAGATAATTAAGTCAAAATCGTCTTGATACACCTGAGTCACCTGAACACAAAAGCAAATACAGACTTTTGTGATGTGATACACTTGAAATACCTTGTTAATCTTCTTTTCAGGAAGATTCTATTTTTGTTGTTGTTCATCGCTCATTACAAACAAGGTCATTAAGTAGTTTTAAAGTGCATAGTGGACTTCATATAAGTTGATAAAATAAGTTTTGACTTGTATAGTGTACACAAACTGTTTCTGTAACTAAAAAATGTGAAGACACTGCTTATCTCATTTAATTCAGAAGTGTTTTCTGAACTGGAATTAAATATTTATTTTAACTAGTCTCAGATACAGTACTGTGAGTGCATGGTGCAACAGGCTTTGGATTAAATTTCTTTAAATGATCTGGTAGTGCAGGGGTGGTTTTCAATATGCATTATCATTTCTGCAGATAAAAGCCTCACTTACTCTATTTACATGCACTGATACAAGATCATCTAACATATATTCAAAGTGATAGCAAAACTTCAGTACATGTTGGGTTTTTCCTGCAATGGAAAGGAAATACCTGCCAATTATTTCAAGTTAGACTTACAAAAAATATTTATCCATATATAAGAAGGAACACCAGCTGAGGTAGTTCAGCAATGGCTCACTGTAACTCATCTTGCTGTAAACCTACTCTTTCTGATATCCTACTATCGCCTTAACAAAATCATTCTCTCTTGCCTGCTTGCCTTGTTCCATCCTTACTATGGTGGTGCTGTGTGTGGTGTTCGGTTTTATTTTTCTCTGCATTTTGACTTTCGGTATCTAGATATGCAGTAAAACTTTTTACATATAAAATAGGGGCAGCTGAACAAATTATTTCTTGAAGACGTCAGGACATAATGAGTTATTTTACTGCTTTTGAAGAATCAGCATAGCCTACAAAACCATGGAATACGGATTAGTTCTGTTTGTTACACTTCTGTGATGCTACTGTCAAAAAAAAAAGCACTTAAACATGTAGTAACTTTGGAGCAAGTAACCGAAGTGGCTAGTGTTAGGTAGACTTTTCCAAGTGTTTCCTTTTCAACTTTTCAGTTTGTTTTTTGGGTTTTTTTTTTGGTTTTTTTTTTTCCTAGAGTTGAGTAGCCCAAGGATTATCCTGCATTTAAAAGTCCCTTGGAATTCACAAAAGGTGTCATTTTCTATTGTCATGCCAAAAAGACATGCTCTGAATATTGCTTAATACATGTTGACAGAAGAATTCCTTTACAACTTCAAACCGTGACCATTTTTCCACAATGCAGAGCAACAGATACATTGTTTCTCCTTCTTCCTCTCTGTACAGTTTCAAGCACGAGAGAGCTCAGAGAGTGAAAAATACCTCTTTCATAATGTAATTCAAATCCCAGTCTTCATATCCCAGGAACATGTCCCTCACTCATCTATTCCACCGTGCAAAACCAATTCAAGATTAACTGAGCCAGAAAAGGGAGACTGATCATAGCTATAAAGTATAGTTAAGACCTTCATGTGACAATAAGAAACCTGGTTTATCTTTAGGATTTTTTCTCTGTGTGTGGTGGTTTTTAATTATTATTTGTTTGGTTTTAATGGTTCATTAATGTCTGTTTTATGGAAACACAACTAAGACTGTTACTCAAGATATGGGAGGAGAAAGATTTTTGAACCAGCAGATCAAATTCATAGGTTAGAAACACTACAGTGGAAGGTCTTGCAGGGAAAAACTGGCAGGGTGAAAAATGGGTAGAATGTAATGAATAGAAGAGATCTAGCACCAGGTGAGGAAAGTGCTGTAATTGAACTTGGAATGGGAATATAGATGCTATCCCAAGAAGAGAAGAGAGGAAAAATAAGGATCTATTTTAAGTGGATGATGCTATTGGAATGCGACTTGTATGCCTCTGAACATCTACAACTTAAAAGTAATACTGCGTTTTACATTTTTTTTTACTAATCCTTGATAGATTTTGCCTAGTCTTCATTTCTCTAGTAAAAATGTTCTAGTTTTCTGACCCTTTGTACTTATTGCTTGTAGCTATAAGCAACAGTATTAGCAAGGCAGCTGATTTAATAAAGATGCACTAGTGACTACTATAGGGTTGATAGCAAAGTAGTCCTAAGAAAAAAAAAATGTTAATATCAATGGATTTGTCATGTTAGATGTCCATTGATTTTTAAGCATTCAAACATCTGATATTTCTCATCTTTCTGTCAGGTAATTGTTTCTGGAATGCTGTGAAAATTAGTACGAAAGCAGAGCAAAGCAGCATGCTGCCTCTAACTAGCAAGGGAACAGTCCTGATGAAATTCAGGACCACAATTTTTTTGGTCCTTTTCAGATAAGGAAGAGAAAATTGCTTAACATTCAAGTTGCATTTGGATTCATTGTAGCTATTTAATTCCTATGCAGTTAAAACTAGGTTTTTGCACAGTAAAGCAAACAGTGCTTTGTTCTCCCTGTTTAATACTCAGCAATATAACAGAGATATATGGTTAATAAAAAGTAAGAACCAAATACATTGTTTAGATTTTTCATGGACTGCTGGACATACATAATCTTCAAACTGCGAGACAGCATAATTTAGTGTCTCTATTTTATAGCTGGATAAATTAGAACATTTGGAAGCGACATTACGGTTCTTGCATGAATTGCTTCACTCAGTACTGGGAGCAAGAAATCACTTTTATTAGTGATAAAATGCTGAAGTTTATTATAATCACAAAAGTATTTTTATGCAAGGACAGTTTATCATTACAAATATTGTCTTATTATAAAACAAGTTATGAAAATTAGAGAATGCTGAGAAATTAAAATACTTTTAGGTTTTTTTTCTTGATCTTCCCTTCAATGTGACGTGGTGAGTATGAAATGGAAGCTCATTGTGAACAATTCTACGGAACTAAAAGAACTGTACGTTGGAACAATTGAAAATGACAAACAAGTTTCCTCAAAGTTTGTGGATCTATTAACTTTGAATTTGGCTCAAAAAAAAATTGTTGATAGAATTTTTGTTACAAAGCTCTTTCGTGGAACTAGTAATCTAATATTATAGTTTTTTTTCTTAACACTTTCTAAATATAAAAGAAACTTTGTAATTTTTTTCTTATTTTTTTAAGGCTAGGTTAGTGACTACTATCCAAAAATGTTAAGCCAAGACTCCTTTCAGAAGATCAAAGAAAAGATCTAAACCAAGCCTTTCTAAAAGGAAATGTCCTTTTTGAAATGTTTCTTCATGTGTTGTCGTAGTATAGTGATATTCTGAAAAACAAACCAACCCACAAGCTTTTTAATGCCAGGAAGATATGATTTTCATGTGGTTTTTTTTTTTATTGTTGTTTTGTTTTGTTTTTTTAACTGCAACATTTGTCATATATTGTTTGTCTAGAAATTCACACATGGCATCTGTTATGTAGTCCATACTGAAAATTGTACTTTTTTTTTTTTAATAAATAACATAAGTGTAAAATTATTTATTTCATAGCTTTCATATTAGGAAAACAAATAAGTTTAATAAATACAGAGAGTCAGTCAGCATGAGCAGGAAATAAGACAGGATATTTCAATGACTAGATAAGGAACTAAAAAATGAAGAAGGTGAACGTCTGCTGTAACATGACTACATAGGGGAGAACTAAAAAATAAGGGCATGGTATGCATCTAGCTGCATTTTATATGAAAAGCAACAATGCTCTTCAGTGCTACTACGATTTTTTGGGCTGTTGTAAGGATTGTTTCCATTAGATCTAGATATATATGACAAATCGATCTTCCTAGGTCTCTACAGTAAAGTAAACCATTCCTTGCTCTCAGATATTGTTTTGTATATCTAATCCAGCACTAGTTTTCCCTTTTTTTTTGTTGGATCAATACTGTTGAGTTGTACAGTATTTTTTCAAATGCGGATTAAATCTTTTGAAGTCTACATCATAAATTGATTGCAATGTTTTTTCACATTCAGGCACCTTAGGAAAGGACAGCATCTCAAAATGTTACATTGTGTCTGAATGTTGTTTAAGTGTTACCTTACATGTTCCTACAAAGGAACATGGCTTAGGGTAGTGTTATGTTCCAAAATTTGTTATTTCAATATGAATTTACATTTCATCGTCTGATAAACTACATTACAATGGTTTAATTTTCATTGAGTACACTGGCTACTATTTCCTTATTTTTGAGCTTTTGATAGGTGATAATATATATTTCTTCTCATTAATCAGACATTGAAAACACTTGAAATGCTTTTCAAGTTTAAATGCATATAAGAAATAATAAAATAATTGTAGCAAAAAAAATTGACAGAAAAGTAAAGTACAAATAGGTACACCCACAACATTCAACTTAAGTTATTCCATGTATTACAAGAGTCATGAAATTGTGCTTGGAAGTTACTGGTAATGACTGGACTCTTATGGAAGATACAGCTCCACAAAGTCCCATAGAGACTTCCTTTCTGTGTATCAAGTCGTGTTTCCTACACTATCTATTGCATCATTTTCTAATGACAGTGCAGTTGACAAGTTGTACAAGAAGAATCTATTGAAGGAGTTAAAATTAGAAGTCTTAGCCATGAACGTTTCTCAAGTGCAGAACGGACTGAAACAAATTTGTTGATTCATCTTTTCTTTCTATTAACAGTCAATTCTGTAAAGCAAGTCTATGCTGGGAGTGTAAGGGAAAAATAAAGATACTGTGGAGGTCACACTCCACCTCCACTTCTGTGATCATGTCCATCGCAGCAGCGTTTTCTCTTTGGAGCACATGGTATATAATACGTGAATATTTTACTCTTACATAGAAATATAGGTGTGGCGAGTTTTCTCCACACAGCTGCAATTGGTCTTTCAAGAACCTAACATATTGAAAAGATAAAAGATACTTGATGTTGTGAAGGAGGGAAGTTTCCTTTCTAGGACCAATGCAGAACGTTGAGCTTAGTTCCAAAATGTGAAACAGGTTGCCGAGAGAGGTGGTGGATGCCCCATCCCTGGAAAGGTTCAAGGCCAGGCTGGATGGGGCAACCTGATCAAGTTGAAGATGTCCCTGCTCCTTGCAGGGTGGTTGGACTAGATAACCTTTAAAGTTCCTTTCCAACCCAAACTATTCTAAGATTTGTAGGAAGCATAGCTCAAACTTGAAACTAAAGCCTTGGAAGTGGGGAAAAAGAAACAGATATGGGAACATGTTGTCTGTTCTTCTGTCTAAACATATACATTTCCATAAAATAAAATCCTACAAGCATTTGTTTAACTCCTAAAACATTTGTTTAAAATCTTTGTCTCCTTGAGGACTTTGAGTTTCAGAATTTCTTTCCTCTATTTTCCTGTTTCACCTGTAGGCTGAAGAAGTAAAAAAGAGTGGGAAGAAAGAAACTCAAGAGGAATACAATTTTATATAATATTGTTTTAATTGTAGCAGTAATTATGTGACTAGATTGTAGTTCAAGTCAGTGAAAGCTATTAATCCTGGAAACTTAATGTTAGTTGTTAGATAAATTATTGCTCAAACTAGACTATTGTCTTGTGAAATAGAGCAACCCTCCAATTATTTTTTTGGCTTACCAGGAAACTTGGTAGCCTATAATCCAGTGCCGTAAGCTAGAACACTTATTGCATATATTTTACATTCACTGTAAAGTGGTAGTATTTTGGAAGAGCAAGATTTGATTTAAGGCAACAGATTGAAAAGAGGAATATAATAATCAGTAGATATTTTATTCTGTACTGATTTTCCTGTCTTGTAACAGAACTCATTACATTGCAAACTTCTTCAAAAGAAAAAAATCGGTGCTTTATCTTTCTCTTCGGGGAGGTAAGTCATTCTTTGATGTTATTTCCAAATAAAGAAATATTTCTATTTTAAAATGTAGATTAGTCTTCTTTCCATCTCTATATTGCTACAGATTTTGCCTATTGTAAATGAAGTTTGAATATGATTCACTAAATTAAAAAATAGAGGTGAAAACCGTAACGGAAGAAGAAAGTCTTTCAGTTTTCTCTCAAGTCAATTATTGTTTTATTTAGACTGGACTGAAATTAATTATTTAAGATCCAAATACTATTTCAGTGTAATCTCATGTGATGTTTGTTCAAAGAACATAGCTGTTACAGTATCATATAACATCATATGCAAATAAATTAAAAATATCAAGGACACTAAGAAGCATAATACTTACAGAAGCCTTGGCATGGTTGTTGTATTCCCTCATTTCCTCAGAGAAGTATAATTTTCCTCTATACCAATCCAACTAATTTGTTTTTGCATAGGCAAAACCTTCTATAAACTCTAGCAAAATATTTTACATTGCTTTGTAACGACTCATTTTTTTTTTCAAACCACTTCAGGAGAAGTTTTCAATTTGAATTCAAATTCAGGAGACAACTAGATGATGGCTATGGATGTGCATCCCTTTTAGTTTATCTAGAAGGACATTTTGAGCTTTGGCAGATTCTATGTTAAGGTTTGGGAATGCAGCCGATATTGTATATTAAAGTTAAGGTCTTTATAACCTCTCTAGGAACTTAGGTTTTTTTAGGTGCAGAGAAGTGTTTGTGCATGAACCTGATCAGTGAATGCTGATCTCTTCTCCCTGGTATCCTGTGACCTGACACATGGAAGTGGTTCAAAGCTGTGTTAGGGAAGGTTTAGACTGGGTATTAGGAAACATTTCTTTATTGAGATGATGGTCAAACACTGGAACAGGCTTCATAGAGAGGTGGTGGATGTCCCACACCTGGTAGTGTTGAAGAGGCATTTGGACAATGCCCTTAATGATTTGCTTTAACTTTTGGTCAGCCCTGAATTGCTCAGGCATTAGGACTAGATGATCATTGTAGGTCCCTTCCAATCAAAATACTCTTCTCTACTCTACTCTACTGCCAAATGAGGTTGTTCTCGCAAGGGCAGAGTCAGCCCTTGAGCACATCTTTATCTTCGCTTCAGTCTCTTGGGGCAGGATGGGGGTAGGAAGCACATTTTGGGCAGAAGAGTACCACCTGAAAACTGCTAAGCTTATCCTAAGCTGCAGAACCACTGCAGTTAAATACCAAGTATACCTAAAGGCTTCTTTCCCCTTCTTCCCTCCTACCTTCTAGGGTAGCATCTACTCTTTGCTGATGTATCACTGTCTGCTGTTTGAATGCTTCTGGCTTGTATATTTCCATGAAGTTTCAGCACAGATGGAGTTGTTGAGTGTGTCACCACACAAATGGATTTTTTTTTCTTTTTCCTCTTCACACTTTTTTTTTTTTTAAACAGAAAACTGAGTACTTGAAAGCTATCTGGCTTACTCTTTGGTTCTATGTGGCTATATTTAATAACATCTTCCATAAGTGACAGCCTAGCACAGCCTTCAGACAGGTGCTGAACCACCTGGAAAAAAATAAGGGATTTTCCTCTTGTTTCTCGATTAGTAGCAAGATAATATGCAAGTTCATTAATTAAGAAGACTATTATCTATAAACATTCCAGTTTCCTGTAAGCAACATGAATACAACTCAATTTTCACATTTTCATAGGCTAAATAAATCTGTACTTTAAGTACTGGTGGGAACTGGTTGAACTATTTCATCTCCTAGCTGCTAAAGAAAAGCATTATTACTCTCTATCCAGATAGTTTAGGTGCCTAAAGGAGGCAGCTAGGCTTCCCATGCTATCGGTGGAGCGGGAGGCAGGTTTCTGACTTCAGGGTCTGAATTGTCATACAGAGGATCTGACCTTGCTTCATTATAAAGGGACTCTAGCTTTCCAACTTGAATGTTTGAGATGTCCTGGAGCAGTTAGTGTGCATTCTGTGAATGGTTTTGTCTCACTATGTTGAGTAATAAAAAAACTAAAATGTGTGACTGTTAAGTCATCCATACTTACCCCTTCTCAGTGTGAGCTCAATGCATGAAAATCATATGAATAATGTAGTTCAAAGGGATGTTATTGTTCAAGAGGAGCTTGATATATGTCAAACAGGTGTATATGCATTGACTTTGAGGTCTTTGTGAGCAGATATTTGATATTAAACACAGTAAAACAGGATTGGGAAGTTTGGGCCATTTTTAAATGCCGACAACTCATAGGGAGTGTTCCTTTTAAATAGGATCCAATGTTTAGTAGTGGAAATAACTGATTATATAATAGCGTGGTTCCAACAGGTATGTACAAATGATAATCTTTGGGTTATGGCTGTATGAAATTACCATGAACTGTCAAATACCGGAACCAAAACCCACAGGGTTCTGAGGAAAAGCCACTGAAAGTTGCCAGCAGTTAAGAAAGTGTGGAATAAACGGAAGAAAAGAGGGATTACCAAAACTTTGCAGGTCTATTGGAGAGACCTGAGTGGTAAGTGTACTGTTGTGCAGTTTACCATGCAGTCTATACCTATACCTATTTTATCTCAATTACGAAATATTGAAAATGGTAGTATCTGACTGGATTAGTCTGTGTAAGAGACTAGTAGTTAAAACTGTGATCTAGAAATGCACATAAAAATACTTTTATTGCCATTAAAGATGATTCTCCAGTTATCACTGGAATTAACCCATTGTTTATGTCCTTTTATTTAGATGTTAGAAGGATGTAAAGCATGAAGGGTAAAGGGATTTAGTTATTTACATTTTAATGGGTACACAACTGTTTCTCATAATATTTTTGACTGTGTAGATAGTCTAGAGATAGTTACCTTTTTTTACATGTATTGTATATGAACTAGGGATACATATGCTAAATAATAAAATGGAATATTTATGGAGTGCTGTTTCTCTATAAATATAGAAAACTAGTCATTATAATGAAATAAGTTGTTTAAAATTTAGAGATGTATAAATAGTGAAGAGATACTTATACATAGATATTTGCAAAATAAAATATTTGGGGTTTGTTTTCTTTGCTTGTTTGTTTTTTTTTTTTTTTTAATTCTACTTAGGACAGGACTTTAACTATGCAGTCTGTCTCTGAAAAGGAAAAAAAAAAAAGAGAGGAAAACACTTATAAAACAGTTGTTATGGATTAATAATCCACATAAAATTTTGCTATTCCTTTATAAAGAAGTTGTGCATTGTGGACATAAAATACGTGCCATCTAATCAAGATTGGTCATTTGTAGTCTAACTTAAGAGATAGACATGGTAGTTTCTGACTTTTCTCCCTTGGAGTTTGTGCCTTTGGCATAAGAGTATTCCAGAGACCGTTTTCCTTATAGGCAGTGTAAACACAGACTGAGTTCCACTCACTTAGAAATCCTATCTCCCCTTACAGCAAATCATAAAGGAGTTACTCTTTATAAGATCTTGTGCTATCCTGTCTGTCTCATGTGATTGTATCAGTGGTACAAACAGGCAGGTGAGAAAGGCGGCTGTGCTGCACCAAGCACAGAGTGTCAAGTTGTCCATATGCAGGGTATACCTCCACAGGGACTGTGGTCATGTCTGTGCTCAACATTAACTGTATTCAATTCAGATCTGTCTTTGCTCACAGACACATGTGAAGTTGCTCCAGAGGGAGCTGATGTGAATTGATAAGTTTGGCCTCCAGCTCGGACCAGAGGCTATTCCTTCAAAGCAATGCAAATGAATCCACTAAACTTCTCTCTTAATTTAACCTGATATTTTGTTTTGTTTTTTTTTTTTTTTCTTACTTAAGTACTATTGAATTTAGACAAGTAATTTATATTATTTAATTTAATAGGGAATGATGTGTTTAGCAATCAGTCTTAAGATTCAGGATTAATTCTGCATAGTCTCCAGCTTACAGAAAAACTTGAATTTTAAAGATGAGATTAGAGTTTTGTGTGAAACTGGAAAATTCCCACTAATTTTCTTTTTGCTTGGCTCTTGTCTATAGTATTGGTGCTCTTAGTTAATTTTGTGTTGTAAGTTCTGCAAAGGTCTACACATCTGATTGATTTTTATCATTGACTTCAAGACCAATTATATTACATCAATTTTTTTTTTTTTTTTAATTTAAGAAAACGTTTGAGCATTTATGTTGGAGTAATATCTGAAGTAGAGGCAGAATTTTCACTGCTGTCAGTATAACAAAGAGTTCATGAACTATGTTTTAGTTTAAATATTTTAGATAGGCTTAATCTGTTTACAGTGCTTTTTAGCATGGTCATGTAACTTATTTTTCCATCAGAAAAGTATTTTTATTTCTACCAAAGCTTTACATCAAAACAATATGAGAAATTCTTATGTTATTAACAATCCATTATTGATTTATACAGATGCCTCAGAAATTAATGTTGACTGAGGTAAAAATGAAATCTGAGTAATTTCCTGTACATCCCTTAGTTTCTGCAATGTCAGAAATATATAATATTTTTTGACAGAAACTAGTAAAGTCGAGATAAACTATGTGGAGTTTGTTGTGGGTTCTTTTTTGTTTTGTTTGGGGTGTGCGTGAGGATTTGCTTCAGAAGAAGGTGTTGATATCCTTTTGGCTTATGTGATTTGCAAGATTTTTGAGATATTGTTCATAGTTTCTTTAGGAAAAGAAGAAATAATGGTGAAGGATTTCCCTTCTCCCTCTCTCACCTGGTTACATTTCTTGCAAGGAAAAGGAAATTAGGTTTTCTACAGTCTTGTATATCGTAGAAATTGTATAACAGAAGATAAACAAGTGGCATTCCTCAGGGGTCTGTGTTGGGCCCGGCCCTGTTCAACATCTTTGTTGGCGATATGGACAGTGGGATAGAGTGCACCCTCAACAAGTTCGCCGACGACACCAAGCTATGTGGTGCCGTCGACACGCTGGAAGGGAGGGATGCCATCCAGAGGGACCTTGACAGGCTGGAGAGGTGGACCCATGCCAACCTCATGAAGTTCAACCAGGCCAAGTGCAAGGTCCTGCACCTGGGTCGCGGCAATCCCAGGCACAAATACAGGCTGGGCGGAGAATGGATCGAGAGCAGCCCTGAGGAGAAGGACTTGGGAAAATGGTGGACAAGAAACTCAGCATGAGCAGACAATGTGCCCTTGCGGCCCAGAAGGCCAACCGCATTCTGGGCTGCATCAAGAGGAGCGTGGCCAGCAGGTCGAGAGAGGTGATTCTCCCCCTCTACTCTGCCCTGGTGAGACCCCACCTGGAGTACTGTGTCCAGCTCTGGAATGCCCAACATAAAAAGGACATGGACCAGTTGCAGAAGGTCCAGAGGAGGGCCACGAAGATGATGACAGGCTGGAACACCTCTCCTGTGAGGACAAGCTGAGAGAGTTGGGGCTGTTCAGCCTGGAGAAGAGGAGGCTCCGGGGAGACCTGATAGCGGTCTTCCAATACCTCAAGGGGGCCTACAAGAAAGATGGGGAGAGACTGTTCAGTAGGGCCTGTTGCGACAGGACAAGGGGTAATGGTTTTTAAAAAGAGGGAGGTAAATTTAGATTAGATATTAGGAAAAAAATTTTCACAATGCGAGTTGTAGAGCACTGGAACAGGTTGCCCAGAGAGGTGGTTGATGCCCCATACCTGGAAACATTCAAGGCCAGGTTGGATGAGGCTCTGAGCAACCTGATCTGTTCGGGTATGTCCCTGCTCCTTGCAGGGGGGTTGGACTAGATGGCCTTTGAAGGTCCCTTCCAACCCTAACCATTCTATGATTCTATGAAAACCATTATTTATAATTGCAAAACTGTTCTAGCATATCCTTCTTTTTTTTTTTTTTTTTTTTTTTTTTTTTTTTTTTTCATACTT
>WHYT01017133.1:344267-371978 GCA_009806455.1 Tetrax tetrax | reverse complement strand
TTTTTTTTTTTTTTTTTTTTTTTTTTTTTTTTTTTTTTTTTTTTTTTTTTTTTTTTTTTTTTTTTTTTTCCCTCAAGCTAGTGTAAGAGTGTCTCAGGGAATCACTTGTCTTATTTTCAGTCAGTAGCATTGTTCTCCTAATTATGTGTATATATGTGCCCCTGTGTATGCACAAGAGAAATGCCAGTTAGTGCTCTGACCTTGTGTTTTGTTAATTCTCCAGCAAAGCTTTTGAATTGTATGGCCAAGCTTACTTGCAACCTTATGCGGCAAAGTTGTGTGTACTTTTTTTTTTCTTCCTTTTTTTGTAGCTCTCATTAAATAAAGATTCTGTTAATTGTTTATTGGCAACTCTCCAGTTCGGCAGCTTTCCAGCTCAGTAGCTGTAGCAAAACTGTGTGATTTGTTAACTGTTTGTACTGTACTGCTTAAACTCTGTGAGCCAAATATAATAGGTGCCCATTAATCACACAAACTCATATAGCTATATATCCTTTTCCCCCGGTGATCCATCTAACCTGGAGAAAATGCAAAGTAACCAATTATATTGTTGTTCACACTTGCTATTCATGTGAAGTGTGGTGAAGTTGGTTAATTAAAACAGATTAAATGTCATTACTACCTCAATAGTTGCCCTTCTGACTCCTTTATTGTTATTTGAACAGGCTTTTCTTCAGATGTACTCATCAGAGAAAAAGTCGTTCTGTCTTAAATTCCTGATGAATTTAGTGGGACTTGATCTCTCAGTATTAGACCCTTCTTATCCTACCTTAAAAAATTAAGCAATGCAGACTTCTGTCGTCAAGATGCATGCTTCTGTGACTGATGTGGGCATGAGATGCATCTCTAATTCTGTTGACCATTTTTTTTTGTGACTTAAAGTGTATTCTGCCCTTGAATAAAGAACTTTGGTCTTGGTTCCATGTTTTTGTCCCCATTATGAGAAACTCAGGCTAGCTGATATTAAAAAAAAAAAAATCCTCTTCCTGTAAAACAACTATAGTTGACACATCTTTTTTCAGGTTATCAAATTAAGATCTGGCAAGTCAGGGTATTCTCCTTCATCAGCTGGGACAAACTGTTGGGGTGAGATAATCTTGCTGCTAATCTTTAGATGCCCTTTTGTGGACCCTGAACACAAAATGGGCATGTTTAAATAGGCTATATCATTACACATGGGCATATTGTTCTGTGCCCATATGTAATGATATAGCATCGCTATCTGTGCTATCCTGAAAAAGAGTAACAAGCAGCAGCAGTGTTTTCAGCAACAATTCATTAGATTCACCTGCTATGTCCTCGCACAGGCTAAATGTCAACATCTAATACACTACGTTTCTTTTACGCCTTTTCCTGGCACTGTATCTGATGTAGATGTACCTGTTTTAGGAATGTCTTAGCAGATGAATTGAACTTCACCCTTGTATTCCGCTGTGGTTAATGTATGTTGTCTAAGGGAGGAAAGCCATTCCTTTGCTGTTTTGGCCTTTTGTTCCCATGGGACAATCCCACATCATTTCTGTTTAGAACAACTTGGAGTGGAATATTGAGACTTGTTGTTGTTTTCACCAAGGAAAGTAGAAGTTTATTACACCCCATCCTGAAACACTCAAGGTTAATGTCTTCTGTTCCTGTTTCATCTTGGTAGTATACCAAGAATTTTGTAATAGGTATCTACTTTTTGAAAGAAAAAAATAATAGAAAATGTGTTTAAATTTATAGTGGCTGCAGCAGAACATACATAACTAAAACTATTAGAAATACTGTAACATCATTCATATACCAATGGGTTAGTGTTGTGGTTTTGTTTAGTGAGGGGGGGCCTAAGGTGGTCACCTCTGTAGGAAGGACAAAGCACTACTTATAAGATCTAGTGATCTAGGAGGCAGAAATGCATAATTTAAACTTCCCTTATATGCATTAATTGTTACTAAAATTTGTACTGTATGATAACAAGATGCCGTTTATAATAAAAAGAACTTTCCCCTCAAACAAAAAAAAAATCCAGAAGTAAAACATAACTCTTACAAAACTTTCCTTATTTTAAAATATTTGCATAGTCTGACTCTTAATATACACCAAAGCCCTAGACAAACTACATTACCATTTTTCTGCCTTATCTCAAATTGTGCTTCTGAAACAACTCATAGTAAGCATATGTCATCTATAACTTCTGAGCCAGATGCCTGACACTTTAGGCATGCTCATAAACAACTTTTAATGCATTCAAATGAGACTATATAAAATGTGTTATTCTCTTTCTCATGTTTCGGTTGTTTAGATGTTACGTGAGAAATAATTATGAGCCCACTCTCGTGGGGCAATTGGAGTACTTAATTTACACTGACTTCAGGTTACACTGCCAGAAAAAAAGCCAAAGAAGCAAAATCTAATGAGATCTGATTACACTAATTAATATTTCCAGGCTAAAGGGTTGATATTTATAAACAACTGTTGTATTTGACACTACTCTATTTTGTTAATGTTTTTCTGAGTATTTCTCTATATCTTTGTGTGGCTTTCAAGTCACCTTTCTGTTCACTGCTGTCAACAATGCTTCATAAGGAGAAAATGTTTGGGGTGGTTTTGCCCTTTTTCATGGGTAAAGAAACAATTAACCTGTGCAGCAACAACCTTCAAACTTTTTAAGACGGGTTTTTCTTATCAGGTCTAGTTATTCAGTTCTATGGAACGTTGATCTATATGCTTGATATTTTCAATAAAATGGCAAGTCCATGTGGAAACAGATGCGGTGAAGCATCCAGTCATGAACTTGACCTTTTTTATTCTTCTGATCTGATAACATTTTTACAATGTGAGAGAACATTTTTTAACTTAGCCAAAGTGACATTTTTTACTTTTTCCATGTACAAACAAAAGTAGAGCTGTAATTTCATCATGCCTTACTTTTCCCATTGAACCAGTTAGACCTTTTCAAATATGTTTTTGGATTATCAAAAAAAAAAAAAGGAAACTTATTGTTTATTGCAGTACAGTATTTCTGTATTCTTACATGAGCCTTGGTGGAATTTAAGAATTCACACAAAAAAGTTACTATATCCAGCTAGCTCTTTCTCCCAACCGTGTTGTGATCATAAACAGAGTAATAGCATATTCTATTATGAAATATTAATAAAGAATATTTAGGACTGCACTGAACATATTTTTGACAGAAGGATATGGGCAGGTAAGATATTATACTGGCCTTCTACAACTGGATTTATTTAGTTTGCTTTTCACTTATAAGTTGCTTCTATGAAAGCATGTTCAAATATTTTTTTGCAAAGTCACAAAATGGCTGAAGTTGACAGGGATGTCTGAAGATCACCTCATCTAGTCTCTGCCCCTGCTCCGAGCAGGGTCACATAGAACCAGTTATCTAAAACTGTATCTAGTTGGGTTTTGAATATCTCTAAGGATGGCGACTCCACAACTTCTTTGGGCAACATGTTCCAGTATTTGATCACTGTCACAACAAGAGGTGTGGAGTTCTTATTTTGTTTCATTTTTGTTTCTTAAAATATTTAGATTAAGTTCTCTGTTATTTCAATGAGTGCCTGTTACCTTTTGTCCTTTCGCTGGGTACCAATGAGAAGAGTCGGTCTCTTTTCTTTGTCTTCTCAAGTATTTAAATACATTGAGAACCTTCTCTTTCTGATGCTAAGCAATCTGTTCTCTCTCAGTGTCTCCCTATCTGACAGATGCTCCAAGCCCTTAATCATCTTCATGACATTAAATCATGTCATAGAAAAGAAAGCTGTTTCTATGGCACAGATGCAAAAAATGCAAGCTTCCTAGAGGACAATATATCTTATATATAGATTTTGTTCATTCATGTACATGTTCATTTATCTACAGAATTTTTTTATTTCTACTGCTTCTTGAAGCAAGAAAAACAAAACAAAAACTCAGAAAGTATCACTTGGTCTACCTCACTTTCATTATATTTTCCTTTAAAGCAAATGCACAACTCACATGCAGATGATTGTTGAGAACAGCATTATTAAACAGAAGATGGCATTTAAGTTCCCATCAAGCGTCAAAGAGATTTTGCATTGCTTCAGCAAACAGGAAAAAGGTGAGGAGAAAGACACAGATCAAATGCTTTTGCCAAAAGGAAAAGCATTCCAATCTGGCTTTCTAATAATCAGAGTAGGCGATGCAAGGCGTTGGGAATTTAATGCAGCATGCAGCTGGGAGGGCAGGCTTCCACTTGGTGTCAATGAGCCATCTTTTATGTTCCCCTGAGGTGTGCCAAAATGAGCAAGGCAGTTGACAGGTTTGGGGTTTTTTATATTTATCAAAATACACATCTGTATACATCTATCTCTTTGGATCCTGGCAAGAAGACTTATTCTGCTGGTGCAGTGTTCCTCTTCCCTAAGAAGGGAGAGTAGTTGAGCAACTGTTAGCCTCCTTTGGATCCATGTAGCTGTAGTGCTGTGGAAGGACAGTAGCTGTAAGATTCATAGCTCTTCATCCCAGCAGGTTCTGTTGCTAGCTGCCTACTCAAGGAGGACCGGAGGATAGTGTTTGTGCTCATTCTGGTCATGCTTAAAGATTCTTTTTAATATCAAAAGAAGGGGAAGGTATTGTTGCTGCTGCTTCTTTGTCTCTTCCCTTCCTTTTCTTCAACTCACCATAGCCAGGAATTGTGTGTCAGTATAGAACCCATAAAGTGCATACAGTCTCTTTAGCTTCTGTAAAAGTAAGCATGGGGAATGGAAGGGAAGAATTCATCTGTGGAGCTGTGGATTTAGGAAAGAGTTACATAGAATACAAAATTTTAAACACTAGATTGGCATGTATGTTACTGTTCATGTTTATTGCTAGCCAATAAAATAATTAGTAATAATTGAACTTCTGGTTCCTGATGTCTAATTAGGTTATTTCTTAAGGACAAGAAATTAGAGCGTGGTTGTATAAGTGAAGGGAGTTAATCCTACAAGACGTAGTCTGTTAATTTATTATAAGAGGTTGATTACCTCTTATTGGTAGTCTTTTCTGTGCAATTAAAAATACTGTCTATTTTAAACAAAATGGGAAATGTAACATCCTTTCTTAATGATAATCCTACTCTTAAGCAATAGCCAGGGTATTACTTGCTTTCTTACAGAGTTTAGTTTTCTTTTCTCTGTGTATCTGTCATTTAAAAGAATCCAATAAATTCCTATCTGTCTGGGAAAAGAACCTGGATCTGCAATCTCTGTACAAAATATCTGAGAAAGTGTTGCAGATTCAGTCCTTATTGTATATAAATAATCATAATCCATGGTGCAGGTAATTCCTGATGTGCATGAATAAAGGTTAAAGCATTATGCCCAAAGTGCTGTCGGTGTTCCCTTTGGGCTTAAGGGATCATCAGCAAACACGAAAACTTGGTGAGCCAGTAAAATTCAGTTCTAATTGCTTTGATCAGCAGGGTTAAAACACAGTCAATTTGCCAGTGATATTCACAGCTCCATAGTTCACAGGCTTTTGCAATAAATATAAAATATTGACGCAGGGTTGTGATGATTCACTTTTGCTACAAAGTCTTGTAAATACTTATCAGAATAATCACCAATGCAGCAATAAACTTGAAGACCATGCAGCTATTTTTCTTTCAGAAAATTTTAAGAGGTTTATCATTCATTACTGTTATTGCACTATGTACATATGGTCTTACTGTCTAGCAACTATAAATCACATCTTGCAAACTACCACTGCCTCAAAACAGAAACAAAACTAGGGCCATGATTCAGTAGATGAGTATACATTCTTATTTTACATAAGAAGTGCTTAATCCACATGCTTAAATGTTACACATGCATGCTGAATTAGTGCTTAATTAGGCACAGGAAGTCTATATGTTAAGAGCTATGTGTATTTCACGGAAAAAAAATGCAGGAAGAGTGAAATCATCATCCAGAATTGCAGAATCTAATGATCCAGTATTGACTTTTAAGGTTTATTGAGTCAAGAGTTAAATGTCAACTGAAGATAAAACTAGATAATTTTCTTCCTCAGAGAATGATGAATTTGATTTTTTTTTTTTCTTTCTTAAACCAGAATAAAAGAGAAGGAAATCAATACATTTTTCGGTACGTAGGTTTACTACTGCGGTCATATATATGGGCTAGTGAACTTTCCTTTTAAGTGCAAAAAAGTAGCTGATAAAGATTTTCTTCTTAAAATATTGTATTAATCACTGTATTAAGTGAAGAAAACTGAAAGTTCATAAAATGTTTTATTTTTGTCACTGAGCAAAGAACTAAATAAACAGGCAGATTGCATTGCACATCATTATTTTTCCCTAAGCTTATTTTGGGTTAGATAATAAAAATATTGTTTCTTATATTAATATTTAATTATTTTAAAAGGAATAACCAACAGAAATTTCACTATCAGAATTCTAACATTTCTCCTAAAATTTCTCAAAGGATGTAAGAAGAAATAAAAATATTAAAATTAACACTTTACATCTCACAGAATTTTCCTTGACATGATATCAATTGGCAAGTAAATTTTATCTATACTGTTCGGAGATTTGTTCATTCTTATGCTGAATAACTTCAGAAGTTTAAGTCTTACAGGAACCTAGTTTTACAGTAAGAACTGGCTTCACTATTTTATTTGTCAGCCGACGTTTTTTTTTTTTTTTTTTTTAGCGTTTTTGTTTTTACCAATAATCTGTAAAACTTATGTTTCATTTCAGCTGGGCTACTGTTAACTCTATAGTAATAAAATAGTGAAGTGTAATAAGCCATGGTTATGATAAATCCTCAAGTCTTCCAGAAGCATGTCTGAATTTGTGTGAAAGGATGTTAAGTATGAAAGTAAAGATTATGGTTAGGCTCAGCTTCCACCTGGTGAAAACAAGAAACAAAGGCACCTAATCTCTTAGTATAGGGAAAGGATATTAAACTCTTCAGGTAATCTTTTCTTCTAGATAAGAAAATATTACAGACAGATCTAGATGCAGGAGTGATGAAGCTATTAATTGTGGCAGGTTTTTGTCAGGAAGTACATCTAAGGTCACAGCAGGGAGTTGTGGCAGTGATAGTGTATCAGTGTTCTGCCCTGTAAGGGACACTGTATTTATAAAGAGAGAAAAACCTCTCTGCTCTTGTTGGCTTTCTGGGTGAGCTAAAGGAAACGGTAAAATGCCAGACGCTAATATGAGAGATGGTATCATTCTGTATCATTCTGTGTGTCACATGGATAAATCAAGTAAGTTGGAAACACAGTTGTGCCAGACATTGTTCTTTCTGTTCTATTTCCCCTCCTCTGTGATGCTCTGAAACACTCTGTGAAGGATTCCTGAGATTTAGCATGGAGAGCAACAGACTCTGTTGTGCTAAAAGTAAAAGATAAGTGGGCTGCACAGAAAGAAACCAAGAGGTACAAGGCAGGGCAGAAGAAAGACGAGTGCTGTATAGCTAAGGTGAGAAACTAAAACTACATTCACCTGTTGAGAAGGGGAAAGAACTATGAGGACAGGAAAAGGATAAAAAAAATGTCTGGGAGTGTAGTGTCTGTATCAAAACATCAGTGCATGTCTTCAAAATATATTTTGCATATCAGTGCAAGCATTTATTTTTACAAGTTGTCTCTGACCATCTTCCTTTTTTTTTTTTTATATTATCGCTAACAAGGGTTGGCAGGAGCAACAGTCCTAAGTCTTTGGCACGCTTGTTTCAAATCCTTTGACTGTTCCATTGGCAGGTGTTTGGGGCTGGATTTCCTATTTTATTAAGCAATTCTATGGCAGGATGCACATGCTTTTCAGTTTTGATTGTTGAGCAACTCTGAGAGGTTCATGTAAACGGATGTCACGGCTCTTTGATCTGCTGGAGTGCTTTGTCTTATCTCATACTTCTCTATGGAAGGATGACTTGGATGCACTTGTAGATATATTATTTTTTTAATACTCAGTGATCACATTTGATGTTATATTTGATGTAAATCATAATGATTTGCTGAATATACCCACTCAGTTATCACACTGTCGGGTTAGAACATGCATACAAATTTCAACTATTTTGAGTTTCCAAGTAATTACGTATCTGTTACAGCGGTGCTTAAATTTGAAGTTGTCCACGCAAACTGAATCGAGGTTTCTGCAAGTTACTTAGAGTTGTTGTGAATAAGACAATATTTCTCCTATAACATGCTTGAAGGCCTTAGTAGTCTTGTTTAGTAGTCTTGGGAAATGTGTTATCTTGCCCTGCCTGCCAAGACCTCCGTAGTTAATGTTACAGGGGAGATTTTTCACTGTGAGAACATTCTTTTTTTTTTTTTTTTGTGACTTTCATAAGTAAGAAATGAAGTATCTTTGTCTATTGCTTGTTTGTTGGTTGTTTGGTTTTTTTTTTCCTAAGCTTGCCTTTGTAGAAGGGACTTGAGATGGACAGGAAAAGCCAGTTGTGAACTATGGACTCTAAAAGTAAGATTTTTCTGCATTTTCAAGAACATACTGAACTCTGAAAGATATCCACTTTGCTTCTGAAACTATCTTTGTTTAACTTAGTCCTTAGATATTTAGCTTAGAAATTTGTAAAGGTATCCTGAAAAATCTAAGTTGTATACTGCACGCTGTGTTGTGTTGTGTAGATAACTAACTAGTTATTTAAGAAAGTTTTTTGCGTTCTGGGGAAAAAAAATCCTTAGACTTGTTTTTCATTTCAATGAAGAACCCTAGTTTATTGACATTTGTTGCTGCTGATGAGCACTTTTGTGTTTGAGATGTTTGCAGAAACTGCATATTGGTTTATAGGAAAAAACAAATAAGCAAAGAACAGCTTAAAATCTATAGATGGGAGAAATGTGCTGTAATTTGTCTTGCTTGGCTTTTTATTGGTTTTTTTTTTCTCTTTACATTTAGCCCTTGCTTTTTCAGCAGGTGACAACTACACACCAGCTTAACATCATTCTTTTTTTCTTTTTTTTTTCCCTTTAAACTGTAATGTGTAATTACAGTTTAATTCCAGTGAAAAAGGCACTTTGTGTCCACTTTATTTATCCAATAAACCAGTGATATATCTGGTCACAGCTCTCTGCAGCTCCTTCTATTCATTTCCTAATAAATTATCATCTCCCATAGGTTTTAACAGACTTATGCCTGCTTAATTAGATGTTAGACAGTTACAGATGCCACTCATGGCTCCTCATGTTTCTGGGAGATGAAACACTGAAATAAGCTGTGAGCTAATTAGAATACCTTAGTTGGGTTAGGTTTTTGCACTCCACTTTAAGGTAGGGAAAATAGATTTGTGTGCGGCTCTTAGAAAAAGGCAGACTAATGGTAAGAAGGCTTGGGACAAAAGCTTAAATTTAAAGCTACTAGGCTTCTTTAAGAGTTATTTTATATGATACAGGTTACTGGATTAGCATTTCAAAGCAGTATAACAACCTGCATCTTAATATTTCTTTTCTCTTTCACTTTGATTGGCAGCACACTTCAGATTCCCTAATGGCTGCTAATAACCAGCAGTTTTCATTGAAGTTTCTAGATAAAACATTGATAAAAGTATCAGTTGAGTTTGCATGTCTTTTTTTTTTTTCAATAGATCTTTACAGCTTACTTACCTTCACGTTTCTCTGTATGCAAGCTATTGCACACCCAATATTTGCTAAGCTAATAAAGAGAAAGTCTTTCAGACTTTTTCATGTGATTAAACCCTTCTGTGTCCCTGATGATCTTATTAGCTCTTCCCAGACTTTTTTCCAGTTTGAGTTCATCATTCTTGAGTAATGCATAACCAGAATTGTTCACAGTGCTCCAAGACCTACAGCTTTTGCATTTCTATTAGTTGTTTTCTGTTAGTGCTTCCTTATCTCTGCTTAAAATATTGTACATATTCAATATGTTCTACGGCTGTGTTATGGGAGGAGTTTGGAGTTAGCCTGCAAGAACATTCCATTTAATAACGATTTGTATTATACAAGTTTTCAGTTATCCATCTCTTCTGTGATAATCTAACCCTTTTAGTACCGGTGGCACCTATAATTTCATTTGCACATGATTATTTTTCTAGATGGTACTCAAATACAGAGTCTGAAACGAATCTTCAAGAAAACTTATTAGGTTTGTATTTCCAGTCAAAATGCTTTTCTATTTCACATAACTCTTTGTAATCTTCTATTTTGCAATTTCACCACAAGTTTTTGGTTTGGTGTGATTTTGAGTGGTGAGGATTGGGTTTCGTTGTTGTTTTAAACTGTATATCCTCTTAGGGTACACTTCCCCGATGAGTTTATTACTTCTGATATCAAGGGAAAATTAGCTCTATTACCTATATTGCTTTAAGGAATGACACAATGGCCTATAGCATCCCAAAAGTACTACAAAGCTAATGCCATATTACAAGCAGTGTAAAGCAATGATTCTTTAGATACTGAGGTTTGCCCTTTGCCAAGGATATTGTGTTGACAGATAAATTGGGTAATCTTTGCAGTAATTTGTGTGTTGCTGGTGGCTTAGTTGAAATTCCAGCTTGTAAATACAATGCAGAATTGATTTGTGAGCTTCCTATTTTCTTGCAGGCTGCTTGATTAAATTAAAAATTGGCTTTCTCATGACTGCTCATTCATGTTCTGTGGCTGGGAGATATGTGGTTTAGTGAAAACCTTCAGGGAGGACTGTGAACAGGGCAGTGCTTCAAACAAAGACCAAATTAAGGGCCAATATGTTGGGATGCTGTGTATCCTCTTCTTCCAGAAATTTAAACAGTTTCTATAGCAATACTACTTTGTACGGCAGGAATGGGCAAAGAGATTTGAGGACCATGATAGAGAATTTTTTTATAATATGAGCCTGTAAGTTAAATGGTTCAATGAACTACTTTAATAATATTTTGTTCCAGCTGCTGTTGGGAGTGACTATTTGAAGTGAGGTTTTTAAATTTTTTTTTTCAAAACAGCATGCTGCTAAGCATTGTAGTTCTACACACCAAAGACATAGGAAATAGGGATCACAAGGGAAAAAAATATCAAATATCATTAAGTGCCCTTTCTAACCAACCAGTGTCACTAGTAGAGAGATTTGTTTACAATAAAATATCTCCTGCTCTTGGAATTCTGTCTTCCATGGGAATAACTCTATGTCTCCAGCCTGAAAAGAATGTGTATGTAGATGTAAAAAAGTGTTTCCTGTTCTGTGGCTGACCAACTGAAAATAGTATGCCGTGACTGTTTTTAAAGAGATTATGATTTCCAAAACATAAAAAAAAAAAAATGGATCTGTGAAACTAGATCCTATTCTCTCAAAAATCATATTGAGTTATTGAAGTTCTCTGTAAATCCCTGCATTTAGTAAAAACAAAACCCTCTAAGGCCTGTACTTTAAATATAATTTAGACTGTTTAGCAGTAAAGTAAGTAAGTCTTTGAATAAATTAACTAATTTCAGAGATTTTGATCTTTAATTTTATTAATGTTTTCAATTTTGAGTGGTCCAAAATACTTTGACATGATAGTACTAGAATTTAGCTGCTCTGAATACCCTTTCTTATTTTAGGGGAGGAAGTGTGAGTTATCTATGATACATGCTAATAAACACTTTTATTATTCAAAATGGGGAAAAAGAAGGGTATATCTACCCAGTCCACGGGCAGCCAGTTTCCCTAGGAGAATACTGTGAGAGACCGTGTCAAAGGCTTTGCTGAAGTCCAGGTAGACCACATCAACAGCCTTTCCCTCATCCACCAGTCTGGTCACCCAGTCGTAGAAGGAAATGAGGTTGGTCCAGCACGACCTGCCTTTCGTGAACCCGTGCTGGCTGGGCCTGATCCCCTGGATGCCACGCATATGCCGAGTGATCTCACCCAAGATGATTTGCTCCATAACTTTCCCGGGTACTGAGGTCAGGCTGACAGGCCTGTAGTTCCCTGGATCCTCCTTACAGCCCTTCTTGTAGATTGGAGTCACATCGGAGAGCCTCCAGTCCTCCGGGACCTCCCCAGATAACCAGGAGCGCTGGTAGATGGCCGAGAGTGGCTCGGCAATCACCCCCACCAACTCCCTTAGCACCCTAGGATGGAGCCCGTCTGGTCCCATGGACTTGTGGCAGTCCAGATGGAGGAGGAGCTCTCTAACTGTCTCCACCTGTACCACAGGGGGTGTATTCGGCCTGGCATCACAGATTTCCAGATTAGGGCATAAAGTGCCCTGAGGATAACTGATCTGCCTATTAAAGGAACAAGTAAAGAAGGCGTTGAGGACCTCAGCCTTCTCCTTATCCTCAGTGGTCACATTCCTCGCTGCATCAAGTAAAGGGTATAAATTCTCCTTGTTTCTTCTCCTACCACTGATATATTTGTAAAAGGATTTCTTGTTCTCTTTTACTGCAGTGGCCAATCTGATTTCATGCTGAGCTTTTGCCTTCCTAACTTCCTCCCTGCATACCTTAGAAACTTCTTTGTAATCTCCCCAAGCAGCCTGTCCCTTCTTCCAGAGGACATAGACTCTCTTTTTCTTTCTTGGACGGTATTCTGTCTTTGCTAAGGTTTATAGTGTCAGATAATCTCCAAAACTTCAGGTAAATAGCGCCAAGGATTAATGAAAACCTGTAAAGAAAAAAGAAAAGGTTTTATAATGGTATCTCCTAGCTTTCTACTGCTATATCTCACTATATCTTCAACTGTTACATTATGCGATCCTCTATTAAGGTAGTCTTGTGTAAATTTAGATTTCGCTTTTAAACTCTCTGTTCTTTTGAAAGCTAATACTAAGTGAATTATTTCTCCACACCCATGAAGTAATTCTGAATTAACTCCTAAAACACGAGAATTGGAACTACCAGGTCACTGGTGACACATTCTTATTATGTGACCACTGAGCTGTATACCCGTACCCCTACTGTTTCAATTTCATCTTTAATAGGTCTGTAGTTTTACTTACGTGGTGTTGATTAAAGTATCCTTGTTAGAAATTGCTAGTAAATACTAACCTAAAGCTTAGAAACCACTGCTGTGATCATTTTCAACATGAGGATTGTATCCTTCCTAAACGAGGAATTTACAGGTAAATTCCAAAACATGACATAGTTATTCCTAGATTGTTTACCCAGAAAATCAAAGCAAAAAATCTCGGCGATTTAATTCCTATGCAGAAATTAATGATTGCTGACACAATTCTATTGACAAAAGAACTCATTCTCTTCAAAGTGTAATATCCTTCTATTTGTTATAATAGGAGTTCATTCAAGTGACAGTACCCCATATCAGATACTCTGTCAAATGGTTGCAAGCAAGTTGTGATAGCTTTGGAAGTTTAGTCAGTGGAATTGTGCTAACTAATCATGTGAGTGCTCATAGATTATCCACTTCAAGGCTGTAGTTCATAGCTATAATTTCTGCTAATTAATACTTATTTACAGAGGAATTAGTGATTTTTATGTTTCGTACAGAAAATAATGTCATAGTTTAGCCCCACTTGGGACCAAGCTATGCAGCCACTCACTCACTCCTCCCCCCTCCAAGGGAATGAGGGAGAGATAACAAAACAAAAAGGCTCAAGGCTTGAGACAAGGAAAGGCAGAGATCATTGAAGTTACCATTATGGGAAAAAAAACAGATTCAAATTGGGGAAAACTATTTATTTATTATTATTAATAAATCCAAAGCAGGATAACGAGAAAGGGAATTTAAAAACCTCAACTTCATCCCACCTCTCCCTTTTCCCAGGCTTAACTTCATTTCAAATTATCTCTGCCTTGTTCCCCTTGCCACCAGCAGCACAGGGCTGGGAAAAGGGAATGGGGGTTGTGGTCAGTTCAACACGTCGCTTTACAACGCTCCTTCCTCTTTGGGGGAAGAAATCCTCACATTCCTCTCCAGCTCCAGTGTAGGGTCCCTCCCAAAAGCTACAATCCTTCACACACTGCTCAGGTGTGGGGTCTTTTTCCACAGGGTTTAGTCCCTCAGGAACTGATTGCCCCAGTGTGGGCCCCCCACGGGCCACAGCCTCCTTTGGGCACCCACCTGCTCTGACATGGAGCTCCATGGGCTGCCAGTGAATCTCTGCTCTTCCATGGACCTCCATGGGCTGCAGGGGGACAGCCTGCCTCACCATGGGCTGCACCACGGGCTGCAGGGGAATCTTTGCTGGGAGCAACATTACTCTTCCCCTTCCTTCTTCATTGACC
The DNA here is from genome assembly GCA_009806455.1 of Tetrax tetrax. Taxonomy (NCBI): domain Eukaryota; kingdom Metazoa; phylum Chordata; class Aves; order Otidiformes; family Otididae; genus Tetrax; species Tetrax tetrax. Next base: position 357,851 of record WHYT01017133.1, on the reverse strand, counting down.
TTTGCATCTGCAGCTGTTCCTCTCACAAGAAATTCTTCACAATCAGGCTCAGGTAGATGCATCTCAGCTTCTTTTCACATCTCTTCTCTCCACTTCTTGCAGCCGGGCTGGGTCAAGTGCGGCCCAGACAGCCGCCTGATGGGAGGCCAGAGGGGGAGGGCCACAAGGGCCACAAAGCTTGTGACTCCTCTTCTCTGCCCCTGCTTCTGCTTCACTCCTTTTCCTTTTAAAAAATTATTTTTATTTTCCCCTTCTTAAAAATGTTATCACAGAGGCGTTATCACAGAGTCATTATCACTGTAGCCAATGAGCTTAGCCCTGGGCAATGGCAGGTCTGCCCTAAACCCAGCTAGGTCCACCAGACAAAAGGGAAACTTCTAGCAGCTTCTCACAGAAGCTGTAACTATAGGCCCCCCTGCTACACAAAACCAGTGCATAACTATACTGTGGTAACTTGTTCACTTAAAGTTATGTTCTATATGTTCACCTGATTCGTGTTAATATACATGGAATCTTTAATTATCCAGGGAAGAACAGGGTGATATGTACATAGTTCTGTATTTTGAAACTGTATAGGTAACGTATAAGTTTTGTTTAAAGTTATAAACATATTTGGGAGGTTTATTTAAGTTATTAAAAATGTGTTTGTCAGGATTCATTCCTGCCTTAGTAGTTTGACATAATTGAGGATTTTACCTGCTTAACAAGCGCTGTTTGCATAACAGGGACCCTTAACAGTGGAGCCAGAAAAAAGGCGGGAAACCGGGCTGGGGGCTGGTGACCACGGGCACGTAAACAACTCCCAATACGGGACTGTGGGACCGGCCGCTTTGGTACTCCTAGCCAATTAACACCTGTATAGTGGCTAGTGACACACTCTTAGCCAATCAGTACCTGCCGCGAACGGTGTGAGTGACCAATGGAATGTAGATGGTGAGCACCAAAAAGGAGACAGGCATGGTGGGGAGACCTGGAAAAGTTATAAATACTGTAACCGTGAACAAAGGGGTGTGCATCTTGGTGAAGCGGAGACTCCCGGCACACCCAGCGCTGTTGGCCGGCGCTGTTTGCTTGCTTCTGTTCAATAAATTGGAAACTTTAATTGGAATCCTGTTTTGGGGCTTGGATTCATCTATAACAGCTGGATTCTGGAAATAGTCTCTCAAAGAAGTGAGAGCAGAAAATTATTAACAAAATAAATTAAGTCTTATCTGCGTGGGTTTCAATGTTTTCTTTCACTTGAATAAAGGAGTCTTCAAAGCCAAAATTTAGAGTTGGATACTTGTAATCTTAAGGTGTTTTTTGTCTGACTTTTTAAATGGAATTGTGTATCTTCCCTCTCTGGTCTTGTAGGAGCCAAAAACCTTTAAAGCTATTGACTGTAAAGCAAACTGAAACTCATCTGAAAATGTGCTCTCTTTTAGCAGTTAGTTCCCTCACTTGTGCCAGTTATTTATCCTGCTACCACAGCTGCAAAAATATGAAACGCAAGTTTCATTCAGCTGACCAGATAGTTTTGAAATGCCCCCCAAAATAACTGTGTTCTTGTAGAGAAATAAATTCAAAACACATTGTTGTGCTTTAATGGGAAAATGACAAAACTACCCAGTGTGATTCTCAGAACTGTCTGTATTAAAGAGAAATGATGGACAGTGATTTCTTTGAAGTAAGAAAACAAGGAGGGAAAAAGAAATCACTTTCTGAAATGTTACTTGCAGGAGGTATGTAGCTGCAATAATTCACTCAATTCACGCTACTGCTGTGTGACTTAAAGACAGGTCAGAGTGGTAAAGATTTGGAAAGTGTGGTAGAGCCAAAGTGAATTCGCTTGCAAAAAAAAACCCCACCTTGAAAACCACACACTCTAAACCTCAAAATCCTCAGTGTCAATTAAATATTTTAGAGCAAAGCCAACTACAGTAATGTCTACAAATCACAGAATACAATTTAATTTGAATCTGTTAAACTGATTTTATTTCAGTGGTATGATTCAGGATAATCAAAAGAATAAACTTCCTGATTTTTAGCTCCATTTTTCTTTGGGTAGATTTGAATAGGATGATACTGGGAATAACTTATGAGACATATCCTAGCTACATCTTGAGGTATAAAGGGTTGCAACCTGGCATTACGCAATAAAACTATACAAATAAGAGAGATTCGAACAGCCAAAATGCCCACCAGTTATATACTAAATACAGAAACTATTCCTCAGCTACTTTCCTGTTCTTAAAATTTGTTTTATTAGCTTATCCTTTTAAGTTATGACTAGATGAGACCAAAAAGGTGTATAGGGGATTTATCAAATGTTTTGAGCTTTAGAGCCATATTTGAACAAATATGTTAATCCATATCTCATAAGATTTTCCCTACTTTGGAGTGCTGAACCCTAACATCTGTTCAGAATATTTGGGACCTTACTAATTCATTCATTTGGATAGAAGGCATTTTAGAAACCAGAGAGGGAGGCAAGTGACCCACTGTTCAGTAACAGAAATTATGTTTTGTAGGAGAAACCAAGCAAGCTGAGGAAGGGCAAGAGAATAAGTAGTCTCACTTCAGATGCAACTGGTAGGGCCAAAGGTATATGTGGCCATGTGGAATTGGGCTTTTGAGATTCAGGTGGGGGTTTTTTTTGGTTTTTTTGTTTGGTTGGTTGTTTTTTTTTTTTTTTTTTTCTGCATCTCGGTGTTATGAAAGAAAAAACTGTCCTTCAAAATGGAGAATTAGTCTCATTTCTCTATAAGCTACTGGAGCGCTAATAACTCTTAAAATCAGTCATCCTTAACTACATGCACTAATCGAAGGCAATACTATTCTAGGTGACTGAGACTTGTGAGACTAATTTTAAAGCAGGTGTTCATGTCTTTGAAATAAACGACTCTCTTGTTGTTTGTTTGTTTTATTTTCTTTCAGTATTGATGCTATAATAAAGGCTACAGAATATACTTAAAGATACAATAATTATCTTGAAGTAATAAATTAGCACAGAAGCTAAGTTTTGGATTAACATCTTCATGGTTGCTTTGTTCAAATTTCTACCACTTGCATTGAATTATACTCTCGTTATAGCATCTCACTGCATAGTATGTTAAGACATATTTTTTAAAATCTCTGTAGATGTCTGCATACATTGCATCAAACATATCTTCAGTCGTCAATCCCTCAGATTACTTTTTAAAAATATGAACTATTTTAGCAGACTATAACCTTTGGATGTTGATACGCATGTAAAGAATAAAGATTTTTCAGTTTTGGTCAAAATGATGTATCCATCTGAATATGTTACTTTGATATTATTCTTTGATATTGTAATATTATTCTTGCTTTTGGATGGAACTGTGAATATAATAAATACAACATATATCTAAATTATAAAGGTATTACCATCTAGGACCTAAATGTGTGCAAAAAGCAAATATTTCTTGTCTAATACATTTTTCACCTCATGGTTAACATATTTATCTTAGTTAAAATAGTAGATCTGTAGTGGTGCCAGGTGATTGGAAATGTAGGCCTTCTACTTAACCTGAAAATGCACCCAAATAACTATTGAACAGTCCCATTTAGACCAGTGAGACTACTAAAGCCAGTAAAACTTACATTGAAGCAGGTTTTTCTTTCCCTACATAATCTCAAGCATCACATCTCCAACAGTTTTGAGTTTCCTGACACCTCTGTAGTGATTCAATTTAATTTCTGTGAGAATAATACCATCTACTGAGTTACCCTGCAGAACCCTTTTGGCATTGACCAAGTAATCTCCTTTATGTGTTGTTGTAGTTGTCCTAATTTGTGAAATTTAAATAGGCTTTTCAGGTTGCTGTGGAGTCTTATCTGCAATTTTGTCTTTCTCATAACACCCTCACTGGGTAAGATAACATTTTATTGACTCATAGGACATTGTGCAATTGCTGTGAGTTTGTCATATTCAAAGTAAAAACTTCAGTCTAGTCTCTGTAAAAGATAAATTAAAATAAATTCTTTAGTTCTATCTGATAAAAGTCCCAGTTGCCCTATCGCTTTTTTCCTCCCCCCGCCCTGCCGCTGTAGAGGATTCTAACAGGGAATAAAACAATAAAACTACATACACATTAGATAGTTAGTTATACTTGCTATCTCAAGTAAAGCTTTCATTAATGAATTTTTATACTTTTCTCAGCTTCTTATAGGAATAGTATATGTTGTTGAGAATAATTGTTATCAAGAGTTCAACAGCAGATATTCATGTGAGTACCGTCATCTAAAATTAGTAACTGGTTTGCCAAAGCATGCCAATCTGAAGACAATTACTCTTACTTTATATATAAGCATTTTAGTAGTTAAGCTGTGTTTTATGAAATTCCATCTTCCAAAACGGAAGAAAGAAAATAGAAAGTAAAAGAGAAAACAGTACTCATTTCAAGAAATGAATTGCAAAAAAAAAAAAAAAAGAATGAGATGAATTAAGGCAAATACTTTCACACAGAATATGTTTAATCTTTTTTTAGCAAGATTGAACCACTGTCTTCTATTCCTGTCTTTTCAAAATAAAATCATTGATTATGTGACTTAATTATTATTATTAATGTAAAAATAGGGAGTTATCAGCACAGAACTGTTAGACTGCAATACTGAAGCAGACTCACCTGAGGAAACAGTGAAGAAAAACTCCAAGAGTAAGAAAAAGAGAAACATTAGACTGAGGAGTTTTGGAGTGGTGACATGAGGTTCATAGAAATGGGGCCTCAGAAAAAGTGTCACAAATCTTATTCTGTAACTGCAAAACATACTGCCACAGTACCTGTAAAGCTGCAAAATCAGTGGGGACAGCACATGGTAGATGAGTAAGCAAGCAGAAAACAAATAGCACTGAAAACTGAATATGACATGACTGAATTTTTTTTTTTTTTTTTTACAAGGGACCTACAAGTGAGATGTGAATGGAAAACACAGCATCATGCTAGAGTTGAAACGAAAAGTGGAGAATTACATGTTTTTATCAGAAGGAGGAATTCCAAGATAAAGTAAAGTGCAAGCTACCAACAGAATAATTGGTCTCAGACAGTGCTAGATTTTTGCTTGTATAAAGAAACTATATTTGCTTGGCTAGTATAACCAAGTTTATTTTCTACAACAACTTTTTTTTCAATATAATGAAATTTAGTTGAGGCCTTGTTTATTTAGCGCATCTGGGACTTCTAGTTGAATGGTCCAAGCCCTGTGACAGAATGATATATTGTTGAACAGAGAGCCTGTACAGAGCCTATATAGACATGAGATGTGTGCTTGCAGCTGATATGTGTATGACACAATGTTCTGTAGGCAAATGTCAGGAATTGTATCTTTCCAATTGATGTCATAAATAGAGAGCAAAACTATAGCGTAAAGTAGGATACCTCTCAAAGTACAGCAGTATCCATAATGTCTCCCATGGATTGTACTCCTGAGAGACAAACTCTGATAGAAGACTGAATTGGTAACTTCAGTACTTTTGTTTTGCACTTTAAAACATCTAAAATAACTCTAAGAACAGCAAAAAGGTTTCAACACTAAAAGGCTACATAGGTAGCAGATATTTTCTAGTAGCAGCTTCACTTGTAATATCTTAGGACAGGAAAGCGTTTTTTATGTACTGCCTATGTTGGCTTTTCCAATGCACTGTTCTGGTGCTTTGTGGCCCCTCTATTCTTTGCAGTTAATTTTCATCTTCCTTTGCTCAAGTATTCTGTCCCCCCCAGTAGCGGAGGTGAGAAGCTAATATTTTTATAATTATTTTTTTCCATTCAAACTTTATTCCCTAATGCAATTCCATTCATATGTTTATGTTCTGTAATGTCTAATTCTCAGCAGTCAGAATTAGTTTGTGACCGTCGGCCATGCAATACCTGTTAGGCCCAAAGAGGAAATATAAAAAGTGCATGAGAAGCATGCATCTACATTGGGAATATCTCCACTGAAGACTCATCTAAGCTAATTAGCACTGCGATCTGAGTGTCCCACTTAGCCTAACCTGAGTATAAGTATTCCCATAGCAAAGCCTTCTGTGTGTTGCTGTCCCTGAACTAATGTATGTGTGTGCCCAGGGGGGCAAAGCCCTGCTGCTTTGTGCTGCAGTGCTCTGGGATTTGTTCTTATGCAGATGAGTCAATGGTGAGAAAATGTCCTGCCTTTGGGAACAGTTAGGACAGTGCTAGGGCATTTTTTTTGTCTGAAGACAGGTTCTGGACTAAGCTAAAGGACAGAATAGACTTTAATTCGTACATATAGATGAAAGCCAAGCGCCTATGTTCAAATAAGCATACAATAAAGATGTTAATAGGTAAAAATAAGGGTTGGGTGAAAAACACTTGTAAGACTAACACCTAAGTCTGTAGTGCATAAATGTTCTTGCTTACCTGTTTTACAACTTCATTCTGTTCAGAACTATTAAAAGAACAAGTGTAACAGTCAGAAATATGACCAAATGAATATGCCTCCATGTAGTTTAGCTGACAACCTTTATGCTAGAGAAACCCAAGTAAATATATAATTAAGAATCTATTTTATTGCCGTATGCAACTGAAGGTTATGGAGAGCCAAATGAGTGATATTATTACTATTTATATTTTTTATATTTGTAGTAGTGAGGCAAGTTCATGGTAGTATCTAATGAAATTTGATAGCTATTTGAAGCAGAAACAAATACAGTACTGCTGATAGGCTAAGTTATTGACTGGTGAGGTTTTTTAATAAGCTGATAGTTTCTAATTACTTGCAATGAATAAGCATCCACAGTACTAAATCCTTTTTGAGAAACATACTTACCCTCTAAAGCTAGACAGAATTCGTTGGTCTTATATCTCCTGAAGCCGAAAAGGCTAAAATAAAAGAAACTTAATAGTCCACATAACTATTAAGCAGGTATTCTTTATTACAGCGCTGGGCACATGGGGGATGGCTCCTCCAAACGTGTGCAACGTGTTAAGCAACAGGTACAGTATTTATGCATAGACATACATATTCATAGAATTTCCACGGACTTGGTTATATATTAATTAGTTTTCCAAAAAATCATTATCATAAGTTTCCTCCCACGACAGGTTATTCCCCCATCTCTGCGTCAATCTTGTGTCTGTTCTCAGTAATCATAGTCTCTCTGGTGGTCGTTCGCTCCTCCTTATCACTATGTCCAGCTACGTGGATTCAGACCTTTGTCCTGCTTTGTTTTTGCCGCCAGTGTGGTTTCTTGCTGACTTGTCTTTGCTGGTTCCCAATTTCCTTGGTTATTTCACCCTATCAGTTGCTCCTAAACTCCTCAGGCCCCCTTATCTTGGCTTCAGCCAGCGTGTCTGCAGGATATTTCCATCTAACTTATCTTGGCTCCTGTTAGAGCATCTTGAAAGTATCTTGTTAGGTTAAGTTTATGACTCTGCTGTTCTTTCTCTCAAGGTTAGTAGTTTATATTTTCATATGAGAATTAAATTGTTAAGCAGGGTTCCTGCTAGGATATATATATATTTGATAATTTTATTATTCTGATTAGTCTTTTATTCTTCTAAATCTCCTCTTCATCCAAATGAAATTGCAGAATCGCAGAATGGTTGAGGTTGGAAGTTAACTTGGGAGGCAATCTGGTACAATACCTTCCTGGTCAAGCAGGGCCGCATAGATCTGTTTGCTCATGATCATGTCCAGAGGTCTCTTGAAGTACAGTCCAGACAGTCTCCAAGAAAGGAGACTCCACAACCTCCCTGGGCAACCTGTGCCAATGCTCAGTCACTTGCAGAGCAACTGCAAGTGCAAAAACTGTCTCCTCACTTGCACAGTAACTGTGCAAAAAATGTTCAGAAGGAACCTCTTCTGTTTCCGTTCATGCCCATTGCTTCCGATCCTGGCACTGCGCAGCACTCAAAAGAGCCTGAGTCTGTCCTTTTTGTGCTCTCCCTTCAGGTATTTATACACATTGATAAGATCCCACCAGAGCCTTCTCTTCTCCAGGCTCAACAGCCCCAGCTTTCTCAGCTTTTCCTTATATGTGAGATGCTCTATTCTATGACATTCATGGCCCTTTGCTGGACTCTCTTCAGGGTGTCTGTGTCCTTTCTTTACAGAGGAGCCCAGAACATGGCACAGTACTCCAGGTGTAGCCTCCCCAGTGCTGACTAGAGCAGAAGGATCACTTCCCTAGACCTGATGGCAACACTCTTATTCATGCACCCCACGATATCATCAGCCTTCTTTGCTGCAAGAGCGTATTACTAGCTCACGTTCAACTTGAAAGTCCACCAGGACCCTCAGTTCTTTTCTGTCAAGCTGCTTTCCAGCTGGGCATCCCTTAGCTTATAGAGGTGCATGGGGTTGTTCCTCCTTAGGTGCAGAAATCCACACTTCCTTTTGTTGAACTTTATGTAGATCCTGTTGGCTCATTCCTCCAGCCTGTCCAGGTAGCTCTGGATGGCAGCATGACCTTCTGGCATGTCAGCCACTCCTCCCAGTTTTATGTCATCAGCACAACTGCCATTAATAAAATGATGCATACTAACTGAAGAGGACTGTATAAGTCTTAGCCAGCATACCCCTATTGACTTGCTCAGAATGATAAGGTATAAGGACTCTCTTCTCATAATTGTGAAGAAGATCAGTAATCATACAATTAAACATTTTCACTTATAGTAGAATTGGGTATTATAGCCAATATAAAAATTCCTGTTTAACTGAAGCCTATATGAGGCATAACTTTTGTTAGAATCAGGAGCTGTCTTTCTGAAGAAATGTGAGCAGAAATGAAGGAATAATACATGTGAAATGAAAAAATTATATCGGTACATGTTGCCTGAAAAGCTACCTGAAAATAAAGAGAAAATGAGATTTCCTATCATGAAAGGAAATACCAGGTAAGAGCTACAAATTGTTATCCTATGAGAAAATACCCTTGAAACTGAAAGCTAGCAAGATGGTGGAAACATTGGCAGCACGGTACTTCTAATGCAGAAAGCCAAAACTTTTAATTCTAACTGCTTACCATTTAAAAAAAAAGAACTTTGAAAGAGAAGTAAACAGCCACACTCCTATAGCTTCCTTGCAAAGTGCTGTTTAGTGCAATACAGGTAACTTTTGCAGTTGACAATGTAGGTATTAAACATTCTCAGAAATCTGCAGATTATCTTGCTCCTTATACAGACGTGAACGGCTCTAGGCAGAGGCTCATGTTCCCAAACTCCCATATGTTTGGGCAGGAAGGCTCTCAGTGTGGCTATGACTCTCTTCTCTTTAAATAGCAATGATGTTCAGCTAGAAGACTTAATTATACAGCTGATGTCTTTGGGTTATGCGTAAATTAATTAAAACTGGGAAAGTTCCTAACAACCAAATGTCCAGGTAGTTTAAGATTCAACTTTATGTTAGAAGGAGATGCAATTAAAGTCTAAAATAGATTTGAAATTTTCTACTAACCCCTGACTGCTTTATATTCAGTATTTAAAATAAAGTTTCACTCATGGTCCTGCAGTTAGGTGGAGTATAAAGAAGAATTGAAGTCAAGTATGTATTTTTGCAAATGTCTTCTATTTGTGGATTTATATAGTAAGTAAACTTTACAAAAGCTTAAAGCAAAATGATGTGGCTTACGAAAACATTATTTTTGTCTAACTAAAATTTCATTTAAGAAAAGCAAGATTTAAGGCAGGGTACTGCAAACTTATCTTTTCTAAAAATTATGTATGTTGAATTCCTTTGAAGTCACTAGTTAATAACAGGTGTGTAAAATTTCACGTTCTTTGGTTTTGATCCAAAGCAAGGCTGGAAATAAACCATGTATTCACACATCCTCAAACCAAGGTGAGTGAAAAAGGGAAAACTAGTGGAAAGCAGGGGAAAATAAAATGTTGCCTGGAAAGAAAAGAGTGTATATCAATCGCTAACTCTAAGTTTTACCTTAATCTGCAGAAGTCGTAATGTGATAAATTAAATATGACATTACACTTTGCTACACGTAGCTTACATATACATTGTGTACATTATTATCTGTAACATCATAATGTAATATTTATCATACAAACAAAATATTAAAAATAAAAGCTCTATTTACACAGAAGTGAAAAGATTAGATTTTATGATGGCTATATATATATGATGGCTATATATAATAAACAAAACCAGCAAACTAGTTTCTTCAAATGCAAATGGGTTGTATTTCTTAAGTTGTTCTTAATATCCTACAACATTTTATGGATTTTTCTTTACATAGGAATCTTCTTTTTTTTTTCCCATGAAGTTGTTTTTTTCATCTTGATTCTTGAAATTTAGCTAACTTGTAGCCTGTAACATTTGCATTCCAGAATAGTAGTGGCTGAATGTGTTTTAAGAGAGTGTGTTCTTGTTTTTAACCTCATCACAGCTGAATTCAAGAGTCCACATTTTTGCATAGAAGTTATTAACAATGGAGAAAGATAATAAAGGTTTAGAGAGGGAAGTGTGTTCATATAATTAGTCTCTAAATGGGGCTTATAATTTGGGATACTAAAATGAAAACCTGCAGTATTTAAGAGTAAGTTGCTGGAACTTTTAAAGTTTTTAGTTATCTATATAGTATAGATGATCTTCTTTGCTTATGTAGGAAACAGCATTTCTACTTCCCTAATTTGCTTCTGACTTCTAGGTAACATTGTGTAAAGAAAAGGTAAAAAAAAAAATGCTTCTAAGTATTATATCTGGAGTGATTCTAACACATCAATTTCAAACCCTAATAGGCAAGTATTTTCAGTGGCTCATTTTTATAAAATGCACACAGTGGAGACCTAATTGGTATTTATGCAGAAATAGCTTTAGACTTCTCTGCATGAATCTCAGGTATATGTTTACACATAATTAATTAAACATTGAAAAGGCAAACCCATGTGTTTTTGTTGGGAGGCGGGGCCGGCGGGGGGGAGGAGGTTAATTGCTTTTGGTGGTGGTGCTTCACCAGTAATTCAGCAAGCCATGAAGTCTTATAGAAGTAGAACAAAGATAGCTGTGTTTGCAGTTTTGTATTTCATATTGCTGAATAAAGCAGTGGTTTCCAAAGGAGTAAAAAAAAGGCACTCTGAAAGTCAGATTTCATTGTGAGTTTTATAGCTATTAAATATCCTGTAGGGAGTAATGTTACGTAATCCTTTAAACCACCATTTGTAGCTAGCCAGTATTCCCTAGGCGGGCATAGATAAATAGGTTTCTGTAATACTTTCATGAAGGAAAAACTTATAATCTACAGGTATAAAGCCAGGAAAACTTTTTTTTTGTTTTTTTTTTTTTAAATCACTAGAGAGAGAATGACTGGGAATGCTTCACGTATCTGATAAAATCATAGAATCATAGAATAGTTTTGGTTGGAAGGGACGTTTAAAGGTCATCTAGTCCAACCCCCATGTAAAGAGCAGGAACATCTTCAACTACATCAGGTTGCTCAGAGTCCCATCCAATTTGGCCTTGAATGGTTCCAGGGATGGGGCATCAACCACCTCCCTGGGTAACCTGTTCCAGTGTTCCACCAGCTTCACTGTAATTTTATTTTTTCCTTACATCCAGTCTGAATCTACCTCCCTCCATTTTAAAACCATTATGCCTTGTCTTTCCTGTAGGCCCCCTTTAGGTACTGGAAGGCTGCTGTAAGGTCTCCCTGGAGCCTCCTCTTCTCCAGGCAGAACAACCACATCTCTCAGCCTTTCTTCATAGGAGAGGTGCTCCATCCCTCTGATCATCTTTGTGGTCCTCCTCTGGACTCGCACCAACAGGTCCACATTCTTCTTATGTTGGGGGCTCCAGAGCTGGACACAATACTCCATGTAGGTTCTCACGAGAGCAGAGTAGAGGGGGAGAGTCATCTCCCTCGACCTGCTGGCCATGCTTCTTTTGATGCAGCCCAGGATGCAGTTGGCCTTCTGGGCCGCAAGTGCACATTGATGGTACAGTTGTTTTCAGAAATCCCAGATATTTCCCTCAACTCTAAATAGCCAGCTTGGGTACAATAGTCTTTTATAAAGAGCGTGTTTTGAAAATTGTTTCAGCCTTCCAGTAAACACAATACCATGCCAGTTAGAGTTCATGGCACCCATGAATATCAACAGAAGGAAATCTGAGCCACTCATTAAGCATTTTTTTTTTAAAGTAACCTATGAGTAGTATTTTCATACAGATATATCAGATATTTTTTCTATATCCAGAAAAAAAAAAATCCTCTTCTCTAAAGGAAGAAAACACCTTTCTAGTCCATCATATCTGTCTGGGCATTCTCATTAGAGTATGTGTACAGATCTTGTGCCCTACTTCAGCCTTTTATGCCTCAGCAAACCTGAAAGTAGCTGAAAAGATTTGGTTGTATAACATAAAGGCATGCAAACTGGAACTTTCACAGAGTGCTTTGCTGTCATTTCCAAATAGAAATATCTGGATTTCATACAATACAACTGTATGATCTTGAATTTTGTAAAATTGATTATCGGTACTTTTTTTGAAAAAAAATATTCAAACCAAATAAAGGATAATTAAACAGATATTTTTGGTCAAGTCATAAAACTCTAATATGTCAGGTAGTGAGACGAAGAAACATGTCAACTGTTGTCCAGGTGAGTTTTGCCTCTGTTTGTCTCATGTTTTTAGATATGCTTCCCTAGATTACACTTATTACATTCCAAAGTGTAAGCAGGCCAACTTTTCTGCAGCTATTACTTGCTGATGTTACTTAACACTGCCAAACCAGATTATACTGGCAGAGATAAAAACAATATTCTTGCCATCAGTACAACCAGATTGTCAGACTGTGTGTGAAAGTCAACTATATAAATGTCTATTTATGTTATTGTAGTGTCTCTCTGTTGATCTTTCAATTGTTGTTTTTTTTTTAATGTCTAACTCATTATGGTTCTGTTGGTTTCATTGTAGTTATTTCCTTCCACGTAAGTACTAATTTTTCCCCTTCCTTTGATTAATATGTCATAGTTGTGTCCTTTTTATTGTGTTCTTCCTTTTCCGTTTTGAAGGAGAAAATGATACTGAGGGATAATCAGCTCTCTGGTTTCGGTAGTGTAGAATATAGGGAGTAGAAATGGGATAAATCTTTTTCTCCTTCAGTGTAAATTAGAGGCTATCCTAAAGCTGAACAGAGCTCATCATTGAAACCACACAGAAAAATATTGTATTTTTGATGTTGGGACCCCAGGGGAAATATAGGTTCATACTTTGCCAAATCTTTCTTCCAGAAAATGTGGTTTTTAAATTGTCTGCTTTAGAAGTGATAAGGGGGAAAGGACCACATAGAAATAAGGACAATAAGTTAATCACAACTATATGCGTATGCGCTTAAAAGATACGGCATTTATTGATTATTGCTGTGAATACTAATACATATATGATGCTTTATGCTTTACTATCTAACTATTGTGAAAACTATCCAAAAAGGGGGGAAGTCTCGCAGGCTTCACAAGGCAGTTCCTGATAAGAACCGAGGGGCCTTGCTTTGTGCTTTGCTGAAGCGAGAAGGCCTGCACCTCCTCTCACGGACAGTTCCCGATAAGAACCAAGGGAATGGAGGAGGGAGTCTCGCATAATCTCAAGGGAAAGACTAAGAGGAGCCAGGAGTTTGGAAAC
>WHYT01017133.1:282140-341992 GCA_009806455.1 Tetrax tetrax | reverse complement strand
CAAAAGACCACCGAAGACCCCTGCCCACAATTTTTGGGAGGATTTGCGCAAGCGCGAGGGACTGATAAGCTAATTAACATACGAAGCGAGAGTAGGCGGGTTTAGGTAATGAATATGTATAGGCGTGTTGTGAAACTTTATGAATATGTAATACTTGGTTGTATAAATTTAAAGTGAGTTGCCACGTAAGGCGCGCACGGTTTTGGTGGGACTACCCCCCGTGCTGCCCAGCGCTGAATAAACATACCTACTTTACAATCTTACAGATTGTGGAGTCCGTTTTCCGCACGTCAGAAGTAGTAGAAAATTAAGGTTTACCTGTTCATTTGTGTTAATGGGCCTAACTCCTTCATGTTTTACTTGAAATAATTGTATTTCTGAGGTCATAAAGAAGACAAATTAATGTTACATCATGTCATTTTAAGGGTGCAGGGGGAAGGTAGCCTTTTCTGATTCTTTATTCCCCATCTATACTGCAAATCTAGTTCTTTACATAATAATTAGGCCTATTCCTTTGACTCTAACTGTTCTTGTTTCAGATGTAATATAATTTGTGGTTTTGGAATATATGTAAGTATTAAATGATATTCTGAGATGAGTAATAACAACCAGAATATCATTTTACCTCACACTGTTACTACCAGTATGCTTATTAAGAATAGCATATAAAATTCTAACAGTCAAAAACCCAATATAGGTAGGCCCCAAACAGAGAGTCTGAGTGCGTAAAATCTGCTGGAACAATAGTACAGAGCTTTATAGATGTTGTAGGAACCAAATCTTAGTGGTATCCTACTGGTGGCTGGATCTCTCCATTGAACTGTGCTCTATACCTCACCTAGATTTTTGTCTTGGGGCCAGGGGAATGGGAAGAGTGAGTTCCCTTGGACACAACCTAAGAGTGAACTAATGTGCATGCAATATGTTTGATAATGCAACTGCGATTTTAGAGAGAACAGAAATAAAAAGCTATTTGATAGTGTAAATGTAAACAGAATATACCTTTCAGATGCATAAAAAAATATTCTCTACATTTACTTGTTCTTTTAGGCAGCCTTTTTTTAAGGGGAAGACAGAAGCTGGTTGTTTGAAATCCAGGAAGAATTATTAGAACTGGATGTAGTTATTCTCCACATAGTTGAAGATGTTGTGCCTCCCAAGTACTCAAAGAAGGACTGTGGCAGATACTATTAGATGAAAAAAAAAACAAAAAACAAAACAAAACCAAAACCCAAACTCTAGAAGTACACTTTGGACACATCATGAGGTTGTACTCACAAAATTTAGTCTTGTGAAAAGTTATTAACTTCAATTTATTTCACCACCACTCCCCCACTCACCCCCACATTGGGAAGGTCTTAAAATCTTTTTAGCAAACATCTCTGGAGTCTTTTTCCCTCAGTGATTAATCAGATGCTTAAATATTTTCCATTAAAAATTTAAAACTTTTTATTTTATTCCTGTATTTAAATGACATAGCAAGTATGAGATGCCTTTGCAAAATGACTAAAAGTAGGCTTCCATGTAGCCAATATATTTAGGGTGGAATTTACTTTTGACATATTTAGTCCTTTAATATATGACTATATGTGCAACTTTCATCCAAGTTACTGACTTAAATAGTTTCCAAAGTATACCTAAGTGTTGACTCATTATTTACTTAAAAAGTATTCTTCTTATCATAAACTCAAGTGGGGAAAAACTTCTACTAAATCTAGAAACTGTTTTTTCAAAACCATGTGCTAAAATTTCAGAGTTGATTGTTTTCATTTTCACTCTTAAGAATTCAATTTCAGAAGACTGAAGCTCTTCCTGAAGCTACTTAAAAGATTGTTGGAAATCTTTTGTGTTTCTAGTAAACTGGTGGTTTATTTTTCAGTTGTATAATTGTTTTGCTTTCCAGAATTTATTTTTTTTTCCAAAGGATTGATTAGTAATAGAAAGGGTATTGCATCTCAGAAGTAATTTATTCAATATATGAAATTTGTATTTCTCCCAACACTGGAGGACACTTTTGAGTAGGAGGTGAGTGTTCAGCTTTTTAGAAGCTGCCCTTTCTCTGCATTGAGCTCTGAGAATCTGGTTTCTGAGTTGCTGGAGGATGGGGTTACATATGCTGTTTTAGGCACAAGTGTGAAAGGGACTAATTTTGTACTTTATATACACACATAGTTCCATTAACATTTCAGTTTTATTTAGTGGCTCATTTTTCTAGTATTTGATTTAAAAAAAAAAAAAAAAAAAAAAAAAAACATACTACGTAGTATACTGTTGTAGATTATAAGAATTCCAGTTATTTTTACTTTTCTGTGGAAGTAATGTGTCTGGAGTTGGTTTTCCAGACGTCATTACTGTGAAGTATAAAAATAGAGAAGAGTATAGCTATAGATCACAGCAATAGATGTACATTTAGCTTGGGCTACTCTTTTTGCATTTGAGGATTTACTAGAGAGAAGCCTTGGAAGTCTAACTGTTACTAAAAATGATCTGCTGATCCTCTGTGCAAGTAAGATTATTGGCAAGTAAAATTATTAGCTGATGTTCAAATATCCCCGATTCTCTTCAATATTAAAATACCTGTTTTGCATTTTTGATTAAATGGGCTTGTCAGCTGTTAGGTCTTAATATAAGTCTTTTTTATGAACTCTTTGCTATCAAATGTCTGTTCCCTTGGAGGTATTTCACACTTGTAAGCTAATTATCTTTTTAATCTTTTTGACATGTTAAATAGATCAGGCTCCTGAAAGGCTACAAAGCATGTTCTTCAGTCCTTCAGTTACTCTTTTTACTATGATCTTGCATTAGTTTATCAACAAACATTTTGCAAAATGTATCCTCTATCATACTCTAAGACTCCTTTGTAATAACTTCTTTTTCGAGTTTGATATTTCGTAATATTTGAGCTAAGGGCAAATAGTCAGACTTGAGATACTTTCTAAGACAAACTTTTTTTTTTTTAAATTAGCAGTGTTACATAGTTGTCTTCTAAATAACCATGTTTAATATAGTTTTCTTATTTTTTAATTTTTTCTTTACTGCTGTGAAATGATGCAGGAGGCAGGGGCGGGAGGAGGGAAGAAGAAAACACACACTCTCTTCAAAATAGCCCCCACCATAAAGTCCTCCGTATCAACAGACTTGCCTGCTGGAATCATCAGTTGTAAAATCAGACGAACTCACTTGGCCATGTGTACTCTCTCAGCTCTCAAGTGCATCATGAATAGCCTCCTAAAGACTTTATAGAATGGGATCACTCACTCCTGTCACCTTTGTTTTCAGTCTGTAGTGTTGATGTTGGACTAGATGACCTTTGAAGGTCCCTTCCAACCCTAACCATTCTATGATTATATTATTATGAATGTAATGAGGTTGCTTCTGAAGTACACTGGGCTCATGTATAAGAGAGAAGAATGAAAGATGGAAGCTGATGTGTTCCAAAGTTACTGGGCAACAGCTGATACCAACTTAATTGGCAACTTGCTGAGCTAAAGGAAATCTGTATGTTTTCTAGGTTCAAAGTACCTATTTGTAGACTGAAAAAAAATCAAGGCAATATAAGGTCATATGCAGAATGACGCAAACATGATAAGGAAAATAACATTGTTTCAGGCAGTGATAAAATCATTGTTCTGGACAAATAAATGCTCATGTGTGCAAAGCCCTGTGTTTGCACAAGGATATCAGAAAATTGTGTGTGCAATTACCAGTTTACATTAATGGCTGCCAAATTTTTGTAGACCTTTCTGCATTCTGATGGTCCACAGTGGGAGTGCATACAACCTCTAGATTTACAGGTTATCTCAGAGTCACAGAGACCTGGAAAATGCTATCAATATATCTTATAGAGTGCTCCCCACACTGCCGGAGCTAAGCAAAACATATCATGTACAAAGAACTTGTTGCAAAGTATGATCACCTTTCAAGAAGAATTGTCCTTCTCAAAAATAAAAAATTAAAAAAAAATACTAGGCAGAGAGAAAGATAGTCTTTTCAAAGACTTTTAAACAAATAATGCTAAGAATCACTTGAATGGCAGAAAACATTAAAAAAAAATTAAGCTTTATTTGATATCTTTTCATCCACTGATTGCCAGTATATAAAATAAAATGTTAAAATTTAAAAGTTGATAAAATGGCTAATACCTTTGAATTTTAATATTTTTGTTTGCTTGGTTTTTAGGTTTTGGATGTGGGGGTTTGGTTTTTTGTTGTTGTTGTGAGGGGGGCGTTGATTTTTGAGGTTTAGAGGGAAGGGGTTGAAAAATCAATTTGAATGATGGCAGCCTCTTGCTATTCTGTGACAATGGAGAATTGTTAGGAGGCTTTTCAGTGATTAGGAAAATATACATAGAAAACTATCACTGTATAAATGTTTTTTTTTTTTCAGAAATGTGTTTTGTCCTTGCTGAGACACTTCTACAGTAATGATGCCCATTAGTTGGGTTAATAAATAGAGAAAAGAAACAATACTTTACAGAAGAATTGCAGAGTGCAGAAATGACTGTAGCGAGTCACCATGTGACAAGATACATTGCACTGAATGTTCTTTTCATGTTTTCAAAATGCAGACTTCCTCCTTTTTTAGAATAGGCAAAGTGAAAACTCTGAGGTTCTCTGAACAGAGATATAATAGAGTAACAAATGAACTCACTGTTGAAAACATACACCTACCTGCCAAAAGAAAACACACAAGGTATGGCACAGGAAATATACAGGCATTGAGAAATGTCAGTATGAATACTGTTAAATTCAAGTATTTGAAGTAGATGTCTGCTATATAACTTCATGACTTGTTAGGTTAAATATTAAAATCCCTCACAATGCTAACTCTTATAGTGAAAAGGAAAATAAAAAACATTAAGTGTGAGATTTTGAGAGATGTTCAAGATGATTTAACTAAATGCTTGCATCAGGAACAGTGTGGCCAGCAGAAGTAGGGAAGTGATCATGCCCATGTATTTGACACTAGTAAGGCCGCACCTCAAATACTGTGTTCACTTTTGGGCTTCTCAGTACAAGGATGTTGAGTTGCTGGAGCGCATCCAGAGAAGGGCAATGAAGCCAGTGAGGGGTCTGGAGAACAAGTCTTATGAGGAGTGGCTGAGGGAACTGGAGTTATTTAGTCTGGAGAAAAGGAGGCTGAGGGGAGACCTCATTGCTCTCTACAACTACCTGAAAGGAGGCTGTAGTGAGGCAGGTGTTGGACTTTTCTCCCAAGTAACTAGGGATAGGACAAGAGGAAATGGCTTCAAGTTGCGGCAGGGGAGGTTTAGGTTGGATATTAGGAAACACTTTACTGAAAGAGTGATCAGGCACTGGAACAGGCTGCTGAAGGAAGTGGTGGAGTCACCATCCCTGCAGGTGTTCAAAGAAAGCGTAGGCATGGCACTTCAGGACCACTTTAAAAATGGAGATAGGAAAATTAAATGAAATATGGTAGTTACACTTACCAGGGAATTACGCTCTGAACTGTTTTGGAGATTTCTCCCCTTGCGTACAATTTGGGAATGCTTGACACACAGTTGTTCACTGAATGCATAACTATAGGCCTTATACAGTAATATTTTCAGAATTATCAGATTACTTTCAGAAGCAAGAGTTTGGAGGATTGCACATTGAGTCAAGTACAACCCATTTTGAATTTGTAGTGATCTATGTTCTGCTTACCGTAAGCGGAACTATAGGAGGCTTCTCTTCTGTGAGCAATAATAAAGGAAAGCAAATATATCTCTGTCAGAAGAGTATTGCTTGCAATAAAATCCTTCTGTCCCTCCCCCAAACAAACCAAGAAGGTAAATAATTCAACCCTGTCATAACCTAAAAACAATGATATAGTCAGAGACCATGTTATAAATTGTTTATATTCGGGAATACCTTCTCTGAAATGTGGTAATGTGCAGGTTATTATTTCTCTTTGTTTAAGAGTGTTAATCATAGAAGCATCAAGACAAATCCTATATTTTTGGAGCTTTAAGTAAGCTTAATATTGTTAATACAATAGTCTGCATATCTCAGGCCAGCAAAATACTTAAGCATATTCTAAGTATTCAGCAAGCCAGTAATTTAAAAAAAGTCCCACTAGTATTGGTGGCATATGATCTGTCACGCAGTGTCAGTTTTCAGTTATGAAAAATGTTGTCCTTTGTCTTGGTAGGAAGATGAATACCACAGAGATGCATATGAATATGCGGACTTGGAGCTTTTAAATTTTTAGAATTTAAACAGCATCATTGAATTTAAATTACTTGACTGTGAGCATCATGATAAACACATTTCTGTATGTAGGTTTCTTAAATTATTTTTACAGCCAAACTCTGCTTTACCGTTTGCCAAGCATCTTTGAAAATACTAATAAATTTTTAGGGCTTTAAAAAAATCATGTTGTCACTTGTCTTAACATGCATATCTCTGGTACGAATCACACATGACACTTCAGGACATGGTGGTGTTAGGTTGATGGTTGGACTTGATGATCTTGGACGTCTCTTCCAACTTTAAGATTCTATGCTTCTGTGATTAAGTTTTTTTGAAAATACCTCAGAGCTTGGCTTTCATTTAAGTCAATGGTAGGTTAAACTTGTAGGTTCTTCTCAAAATCTTACTAAAAACGTATTGCATCAGTAAGTGCCTAAATGCTTTTAAAATCTGACCTTATGCTGTTTCACCCTTTTAATGTATGTAGGTAATGATGCTAGCAAATATATTATGTACTGCTATAATGAAAATTCATAATAGAATTACATCATCACAAAAATACAAACTTTTTCTGTGAAACTTTCACTTACTTAATGCTGAACAAATCAGATAAATATCAGATTGGAAAAATGAGTGGTGAAGGTGTTTTACGCAGCCAAATTGGTACTGGCATTTGGGTATTTTTTTGTCAGTTACTTAAAGCTAAAACCACTTTAAAAATGGAGATAGGAAAATTGAACTCCTGGAACAGGTGCTGCATTCCACGCTGGAAAGGAAATATGTGATACCATTTCCTAATGTTATCCAGGATACGCTTTTCCATATATTTTGTTTTTCTGCATGCTTTCAAAAATCACATTGACTTCTACTGAATCTTCTCCTAAATTGACTTTGTTGAATTGATACAGCTCTGGTTCTCCTGAATTAGAGTGCCTTAATTTAGTTTGTTAGAGAATTCAGCTAAATCAATATGATTCACTTATACTGATTTAAGAGTGTTAAATTGATGCAATTCCCTGGCGTGTCTTTTTTTTTTTTCCAACTATTGAGAAGAAGTGTAGGGAAATTCATGTCATTTTTATATGTTCGGGTCTCAGAATTATTTCTTTCACAGTTTTTACTGGAAGAAAACCAACTGAAGTGGAGAGTTGCCTTAGAATCAAGTAAGAAAGAAAAAAAAAAACCAACATGATTTTTTTTTCCTAAGAACTAATATATTTACTTTGCATTAAAGTGCCAGGATCCCTTTAAATATCTCCCCCCCAACCTCCTCCCTTCCTCAATAAATTACTTTGAGCTTTTGAAGAGAAAATAATGTTCTTCCACACTGACTTCTGTGAATATGCACACCCAAACTTCATTTTGTGGCATCAATCTGAAAAAAATATATTCTGAAATTAAAGGAGAGGCATAGAACTTGCTCTTGAATATCCAGAAAGATTCTTTAGAAGCTTAAATCCACTTCAGTTGAGCTTTAGTTTCAGTAGATATTCTGTGTAAGTATCGTGAATAGTGCAAGCAAGGTGGAATGACTCTCTGGTTAACTACCTGAAGTTTCCAGAAGAAAAAACATTCACTTTCTTTCATCTTGAGCACAGAGTCTTTTGCCAAGGCTAGTATATCACTGTACATACTTGGCCTATTCCGATAGTCCAGAATTTCTTATTTGTATTTGCTGATCGAACATTAAGCAGACTTGGCTGCAAGCCCTCCATCTTGAAGTGACTATGAGCTCCTTTCCCATCCTTAAAGGAATACCTAGTCTTTACTGCAGCTAAATATGTTGTTTTGTTTGGCCATAGCCTTTCCACTCTTCCTACAGTCTAAAGGACCCCTTATGTTGCAGTGTTTCAGTGTTATCTCATGTATTTATGCCATACCTCAGAGCTGATGAATTCAGTAGTACACTCCATGTTGTTGAGGACATTTTTCCCCTCCACCCCAAGGATATATGATAGCCATTCACTGGCATTTGCTAGCATGATTCATGAGAAATAAATTGAGATTTTCTGTGACTTCTTCGTGTCAAATAGAAATAGAAAGCTTAGCAGCGGTTGATCTCAATGCCAGAGGAAATAATTAATGCCTCTGCCCCTACAAGTTTAAGAGAGCCATGTCAGTTGAGGATGGCAGATGTAAAAGAAAAGAAAGCAATGTGCCCTCCATGTCTCCAAAAAAAAACCCTAGTGATTTCAGTCATGCTTAGTATGTTGAAAATCATACTGCTTAAACTGCAAAAAGATTAAACTGATACTTTTATCAGACATTATATGGGATAACGCCACAGGCAAGAAGGATGATGGCTATGAGACAGGCACCCAGGATGCTTGCTTTGAGAGTCCATTATACTACATCTGTTTTAATTCTTTCTGTCAAATTCTAACTGCAAAAAGTAGAATTAAAGGAGCCTGATGAAGGGAAGGATGAAGGGGAATAAACCATTTTTGTATCAGTATACACAGAGGACAAAGAACATGACAGGCAGAAAGTCTTGAAAACCTCAGGCTTTTTTCCTTCTCTACCAGCAGACACCTGAATCGTAACAAGCCTATGTGCTCTGATTGTTGTCTCAACTAGTAGAATTTCTGACTGTAGTTTGGTGACAGCCTTCATCTGCAAATTGCAGAAAAATGAACTGTTCTGGGTCAAAATGAAGATAAGTGCAAAGCTTTCTGGGTTCACCTCATATTTATTGTTTAAAATTCATAGTGATACAGTTTAATGCTCAGATCAGGATCTAGGTATTCTGTTATCTTCTCTGAAAACTCTGAATGTTTGATGACTGTTTCATCCTATGAGCCTGGACCTACTGGGCCTTAAGTCTTTTCTTTGTCCTCTTTTCTCTAACACTCAGAATGAGCCTGGAGGCTCTGTGGCATCTCCTAAGGTCTGACTGACAGTTTCATGACCTACTAATACGAAAGAGAAACTCCTCTGACCACAGCATAGCTCTAGGAATACTTTCTCAAAAGATATGATGATTTTTTTGTGGATAGATTTTTTTTCTCTTCTAATCTATGTTTCCTGCCTGTTCAGAAGGAATATATTAGAGGCCTTGAAAGGGAAAAATGACATCCAGGGTTGCATCACTTGAGTTACGCATGGATATAGCAAATTAAAGCAGCCATACTACTACCTGGGGATGACTTCTGGATACTCTTTTACAGCTGTTATGAGGATAAGCCTTGAATGCGGCTTAACATTTCATTTTGGCAGCATGTTGCCGCAATATGTACTTGCAGTACTGCTTCTCCCAGTGTTCACAGATCTACCTGAAGCATCATATTTCCACAGAACGAATCTACGAACACTCTCCAAAGAAGCAATCTAAAGGAATTAATGAACAAAATTCAATCACAATGGTGGGTTTTTTTTAATGTCTGGAAATTAATATTTGAAAATAAATTTCCGTATCAGTACATTGGGTACATTGTTCATCATGTGTCCAAATAGCGTCATGCATTTTCCTAGAACATCTTCCTGTTTTCCATCAGCTTCTTGGAATCATAGGATGGTTCATGTAATTATTGCAATGAAGTAACGAATGTCAGTAGTATTAACATAAGAAATAGAAATCTGAATAATTTATCATACTTGACTATAAAGCTCTGTAAAGATAGAGCTGTACTGAAGTAGTGAATTTTCCATGATTGCAAAGCAAAAATTGGCAAAGAGATTTCACTTTCTCTATAGAATAAGAATGAAGCACATCAGGCCCTGATTAAAAAAAAAAAAAAAAAAAAAAAAAAAAAAAAAAAAAAAAAGAAGAAGAAAAGAACTGGTTTTGCAGCAACTGTGGCCCATGCACAAAGCTTGCTTCTTGCTTCACCCTCTGCACTGAATGAAGCAATGAATCTTGGGCTGGGTGTGGGAAGGAAGAATAACTAGACTGTGTCTTACTTGTGTCTTAGTACATGTACACAGGGCTGAATTATATAGGTGTGTTATTGCTTCTTGATGAACACAGAGAATTGCAATTCAAATTAAAAAAAAAAAAAAGACAAATCACTGTTTTGTATTTACCCTGAGTATGATTACAAGCAATTGTTGTGAAATAGCTGATGTTCTAAGTTAATACTTTGGCTACATCTATTTCTGTGCCCATATTCTTAATTTAGTTAGAGACGCTTCCCTTAAGCCAATTGTGCTTCGGGTAGTTAAACAAGGTGCTGGATAAACAGAACTCAGACAGGCTTTTAATGTTTCAACATCTAATTCCTAAAGAACATCACCAATTTTATTCACACAGCAAATCTCTGGCTAACCTATAGCAAGTCCATCTGCTTTACTGCTGAGTTCTCCTGAGCTCCTGATAAGATATATGTTTTCTGAAGGGGTGATGATTTTAAGCAGGTTGGACTGCTTAAGTGATGGGGTGATTGATGCAGACTGTGGTGGCTTCAGGCAGGAAAGTCCATTTCCTTTTATGAAATGAGAACTTATGCTGGTCATTATGCAAATAAAAACATAAAAGCTTAAACTCCCTGCAGCTCTTAGTTCACAGAAGAAGTTTATTAGGGAGTATGTCTGACTGGCTTCCTTAATCTCCCATAAAGAACTACCAAGTTGTCTTCTGCTGGGTTTATGTTTGCAGTCTCTGGGAGCATAGCTGCCTGCTGGCACTTGCTGTAGCTAGAGTGGCAGGGGTTTATTGAGAGGAAATTTTGACAAGCCTAATTGCTAGAAGTGTTGGGGCTGCCTGCTGCCTAAGATGGTCACAATATCCCTAGGCTTTTTCCTTTTTCTTTTTCTTTTTTTTTTTTAATTGTCTCTTTAAAGGAAGAGCCTCTGTCTTCTAAAAAAAAGAAACTAATTGGAACTGTAATTTACAGTTCTGCTGCTCATATTTCAGTATACTTATAACTTTAAAATATAATTACCTAAAAGCATGAATAGAAAATTGGCAATTTAGAGTCCGAAAACCTTTATGCCAGGTCTTTAACATACTTCCTTGTAACTGCTAAGATTAGTGGACTGGGAGCTGCTTGTAGGAAAGGGAGAGATGCTGACTTTTTTTATCTTTCATCACACCATCTGCAGATAGCAGTATGCAAGAAAAATGCCTTGTCAGATAAGCCTAAAACCTATTTAACAGATTAAAATCTTTTCTAAAATAGCATATATTAAATGCCAAACATGTCTGAATGGTTATGAGCAAAAAGTAATACCAGGCTAATGCGATAAGATAAAATAAACAGAACCATTTTTAGCGTTGTGCTTGGAAGAAATATAGACTAAAACACAGCAAGTAGGCAGTTTAGGCTATTGCTTTCTGTTCTGGGTTTGTAGTATCAATGAAAAATTACATTTCCTCTTTCTGTTTGTCTCTTGAGTTAAGACCTGTTTTATCATGTTATACAGACCAGCTACAGGATGGAAGGAGAATGCAGAGATGAGTTTCACCTGAGGCACCAGAGAGATGGTCTTTTATTCAGTAAATAGTCGTAAAAGGTAAATCCACACCACTAAAAGAGCTGGAATAGGAAAGAACACCTTTGCCTGTTCTGGGCGCTTTCCCTGCTGGCGTCTCCAAAGGAGGAGCCAGTGGATGCTGCTATTTATTACGTTTGTTGGTGCACTTTGGAAGTTTCTCTTGACTAACAAGGCTTTGCTGCTGGATTCCCTACAGCTTCCTGGTAGTTTCATTGCTGGTGCAAGTAGTCTGGGGCATCACTCTATACAGCAAATAAGAGAAGATTTAATTGAGTGGAATGGGAACACCCACAGTGACAAGCCAATGAGGTGCTGTTGTAAGACTGCATCTCAAGAATTCCTTTATGATGGCAGTGGAAGCTAAAGCATTGTGGAATGGTTAATGGGACACATGCTTAGATGTTTTCTTCTTTTTTTTTTTTCTCCCCTCTTTCCTTCCGAAGCCAGCCCTATAGTGCAGTACTCAGGAATATGTAATAAAAATTCAGTCACGGACTAGAAGGTCTGAGTTAACCCCAGCAGGCAGCTAAGCACCACATAAGCACTTGCTCACTCCTCCCTACCCCGGTGGCACGCTGGAGAAAACTGGAAGGGTAAAGTAGGTTGATAAGGACACTAACAGGGAAAGCAAAAGCTCTTTGTGCAAGCAGAGCAAACTAAGAAATTCATCCACTGCTTCACATCAGCAGGCAGGTGTTTAACCATTTCCACGAAAGCAGGGCTCCGTCATGTCTAACAGTCATTTGGGAAGACAAACGCCATAACTCTGAATATCCCTCCCTTCTTTCTTCCCCCAGCTTTCATTGCTAGGCATAGCATCATTATGGTGTAGGATATCCCTTCCAATTTCTTGTGCACTCTCAGCCTGCTCGCTGGTGGAGCAGTTTGAGAAGAAGAAAAGGCCTTCACACTCTGTAAGCACTGTTCAGCAATGGAGTGATAACACAGTGATAACACATCACTGTGTTATCAACACTGTTTTGGTCATAAATCCAAAGCATAGCACTACAGCAGGTGTTATAAATAATATTAGCTCTATCCCAGCCAAAACCAGTACGCCAGACAAGAAAAGAGGTGGAAAATCTCAGAGAAAGATTTAATCCATCCTGTATGACCAAGGAACAAGACAAGCCTGATCTATCAAGTGCACAAACATATTGCATAGGGAGCCATGTCTTGTAGTTCAAGAAATCACTGGGCTTGTCAGCACTAGCTGGCCTGTGGACCACTGCACCTATTAAGATGTTTCTCACTCTCACATCGTAAATGCTTGGGAGCTTTCTTTTAGTCATCAGCTTGATTTATTCAGAGCATGTTCTTCTGTCAGACTCTTTGTTTAGTTGACTTATCTCTTTATCCCTGGTATTTGTATCCTCATTTTTTTTTTGCAGGGAATAGTTCTACTCCCTCTTGGCCTTTGGTGTGGTTAATCAAGCTAAGTTTCTTTACTTCATCTATGTCAATATAAATTTGAGAAAGATTAACATGTGTAACAGAATTACACTCAGCATTCTAAATAGGATTTTCCATCTAGCAGTCATATGGTCTTGGCAGACACACGTCTGCTAAAAAAGCTTTGCTAGATATATCCAAAGAATTTTTTTGTTTTTCGCATAACTGTATCAGAGTTTCCAGGACTGACGTAAACAAAGGAGGCAATTGCCTTGGCCACCAGATTGCTGGGGTAATTAAACAGGCATGGTTTTCTGTTAATTTTGCCGTCTTTTTGCCTACATTGTGAACAAACCTTGAGCTGAATTACTTTGTGATCAAGTAACATGCACAGAGCTTTCCAATTACTGTAGCCCTGAAGCGAAGGACTTGGGAGTGCTGGTGGATGAGAAGCTCAACATGAGCCAGCAATGCACACCTGCAGCCCAGAAAGCCAACCACATCCTAGGCTGCATCAGAAGTAGTGTGGCCAGCAGGTCAAGGGAGGTGATTCTTCCCCTCTACTCTGCCCTGCTGAGACCCCACCTGGAATACTGTGTCCAGTTCTGGAGCCCCCAACATAAGAAGGACATGGACCTGCTAAAGCGAGTCCAGAGGAGGGACAGAAAGACTGCTATTATTTTGGGCATCTGCAACTCAACAAGTGAGGGATCTATCAAAGATAACACAGCAAAACCAAAGCTATACACTAAAGCCAAGACAGGGCTTAGTCCTGAAACCAACTCGGTTCAAAGACTGGAATATGAAGAAAAAAAATATCAGAAAAGCCTTTAAAGTATTTAAGACAAGTTAGTTTATACACATGAATTTTGATAAAACACAAAATTAAGTCTTGACTTATTTATACCACTGAAACAACAGTTTCCAGAACTTATTTTCAGACAAACTTTATTTAGAAGTGTTACGTCAGATAAGAGGCACTGCCCTGAAGAGTAAAAACAGTGATCCAAATCTAACAGGCAACTACAGCATACATATTTTTCTCCACACGGGTTCTTCAAAAATGAACTGAATCCAGTGCTAAACACTAACTGTTCAGGCTGCTATCTGATAATACATGCTGCAGGATTTGGTCTTCAAAGTCTCAGGCTGCTATGTCTGCTGTTACTGAATGCCTCATCAGCTTCACTGAAGCCCCATTTTACAGTAGGAAAAAAATAAATTTAAGTTTATACTTAAAACAACTTTTTTTTTTTTTTAGAGAAGTTTCCCCTCTCTTTAACCCCTAGAAGTGATCCATTTAAGAGATGACCTTCTATGAGTTAGCTTAAGGGCTGGAAACCCAAACCCTGAGAGCTCACTACCTAGTAAGCACAAGTTAGAGGCATCATCTGTGATCATATGTCTCACTTTGATTTGAGTGTCTGCCCACAGGCAATACAGATAATATCTCTGGATGGATGAAGTTCATATTTAGACTTCGTAAATTTCTTGAAGTAGGTGGCCTTCTACTTTAAAAGTAGAAAAGAAAAAACAAACAGAACTCAAGCAAAGCAACAGAAAACCCAGCTTACCTATCCTATAGAACAGTCTAAACAAAGCTCTTAAGACTTCTTCCTTATTTGTTACTCACAGAAGTGGTAGCTAGGCCTGAGACAGGAATTTGCGAAGAAATCTGTCATCAGTAAAGCAGGAACCTGTAACTCACATGAAAGCAAGAATTAGTTCAGTACTGTTTATACAGTATCAGTAGACATTGACAAACACTGAGAAGCATACTCTAGCTGTTGCCCCAGTTTGCCATTGAACCCAAATATACTCTGTGCTCCAGACAGAGCACTAAAAATACCTCATTAGAGATCACATGAGCATTGCTTCCAGCTTGCTTAATCTTTACTTCTCCTATATCCCTTTCATTCCCTCCTCATTATCTCTGACTGTGATGTTAATCATAGAATCATAGAATCACATGGTTGGATGGGACCTATAAGATCATCTAGTCCAACCGTCTTCCCACTACCATTGCTGCCACAGCTACTAAACCATATCTTGTAGCTCCTCATCAAGCCGCCTCTTGAACACTGCCAGGGACGGCGACTCTACCACCTCCCTGGGCAGACCATTCCAGTACCTGACCACTCTTTGGGAGAAAAAGTTTTTCCTCACATCCAATCTAAACCTCCTCTGGCACAACTTGTGGCCATTTTCTCGGGTCCTTTTTGTTGCCTGGGAAGCACATATCTTTGGCCAATTCAGTCAGGCATCCCAGCTGAGTCCCCTCCCAGCCTCTCACCCACCTTCAGCCTATTTGGTGGGAGACAGGGCACAGTGAGAAACAGAAGGCCTTGATGCAGTGCGAGAACTGTTTGATAATAGCTACATTATCAACACTGTCCTGGTTACAAGCCTAAAGTAGAGCACCTTGTGGGCTACTGCTATATCTCTTACTTGTCAATAAATTATTATATTAAAGCTGAGCTTTTCTTTTTCTAAAATGTCCTTTTCTTCTTTCTCTAGCCTTTGTGTTGCAACGTTGGAAACTATTGACAAAGATTACTGTCATAATTAATCCCAGATATATTTAGACAGGCATTAGAACTGTATATTACTGGAAAAAACCAAAACTTTCCTACTCTCCTTCTAACAGAAATACCTCTCAAACATTACACAACACATGCAAAGCAACTGTGCTTTAGGTTTGCCTAATTGTCATAGGTAGGCGTCTTTACTTCTCAGCATCCTCTGTTTCAAGCTTCTTCAAGGTGAGAGGAGGTGTACTGGAATTTTCTTGCACTTCAGCCAACAGTATTTCCTAAGAGAGAGAAGCAATCTTTGTTTTAACTAAATGATTTGCCAGGCTCTCCTCGAATAAGCATGAGGCTGACAAAACCTTGGAATGAAAGTTGAAGTCTGCAAGAACTATCTCAAAGGAAAAAAAAAATTCAAAGGGAATATTTGCCACGAGAACTAACATCCTTCACCACAAGGCAGTTGGATAGGTGTCCTCTAATGGGAATGCTCCAGAAGACAATATTTCCTCTAGGTGAGCTTTCTGGCAGGCCTTGTAATAGGTACAGTTGACACATAACTTGAAATATTTTACTGCTTTTTCAGAAGAAAGGAGGAGAAACAGGGGAGGCAGTAAGGTAGCTGAATGAGGAACAGAAAGGGTTTTTTGAGGAAACTAATATAGTTTAGGTATAGTTCTGCTTTCATTTCTTCACCTGGATCCTTTTTAAATATTTGTAACTTTTATTTGATGTGGATTTTATAGATAAATGCTTGTTGCCTTTTATATTAGCGATTTTTAATTATTTAAGTAATTGAGTAAAAGCAAGGTATTCCCCATTTAAAGATACGTCAAATTTCTGTAGGTACTGCCTGAAGGAATCTGCCTACCGTGGCTTCTGCTGTATGAGCCACGTGGAAGCTCAGGGGCCAGAGGAAGCAGGAGGGTCTTCTAGTGGCTGCTAGTGACAGCTCAGGACTTTCTGGTATTCAGCAAGTCATGAGGAAATATGTTTAAACCCTATGGTTTGTAGAAAGATTAGGAGTCACAGAGCATTGCTGGATGTAATAAACGGCTTTTTCTCTGTGTGCCTAGGGTGTTTAAGATACATATATCAAGAACTGTGAGGCGCACACATTTCATAGCAGGAAGCACACCTAAGTACTGTGCAATATACATTCCAGGTAAATATCCGTCAGAGATTATATTATAGCATTGTGTAAATATTCAGGATTATTTTTTGTTTGAATTTTTATATATCATAGGTACTTTGAAATAAATATACTGACTAATAGATTCTTATGCTAATGATTGCTAAAGATTGTTGGCTGCTTGCTGGTAATACATTACTACTTAAGAAGGAAAAGATTTTTTTTTTCCTCCCCTAAATGACATGCTGTGAAGATTATACAAATGAAAGGCTAAATTCAGAACTTTGAATTTAGATCACTGTTGTGGTTTAACCCCTGCCAGCAAGTAAGCACCATGCAGCGGCTCACTCACTACCCCCCCCTCCCCCGCCCCAGTGGCATGGAGGAGAGCTTCAGAAGGATAAAACAGAAAACTTGTGGGTTGAGATAAAGACAGTTTTAATAAGTAAAGCAAAAGCTGTCCATGCAAACCAAACACAATAAAGAATTAATTCACTACTTCCCATCAGCAGGCAGGTGTTCAGCCATCTCCAGGAAAGCAGGGCTCCATCACATGTAATGGTTACTTGGGTGGACAATGCCATAACTCTGAATGTCTCCTCCTTCCTTCTTCCCTCAGCTTTATATTACTGAGCATGATATCATATGGTATGTGATATTCCTTTGATCAGTTGGGGGTCAGCTGTCCTGGCTGTATCCCCTCCCAACTTCTTGTACACCTTCAGCCTAATCGCTGATGGTGTGGTGAGAAGAAGAAAAGGCCTTGACTCTGTGTAAGCATTGCTCAGCAATAACAAAAACATCCCTCTATTATTAACACTGTTTTCAGAACAAATCCAAAACATAGCCACATACTAGCTACTATAAAGAATACTAACTCTATCCAAGCCAAAACCCACACAATGACCTGTGTGTGCATTATGAGCAAAATGTATTATCTGAATAAATAGAACACTTACCGATGTAATGAAAAAAAATCACAGTTTATGAAAGGTCTTGGAGAAGTAGTGGTTAAAGACTAGATAGTAAATGCAAAAATTTGTGGATGAGATTCTTTGATCCTTTGCAGGAGGTCACTTGGGATTAATCTCAAAGTCCTTTTTGGCATTAGGAGCTATAATTCCTGCACTTAATATGGTAGGACTTTTTGTTACATGCCTGCATTATAATAGACTTTGAGAGTTGTCCATCATATGCTAATCAAATTGTCCTCTATTTTATGCACAGCTGACATTTATTTTTATAATTATGAACAACTTAAAAGAAAATTCTAAAATTATATTCCATTTTTTTTAATATACTGTTTAATATAACTAATTGAAATAATGTGTTTTCAAAACTATTTTATTGAGTTCTTAATTAATATTCTATCGCACCCCACCCCCACCAACAGGTTTTGGGTTTTTGTAGCTCGAGATCTGGACTACCTGTATAGAATGTCTACTGTGTAATTAAGAATAAGTACCATGCTAAAAATACAGTGAAAATATATTAAATTGTAAGAAGTTATTGTACCTCTTAGTATGCTTCTCTGCAGCTATAGACTTTTTGGCGTAATGTTCCACCTACCTGTGGTGCTAATAAATACATATTCAGAGAGAGGAACAAATGCACTGTGATTTATGAGTCACTAGCAGGAGAAAAATCCAACTGGTTTACAGTAATGTACATCTGATCTTGATTAATTAGAAATAGATTTTTTACGTATTAATTATTTTTATTTTTAAAGTTAAAAACCAACCTTTTTCCTATACATCAAGACGCAATACACATAGCTTAGAATACAATAAATAAACCACTTCTTCAAAGATCTAATCCAAGTGGTGACTAGGGAATAGTCACTGTAATTCTCTAGTATTCTGCAGGGCAATTAACTGCAAATTCAGTTGTCCCATGCTCTGATTTGTCAGCCTGTTCATGATCAGTTCACTGAAATGACAAGTATGTTTCAGAAGGCCTCATGTGACAGGGTTTCTTTGATTCTAACAAGGTATGGGAATAAGTCCATAGTCAGAGTAATCCATCCAGAAATCACTGATTTCTGGTATCTGAACGTGCTATGCAGACTCCATGAAAACTCAATGGCAAGTAAAACATTTTCAAGCACAAAGTTTTGTAATTCTTCATATTTTGGTGGATGTTTGTATGTATAAGTGTTTGTAACGATAGAGCACTGTAATTTAAGAGGCTACATACACAGCTGATTTGCTTGACGTCCAAATTTGGGAATTATATATTCTGGGAATTTATTATATATTCTGGAGAAGAACTCCTCACATTCCTTCTCTGCTCCAGCATAGGGTCCATCCCACCGGCTACAGCACTTCACAAACTGCTCCAGCACAGGTTGTTTTTCCACGGGGTGCAGTCGCTCAGGAACAGGCTACCCCAGTGCAGGCCCTCCACGGGCCACAGCCTCCTTCAGGCATCCGCCTGACCCAGCGTAGGGTCCTCCACGGGCTGCCAGTGGATCTCTGCTCCTCTGTGAGCCTGCATGGGCTGCAGGGGGACAACCTGCTTCACCGTGGGCTGCACCATGGGCTGCAGGGGAATCTTGGCCAGGAGCAGCATTATTCCTCCCCCTCCTTCTTCACTGACCTTGGCGTCTGCAGCCATTCCTCTCACAAGAAATTCTTCAAGAGGCTCAGGCAGATGCCTCTCAGGTTCTCTTCATATCTCCTCTCTTCACTTTTCTCAGCCAGACCGTCTGGCCTGAGTCAGACTCAGATAGCTCCCCTTCTTAAATACGTTATCACAGAGGCTTTATCACTTTAGCCAATTGGCTTGGCCAGGGCGGGTCCACCCTAAATTTGGATGGGTTCGCCAGACAAAGGAGAAACTTCTACTGGCTTCTTGCAGAAGCTGCCACTGTAGCTCCCCCTCCACTACATAAAACCAGCACAGGTCTGTAGTGGTCTTCTCTTTGCCAGTCTTCTCAACTCTCTGTGCCAATGAAAGCACCACTGTGGGAATTCTCTGCTGCTTACGATATGTAACAAATGTCAGGTTTAGAAATTGAGATAGCTAAGTGACAAGACTGATCAACTTGGGCAGTTTCTCTTTATGGTTTTATATGATTTGAACTGGACACCTCTGCTTACTGTGCTGCACAGGGCAATGAGGTTGTCCTTAGCTTTTCACACTTGAGAAAGGTTTATGCTTCACACAGTCAGCAGGTTTACTGTGATCCTCAAGAACCAACATTTGTATGAATTAAGCTCTTCATTATCCATCTGGTAGTATCTACTACAAAACATAACATTTAGCATTCGAATTAAAATATTTTGGGGGTGGGGGCGGAAGCAATGCAAACATAAGTGAAGGACAGCTGAAAATGAAAGAAAGCACTTGCTTCCGCGAGCCTTAAGAAATGTGCTAGTTTTAAATGATATCTGAAACAATACTTTACCTTACCTGAAGAGAAGTTGTAGAAAACCTTGGATGACACTGATGTCTCTAATACTAACAAACAGCCCTGCTAAACAGTGGAAGTTGCTAAAAAACAACATCAAAATGAATGATATGAAAGTTTTTCAGGTGGTTATTTTTTAAAGTGTCCTTCACGGGCTTTTTGCATATAGGTGAAATCATTATTACATAGAAAGAATTATTACATTCATTATCACATTACATATCACATTATATCATTATTACAATAGAAAGAATATATATTGAAGTGTTTAGCTTCAGCCTTGCTTCAGAAAATAGGAGTGCTCTACTGCTTCTCCCATTTTGCCACTTTTTGCCTGAGGATGGTGCCATCTTCCTTACCTCATGGGTGAAAAAGAAAGGTAAAAAAAAAAAGAAGAAACCCACTTCTATCACTGGCTTTTCCAACCCTCTTTTTCCATCTGATACCTCCTCTGCAAGTGCATCACATTGCAACATATTCTGCAGGAATATGCTCTGAACAGCTGCTTTAGCTATGGCAACGTTTATTTCACTTAAATTCCATTCTACATCTATGTGTAAGAGTTTGTCTGTTACATTGATTGGTAACCTGCAAAAATGATCATAAATTTTGATGAAAAAGGAATTGAAATGCCTTTCACACTATTTAGGAAATACTGTCACTAACCTGAGAGACATTCAGCTTTTTCTCCTCCTCTTTAGGAGTCAATCTCTAAGGGCACATTTCTGAACTAAAGTAGAAATGCAATTAATTACAACAAACTTGAACTTGTGTGCATTTGTGTCATCATCTCCACTCTTCCAGAACTGTTCCAATGACTCTTCTATTAGACCACGTTCTCATTGTGAACAGCCTTGGTAGTTAATTTATAATCATGTACTGTGCTAAACCAGACAGAGCTCCAACAACTTACATTAGCCAAAAGTCAAGAGAATTCCAAGATGAAGAAATTTCCAAGGCTCTTACCCTCTACACTAGATGCTCACTCAAATCCTGACATCGTTTATCCTTTTGTGACCCATGATTATTGAGTAACCTTTGCTTCACTGAAGCAGGCTAGAGAATTAAATCTAGTGTCTCCCATGTTCTGAAGAATGAAGGAGACACAGCAAATATTCTTGTTCAAAATATCTCCTTTTAGTGATCATACTGGATGGCTACTTTCATTTTTCTTCCCCAGACTTGACAGAAGAAAAACTTTGTACAGTCTAGGTGATGATCCTTCCCATTCTGTATCTTTTCCCAGACAGTTGTCTCAAGTCAGATGCCTAGGGGAAATTGTAAGCCTAAGAAAACCATGGAATGATATTTCAACTGAAGCTGAAGTCAGCAAAAAGGAATCTATGTGGTACAGGCACTCTCTAAGAAGATGTTTTTTTGCACAAAGAACGTGTCTCTGTAATATAATATAATAAACACGGTACTGTTTACTCCTTTTGGGAAGAGTGTATTTGAGATAGTATCTATGGGAAAAAAAAAAAAATCAGCCTTCTAACTACAGCTTCTTGTAGCAGGAGAAGAGCCACTGGAATTTCTGAGTGCTTATCTGCTTTTCATTTTTGATTGAACTTTTCAAACAGTCTTGCTTTTTCTGTTGCTCTAGTTGTATTTGTTTCTTCCATGTATATCTTTTATTCTTGATATTTGTGCTACTCTTTTTTTGGAATAGTGTTCACCGAGAGTCCTTTTCTGTTTACCAATCCAATTCTTCCCGCTTAGTTACACTGTTCTGATGTTTCTGTCCTGTGCCATCTCTCATGCCTCACCTTAAGTCACTCTATGCAGTGAAATATATTAATAACTTTTTGTCCCTAAAATATGCACACTTTGTATTAATCTTCTTTCCTAAATCCCTTTTTTGTCTGTTTTATGGATAGTTGAACTCATGTTTCCCTAATTTGGATTTTAAAATCTTCCAGGAAATGACTTTGTCCTTTTATGATCTCTTTCAAGGATCATGCAAAGTTAATGTGTTGTATGAATGTTTAATAATAATAATATTCCTGGAGATGTATTTTTTAATAATAATGGAAGTTCTGCAGCTGTGTGAATATTCTGTGAGATTGCTGCTTTAAATGTTGACATTCAGGATAAAACTTTCTGAAATAACAGACTTTTTTCCCCACTTATCTGTATGATCAATATGATGTCTAAATATATGTTAGGCATTGATTATAATGCGCAAGGTGTACAGGCAGACTCCTAAATCTGTGTGGCTGCTACCTACATAAATCTTGCTGAAACCTCTGTAGACAGAAGGGCTTATATATGCGTTGTAGGAGCCTGCAAATCAGCCACATAAATACCTGTCTACCACGATTTTTCTTGCAAAATTACAGATAGAGAAATGGAGGTTTGGATTAATCTGGCGTGCTGCAGTAGAGCTGTAAACAATGAAGTCATACAACTGCTGTCTGAAGTAGGCACAATTTTTGCTCCTATCAGGCTGCACGTTGTGTATGAGCAATGTCAGAAAAAACAGATTTGTGGACAAGCTTAATCTGTTAAACAATTTAACATTTATTGGTAAGTTTAATATGATTTAACTGACAAATAATTTTCCAGTCCACTAACTAGCTAGTTTGGGGAATTTGAGAAGCATTGCCTGTCCCTTCACCTTCCCTTCAGTCAAGCATCCAGAACACAAAGACTTCTAGGTGTCCACTTTTCTTTCAGTTCAGGTAGTAAGGATTAGGGAGCCAGACTGTAACTGACTCCTTGCTTTTAAAGCTTTGGTGTTGCTATCTTCTAAATGGCCAACTATGCCAAATCCCTGGTTGTCAGATCATTGGCTTCCAACTAATTCATGTGGTAGCTGGGTTTGTTACCAACTAAGCATGTGAAAAAAATACCTTTCTGTTTAGATTTGTTCTAAAAAAAATAATAGAATTTTTTGTGTCTGCTTTCATGAAAAGTCAGATTTAAGTAGATGGAAGTATATACAGGAAGTACTAACAGAAAGTTAGGATGCAACAAAGACTGTAAACTGAGGAGGACACACTGTGCAGACTTGTAAAGATTATTTAAGGAAGACATTTTAACAGTCTCTGAGAAAGTCATACTTCACACTTGCAGGTGCACCAGCAGTCAGATTGATGTTGATTGTCTTCTGCAAGCAGCACTGTCATTACCAGTAACTCAGCCTCTTCAATTTTCTGGCAATTTTGAGCTGTGTTTAGTAAGAGCATATGCAACATTTCTTGTCTAGTTTTTGATTTCCTTGGTCGCTCAAGAATCTGTTTTCCCTGTCATTAGTGCTTTTTTGGGGGGGAGAGGTTGCCTATGTTATCACTTAAATGTACTTCTGTTTACATGGACATTGCTAATTTTCACTTGAGGAGATCTACCTATCATATGGTTTTTTATCTACCTCTATTTTGGTTGCAAGAGCCCTTCCATGGTAAGTAGTAGAGTGTTGAAATAACAGCCTTATACTTTTTTTTTGACAAATTTCTATAATGCTTTCATTTATACTTATTTTAAACATATATTTTGTAGGTACTTAAACAGTACATTGTATAAATAACACAAGTGTAATATAGGTGTTTTATAGGCATACAAGCTCACACATGCACACATATGTATTTTTACATGGAGTTACTGTTATTCAAATGGAGTTGTCACAGACATGGTTAGAAGTTACAGTTACTATCAGGCATTTCTTTAAAGAATCCTCTTCTACGAAGTTGTCAGTAAGATAAATACAGCATTTTTCTTATTCTTGCTTAAATGGCTTAAACTCAACTACAGCATTTACAGTAAAGAAACTGGGGTTCAGTGTTGTGCTTCGACACTCATAACATCTCCTGTATTTGCTTCCTCCTGCTTTAACTTCTAAAGCAGGGCTTTTATTACAGGTCTAAAATCATAAGCCCTACCCTCCTTCCTTTTCACATTTGCTGGTTAGACACCATTGTTTGTAATTTAGATTTCTCTATTAATCTTGAGTATTCCTTTCATACCTCTTCTTCACTTACTACTCCTCCTAGTGCTGTCTGTGTAAATCACTGTGTGCCATTGTGTTCTGTGGTTCCCTTTCCGAGAATGAAATTCTGACCCCAGGGAAATCAGTGGTAAAGTACATAAACTTCACCAAGCACAGAATTTTTTCCTACCAGTTCTGTATCCTTCCGTACCTTGATTTGACATACAACATCTTTATGTCAGGAATTTAGAGTGGAACATTTATTGTTCCACTGCCATTTGCTATCTGATTCTATAAAAAATTGCACAGAAGTTGGATCAAATTTTATCATACAACTGAAGTAAAGACAGATTACAGTCCTTTCGAGAAAGAGAAGCCAGCACAGATGACTCATTTTTATGTTAACTAAGGCTTGAATGACACTAGGCAACATCGATATAAATGCCTGCAGAGCCCAACTACCAAGTTCACTTGCTATTTATTTTTATGTTGTTGTGATGTCAAGACTCAATTGTTAGTATATATCTTTTCCTTTCTTCTGCTTGGTATTTATAACAGCTATGGCAAAAGATAAAGCTAGAATATAAGCATAGCTTGGAAAAAATAAAGATCATGTTTTATCAATAGAAAGTATTGCAGTCTTTTTTGTGTGCTTTGCAAATTCCTGAGAGATGTGCTGTATTGTTAAGTGATCTTGGGAAAGTAGTTTTTTGTTTTTATGCAGAGAGGTTTTAGGGTAGATATTTTCATAGTAAGATGAAAATAGAATCATAGAATCATAGAATAGTTTGGTTCAGAAGAGACTTTTAAAGTCATCTAGTCCAACCCCCTGCAAGGAGCAGGGACTTCTTCAACTCAATCAGGTTGCTTAGAGTCCCGTCCAACCTGGCCTTAAATATTTCCAGGCATGGGGCATCCACCACCTCTCAGGGCAACCTCTTCCAGTGTTTCAGCACCCTCATTGTGAAAAATTTCTTCCATACATCCAGTCTGAATCTATCTCCTTTCATTTTAAAACCATTACCCCTCGTCCTATTACTGCAGTCCCTCCTAAAAAGTTTGTCCTCATTGTTCTTGTGAGCCCACTTTAAGTACTGAAAGGCTGCAGTAAGGTCTCCCTAGAGCCTTCTCCAGGCTAAAAAACTCCAACTCTCTCAGTCTTTTTTCATGCTACTCTTGATACAGCCCAGGATGCAGACGGCTTTCTGGGTTGCAAGTGCGCATTGCTGGATCATGCTGAGCTTCTCATCCACTAGCACACTCAAGTCCCTCTCTTCAGGGCTGCTCACAATCCATTCTCCGCCCAGCCTGTATTTGTGCTTGGGATTGCCCCAACCCATGTGCAGGATCTTGCCCTTGGCTTGGTTGAACTTCATGAGGTTTGCACGGGCCCACCCTCCAGCCTGTCAAGGTCCCTCTGGATGGCATCCCTTCACTCCAGCTTGTCGACTGCATCACATAGCTTGGTGTTGTCAGTGAACTTTCTGAGGGTGCACTCTATCCCACTGTCCATGTCACCAACAAAGATGTTAAACAGTGCTGATTCCAATACTGATCCCTGAGGAATGCCACTTGTCACCAGTCTCCACTTGGACATTGAGCCGTTGACTACAACTACTTGAGTGCAACTGCCTAGTCAATTCTTTATCCACTGAGCGGTCCATCTGTCAAATCTGTCTCTCCAATTTAGAGACAAGGATGTCTTGCAGGTGTCCTGGTTCTGGCTAGGATAGAGTTAATATTCACCTGAGCTGGGTGGAGAACTGAAGCTGGTAGCCCCTATGGCTGGGATAATTAATTAATTAGCTAACAGCTGGGGTTAATTTACCCAAATTATCCAAAGGGCTATTCCATCCCATCTGACATCACGCTCAGTATATAAGTGAGGAGGGTGGTGAAGGGAGTCTCCTGTTACTTGGAAGAAACTAGGTGTGGAGATTTGTTGTAAAGCATTGTACTGTATTTGTATTCTATCACTGTTTTGTTTTCTTTTGTCATTGCTGTTAAATTTACTTTTTGTTCAATCTCAACCCATGTGGTGTGTGTTTGTTTGTTTGTTTACCAATTCTTGTCCTGTTCTCTCAGAGGGTGGGGAGAGTGAGAGAGAGAGACTGCGTAGTCTGGTCCCGATCGGGCTGAACTACGACAGCAGGACAGTGTCAAATGCTTTGCACAAGTACAGGTACATGGTGTTGGAGTGCAGCCCACAATTACTGTTTACACTGAAGAAAAACAAGCCTTTCATATGCAGGGTTTTTTTAAAAAGTACAATTTTTTCAATATCTTGTAGTATTTTATTGTTATATTTGCTGATGTACGTCATGGTGTTTCACTTTGGAGATAGGTTTCCTGAAATTTCTTACATGATTTTGGCCAAGTGTTTTTTTTTATATTGTTTTCTTCTAACTTCCTCATGTGCTATTAAAAAATAATTTAAATAAAATTATTTTGCTATCATCCCTTCTATACATCATAATAACACCAGAAATTTTGTGCTTCTTTGTTATTGCTATCACTTACTATTCCTTCTCTTTAGCGTTGAAAAGGGTAAGTTATATCACTGGACTTAATTAACCACTGGACTTAATTAGATGTTCTTTGCAGTTAATAGAATGATTAAACATAGAAGAAGGTGTAAGAAGAAGGTGTACTTTCATGAATTGTAACTAGTATTTCTGAGAGTTATTTTGTACATGGGTGGATTTCTCACTCTTCATGTTGTCAACCTGAAGAGACAGAGAACATATATATTTCTTGTATGTATAAAAGTGTGTGTGCTGTATGTCTGTATCTGTGTATCTGTTGATCTGACTGCTTTGTTTACAGTCTTCTTCCTGTAGCCCAGGACACCTGCACTAACCACCTGCACTTTGCAGGCACCTAATAACTTTAATTATACTCTGTTGAAGACTTAATTACCTGTATGTAGTTGCTGTTTCTCAAGCTGTTTCAGGC
Organism: Tetrax tetrax; assembly: GCA_009806455.1. Classification (NCBI taxonomy): domain Eukaryota; kingdom Metazoa; phylum Chordata; class Aves; order Otidiformes; family Otididae; genus Tetrax; species Tetrax tetrax. The sequence goes on along the minus strand of WHYT01017133.1, from coordinate 315,021 downwards.
TGTAATTACTTGAAATGTAAATCACATTGCAATGTTTGCGCGCCTGTGTGTGTGTGCGTGTGCACGCACTTGTGTGGGGGGACTCAACCTAGAGTGACATAATGATTAGCAACTAAGTATGGTCTTTATCTAGCTGAGTAGCTGTTCAAAATAGCTATGGCAGAAGTGTGAGATGAATTACAATTCACTGTCTTGGCTGCTAATATCTGCTTTATATACAATCATCTGTTATTCAGCTGCATCTGTAAAAATGTTGATTTTCTTGAATTTTCTTTAACAGAATGAATTTTCTAATTTTCCACAGAAAATTGCCTTGATAGAGTTTCTTAAAAACAAATATTCAAATATATGTCCATTGTAATATCTTATTTATGACAAAATCCAAACATTCTGTCATAGTTGTGACACTTTTGGGTGGAAAAAAAAAAAGAATTAAGCAGCTGATGGCTTGCAGTGAAAGAGTATGTCTCTGTTTATTAAATTTTTAGATTAATTCCATCAAGCAGTCATTGAGATTGGAAGGAACACATAGATATCATCTAGTTACTGCAGTTACGTAAGACTGTTTCTTGGCGGATTTTTAATATCTTGAAAGTAAAAAGGCTTTTTGAGCTTGACCACCTCACTTTTTTTTTTTTTAAGTTATTTAGTTGACTTTTTTTAAGTTTTAACTGGAATTTCTTCTATTTCAATTTGTGCCCGTTGCTGCTGCTTCTACTAGGCACCACTGAGAAGAGTCTGACTCTGTCATCTTTATTCATTCCATCAGGTATTTATACACAGTGATAAGATTCCCTTGAGACTTTGCTTCTCCAGGCTGAAGATTCCGAACTGTCTCAGCCTTTCCTCATACAAAAGGTGCACGATTTCTCTTATGATCTCTGTTAGCCCTTTGCTGCACTTATACCAGTAAGTCCATATCTTTTTCATACTGGGGAACCCAGACCTGGACACAGTACTTAAGATGTGTCTCCTAAGGACTGAGCAGAGAGGAAGTATCGCATCCCTCAACCTGCTGGCAATACTTCTGCTAATGCAGCAAAGGATGGATGCTGTCTTTGCTGCAAGGGCATATTGTTGGCTCATGTTCAACTCGGTGTCCACCAGGATCCTCAGGTGCTTTTCTGCAAGGTTATTTTCCAGTCAGTCAGCCCCAGCCTGTAGAGCTGTGTGAAGTTATTGCTCCTCAGGTGCTGGTTGTTCCCTCCGCTTCTCTTTGACTTTGTTGACTTCTCTTTGTTGATTTTGCACTTCTCTTTGTTGAAGTATGTGAGGTTCCTTTCATGCTGCTTGCTCCACCAGCTTTACAGGGATGAATATTAGATTAGCTGGCTGGTGGTTCCCTAGATTCTGGTTTTGCCCTTCTTGGAGACAGCAGTAACATTTGCTGTCTCCCCGTCCCTGGCTATCTCCTCCAGTTGTCATGATATTTACAATATAAATGAGAGTGACCTCACAATGACATCAGCCAACTCCCTCAGTACTAGTGAATGCATTCCATCAGGTCCCAGGGGCCCTGTCTATGTCCCTAGCCAGATACTATTTCCCTGAGAGTAAAGCTCCCTTGCTCCAGAGTTTCCCGCAGGTCCCAGGGGCCTGGGATTCTTGAAGGACAATCTTACCGGTACAGACTGAGATGAAGAAGGCATTCCTCAGCCTTTTCCACGTCCTTTGTCACCAGGTGCCCTGCTTCATTCAGCAGTGGGCCTATATTTTCTCTGATCTTTATTTTGCTGCTGATGTATCCTTACATTCCCTTCTTGTTGCCCTTCATGTCTCTAGTCCTATTCAGCTGCGTGCGGGCTTTGGCATTCCTAACCCCATCCCTGCACACTCAGAAAGCATCTCTGTATTTCTCCTGGATTACCTTACCCTGCTTCTCTCTGGTACACTTAAACATGTGTTCCTTGTACATCCCGTATTTACTGGACGGACAATTATCTGCAGATAGGCATTTTCAACTCCTTTTCTTTGAGTGGAGCACTCCTTTATCTACTCTGCTTATGAAGTCTACTTTAATGCTGTCTTTGACTAAAATAGAGCCATGCTTCTCCCATCTACCTGCACTACTCTCATCAGGAACACCTGTGGCAGCCTAGAGGATTATCCATGGTTTCTCTGTCTGGACCCTTGGGGATACTCTTATTACTTATGCAGCATTAATCAGGAAAGAATGGAGTTCAAAGGGATTGTTTGTAAGAACTTTCTGGGTATTTAGTAATTCGTGCCATTATAATGCATAGTATAATTGATCGAGTTGCCAGTCTATGAAGTAAATTTTGGGGGTTTCATTACATTTTATCTAGTTTCTTAGGTGGTGCCCATCCTCTGAGCTTTACAAAGCTGATCAGGATCATTCTCCTTGCACTGCGCTGAGAACTTCAGAAGGCACCAAGGTGTATGTGTGTAGATTTGTTAGTATTGTAATGTTAATGTCCTTGAGTGTTTCTAGAGGAGGGCAACAAAGCTGGTGAAAGGGCTGGAAGGAACGTCCTGCCAGGAGCAGCTAAAGACTTTGGGCTTCCTAGCTTGGAGAAAAGGAAGCTGGGGGGTGACCTCATTGCTTTCTACAACTTCCTGAAGAGGGGAAGGGGAGAGTGAGGTGCTGATCTGCTGTGTATCCAGTGACAGGGATGATTCCACAGCTCCTGTGGAAATCACCTACAAGAACATGAGATTCCTAATCACACACAATCCAACCAATGCAACCTTAAACAAATTTATAGAGGAACTTAAGAAATATGGTGTTACCACAGTGGTAAGAGTGTGTGAAGCTACTTATGACACTGCTCTGGTGGAGAAAGAAGGCATTCATGTTTTGCATTGGCCTTTTGATGACGGTGCTCCACCATCCAACCAGATTGTTGATGATTGTCTAAACCTCCTTAAAGTTAAATTTCGTGAAGAACCTGGTTGTTGTATTGCTGGACACTGTGTTGCTGGTCTTGGAAGAGCTCCAGTCTTAGTTGCTCTTGCACTGATAGAATGTGGAATGAAGTATGAAGATGCAGTGCGGTTTATAAGACAGAAGCAGCGTGGAGCTTTTAACAGCAAGCAACTTCTGTACTTGGAGAAATATCGCCCCAAGATGCGTCTGCGTTTTAAAGACTCCAATGGTCACCGAAATAATTGTTGTATTCAAAGCTCTCTTAGGGGATGTTTAGACTGGACATGAAGCATTTCTTTACTGAGAGGATGGTCAAACACTGGAACAGGCTTCCTAGAGAGGTAATTGATGCTGCAAGTCTGTCGGTGTTTAAAAGCCATTTGGACAATGCCCTTAACAACATGCTGTAACTTTTGGTCAGCCCTAAATTGCTCAGGCAGTTGGACTAGATGATCATTGTAGGTCCCTTCCAACTGAAGTATTCCATTCTATTCCAAGTAGAAGAGAATTTATAACTGGCAACATATAGAGTGGCAACATAAAAAATATTTATTATACTGGTTTTGTTGATACAGTCGAGATCCAGTTAATCGGTGCATAAGTAGTTTACAGAAAGAGTAAAAATACAAGACCTATCTGTTATAGTTACTTGCCCAGTGTCTTGTGGTCAGCAGAGTGCACACTACAGTTCTGGCTGGTACTGATACCTGAATTTTAGCCTTGACAGTCAAGGGCGTGCTACCTTATCCTATGGCTGCTTTAGAGCTCTTGGGACACATACGTGATCTAGAAAATTGGCACGATGTTGTAGTTTCAGCTAGGATAGAGTTAATTTTCCTCTCAGTAGCTGATGTGCTTTGGATTTCATATGTGAAGAACATTGATAAACACACTGATGTTGTTAGTTGTTGCTAAAGAGACCAAAGTCACTGTCTGTCTTTCCAGGTTTTGCTAATGAGCAGGTACAGGAAGCTGAGAGGGGTATAGCCAGAATAGTTGACACAAACTAGCCAAAGAGAGTGTTCCATGTCATAAACGTCACTTTCAGTACTTAAGTGGGGAGGTGAGCCAACGAAATTTCTTTTTTTTTCCTCTCTCGCTGTTTGAAATCATTCTGGAATCACTTATAGTTTTTCTTTTTGTTCTATGATTGCTGCTCGGGACAGGCTGTATCAGTCATCGGGTCATTGGGTGGTGAGAAATTGTGCATTATTCATTGTTTTATTTGTTTGTTTGTTTTGTTTTTAATTATTATTCTTACTGTTATTGTTATTACTATCATTATTATATGTGCATATATTATTATCTTTTCTTTTGCTATGCTAGTAAACTACCTTTATCTCAACCCATGAGTTTTCTTCACCTCCCAATTCTCTCCTCCGTCCCCTGGGGAAGGCGATTGAGCAGCTGTGTGGTACTTGATTGCTGACTGTAGCTAAATCATGACACACGGGTTGCCATGTTTGAGTTTTTCTCCGCTTACCATTTGATACAAAGATAGCACCAAGATTTTACAAAATAGTTCAGGTTATGTCATCACGTAAGTCATAGACTCCTAGAATAGTTTGGGTTGGAAGGGAGCTTTCAAGATCATCTAGTCCAACCCCCCTGCAAGGAAAAGGGACATCTTGAACTAGATCAGGTTGCTCAGAGCCCCGTCCAATCTAGCCTTGAAGGCTTTCCAAGGATGGGATATCTACCACCTCTCTGGGCAACCTGTTCTAGTGTTACACCACCCTCATTGCAAAAAAGATTTTCCTTATGTCCAGTCTGAATCTACCTCCCTCTAGTTTAAAACCATTACCTCTTGTCCTTCTGCAACAGGCCCTGGTAAAAAGGGCCATCTTTCTTGTGAGCCCACTTTAAGTATTGAAAGGCTGCTATAGGTCTCCCAAGAGCCTCCTATTCTCCAGGCTAAAAAACTCCAACTCTCTTAGCCTGTCCTCATAGTAGAGGTGCTCCAGCCCTCTGATCATCTTCATGGCCCTACTCTGGACCCTCTCCAACAGGTCCACACCCTTCTTATGTTGGGGGCTCCAGAGATGGACACAGTACTCCCAGTGGGGTCTCACCAGAACAGAGTAGAGGGAGAGAATCACCTCTCTCAACCTGCTGGCCACACTTCTTTTGATACAGCCCAGGATGCAGTTGACTTTCTGGTCTGCAAGTACGAATTGCTGGCTCATGTTGAGCTTCTCATTCTCCAGCACTCCCAAGTCCTTCTCCTCAGGGCTGCTCTTAATCCATTCTCCACCTAGTCTATATTTGTACCTGGGTTTTCTCTGATTTATATGCAGGACCTTGTACTTGTCCTTGTTGAACTTCATGAGGTTTGCAGGGGCCCACCTCTAGCCTGTCAAGGTCCCTCTGGATCTGGTCTCTTCCCTCCAGTATGTCAATGGCACCACACAGCTTGGTGATGTCGGTAAACTTGCTGAGAGTGCACTCTATCCCACTGTCCATGTTACCAATAAAGATGTTGAACAGAGCTAGTTCCAGTGCTGCTGTGGTCTGATTTTCATGAAGGCAAGATAGTTTCAGAACATTTCTGCATGGAAGGTTTCCCTGAATATTGGTAATATAATATTTCCCCATTTCCTGATGGTGTTAATTGAGTATAAGTATAAATATGTTATTTGAAACTATATAAAGATTGATCATGGTGATTACAACATTTCTTTCTAATTGGAACTATGGCTAACCCCCAAAAGGAGAATTTGGCAATACTGAGTGATGTAATGTTGCATATCACATTTCTTCATGGACAGATTTGTCTGATGCTTACTTGCATTCTAAACTGAAATGAAAATCCATTTGTGCAAAAGTTTTAGTATATTCATTTATTACAAGTCAGTAAAACAAATTTATTGCCATGGAAACCTGATTCATTTTTTTTTAATAAGCCACAGCACAAGGCTAATTCAAAGTAATCTAATAAAAATAATTAAGGAAGAGGAGACTTTAGGTAATATACTCAGAAGGAATACCTGTGTGTTTCTCAGTAGTTTGAAGACCCTTAAGTATGAGGTAGCTAACTTGATAGTTCAGATGTGAATTGTGTTTGTCATGCTGTGCATCTTCAGGAACAAAACTATTTGCCCATGTCATGGAACCAACAGAGATGGATTTTTCTCATTAACTGAATTTCAATAAGGTAATAATTGTAGACATTTGAAATGTATCTCTGTATTTGATGTATATTATTCATTCCACCTAAGAAAAGCCTTTAGCTAATCATATTTTAATGACCTAGGAGACTTCAAGGGAAGTATAGTTAGTATTCAGAATGTAGTCTATATTTTCTTCTGCAATGTGCAGTTTAATTAAAGGGAACAAACTGAAAATGGAAACACTAAATTTGGTTAAACATATTTTTTTTTAATTGAAATATCTTAGTGAAGCAAGTTATTTCAATAAAAAGAAAGTAATTATTTCTAAAAATTTAATGAAGGCCTACTCATTAAAAACAATTTAGCTTCCAAAAATTATTTTTATTTTTTCATATTATTTTTTCCTCATTTCCAAAGTATTTAACGTAAAAGACTAGAAAAAGTCACATTAATTTTGTTTCAGTTTGTAAGGAAATGATTTATGATAATTCAGAGTTTAATAAAGAATTACTTTTCTTTCACATGAATTTTTCTTGAGCTTGTGAAAGACACTCTTCACATATAGTATATACTCTAAATATACATTTACAGGGTAGCTGTTTCTTCCATATTGTATTAGTGTATATTTCTACTACTGTATTTGAGCACATCTGTACTTTACTATACAATAGAATAGAGAGACCCAACCTGCGGTTTCTTGACATGAGCTGTATCTGTATTTGGAAGTTAACAGCACCATTATGCCGTGCCTCAATTATTTAACTATGATTGGTAGGTATAACTAACCAAAAGTGGCTCCATGCCAATGGAGTGATGTTGTTATAGGAACCAGTGGTAGTATTTTCGCAGTTCACGGTACCATGTAGACTTCACCAACTTGAATTGGTCTTAGCATTGGGTTTAATCTACGTTCCACTGTGCAATGCAAAAGTGACTAAGAGGGTAGTTTAATGTTGAATATACTGAATACTCAACTCAGTGGAGTTAGAATGATGATCTGGCTTTAGCTGATATGCATCTAAAACATGACAGCTGTTAGCTACCTGATAACACATTTATATAATTTTAAGTTTGTCATGGTATAGAAGGACTCACATCCAATATCTAGTTTCATTTCTGACCATAAAATTCTTTTCACTTAAGGCTGAAATACCAGGAGAGAATGTATTTTAGTTAATCATGGACTAATGAAGGCTCTGATTCTAACAGTCCTTCCACAAAGGCAAGCAGTATTCACTAAGGAAGAAGCATCATTAAGAGAACATGAATGCTAAAAAAAACTCCACAGTGATGTTACTAGTTGTTGCTAAGAGATCAAGGATTTTCCTCAGCTTGCCAGGTTTTCTGCAGGTGCAAGAAGCTGGGAGGAGTATAGCCGGTACAGTTGACCCACACTGGCCAAGTATTACAGACATCGTGCTCAGTATGTAAGTACGAACTGGCTGGTGAGCAACCGTTTCTTGCTTCCTGTCTCAAGATCATTGCAGGATTGCTCTCGATTCCGTTTCATGATCACTGCTCAGGACAGGCTGTATTGGTCCTTGGGTTATGGGGGTGGTGTCATGTTCCGATTTCAGATGAGGGGGAGGCCCCCTTGCGTTCTAGCCGACCTCAGGTGAGTCTGGGAGGCTAGGGGTGGCTAGACCAACCTCTCACACACTGGAGCATGGTTTTGCTCGTATTCTCGGGAACAGAATTAGGACTCAAAATGGAGTCAAGCGCCAGGTAACTTTTATTTACCTGAGAACAAGCTCACAAATGCAAGAGGAAAGAGACAAAGAAAGGAAAGAGAGAGAAAAGAAAAGAAAAGAGTTTCTGTTGCAATAACTACCACCACGGAGCTGCGGCGTCCCGACAGTCTAGGTCACTCGGTGGGGGAACGTTCCATCCGATGTTGATTCCATCGATGCTGATTTCCATCGATGTGTATTCCCCTTTTATGTTCTTGTACTCATTGTGTTCCAAGAGCTGGTTTTCCTAGCCCCACCCCTCACCTGGTGGTGATATGTATGCCCATTACCAGGTGATATGTATGCCTATTACTGGGTGATATGTATGTCCATTACCGGGTGATTGATATGCATGCCCATCACTTCTGGGTGCATGCCGAGGTGGGGTAGAGCTAAATTTCTCAGAATCAGCTCTGCATTCATGTTTGCAGGACAACAGGAGTTGGCTTACAGGATAACGGGAAGACTCTAGTCCTATGGTTTAACTGAAGTTCAACTGTTCGGGTGGTGGTTTGATGTTTTGACAATGTTGAGACAAACATTCGACACAGTATTTCTCACAGGTGGTGAGAAATTGTGCATTGTTCATTTTATATATTCCATTATTGTTAATATTATTATTATTATCATTACATATATATATATTAGTAGTATTATTGTATATTCCTTTTCTATCCTAGTAAACTGATACCTCAATCCATGAGTTTTCCTTTCCTTCCAATTCTCTGCTTTATTCCCCCAGGGAGAGTGAGTGAGAGACTGTGTGGTACTTGGCTGCCAAGTGTGGTTAAGTTATGACAGAGATACAGTAAGAGTAGCAATGCATGTAAGAAATGTTATAGTTGGTTATTAAGAATTAAAAGTTATTAAACATTAAGTTATTTTAAAATTATTTTACAGTAACCTCTACCAAGTTTTGGTTTCGTTTTTCTTTTTTCTTTTTTTTGCTTGATGAGACCATCATTACTTGCCTTTCATTTGACTAATAATCTCGTGCCATATCTAGCAAGATGTTACTAGTCTTTGTTCCTAGTATTTCTGGTTTGACCTACAGTATTTGCAAGTTGTAATAAATACTGAATTAGTTTCATGCTGAATCAGATTGCAAGGTCACAAATCATGAGTGTATCTGATGCCACAGTCATTACTTTAACTTAGATAATGCCTATGTGTCCTGGGAATTCTTGTAGTCCTTAAAGAGAGAAAAAGTGTTAGCTGCTAAGTGATCTAAAGCTTGAATTAATTTGGCCTCTGGTATTGTAATTGAAGAAATTTTTTTTTCCTAAAATACCACTCTCTTGTTATCTTTTTTTAAAAATCTTTTTTTTTTTTTTAGAAATGTTACTATTTATGATGACAATGATTAAAAAAGTGCTCAAAGGAAAGAGTTGGATGCTTTTCAACCTGCTGGCATCTGCCACTTTTCATCTAGAATATTTGCTGACATACTTCACTCTCAAATATAGGGCTTACATATGGAGTTTTGTTTTGTTTTTTTTTTTCATAGTGCAGCGATATGGGGTTTTTTTTTTGGTTTCAGCTAATGCAGTTGATGATGATATCTTACACATAGGTGCACTATGAACCCTGTGATAGCATGATTTCCTAAAAACATATGTAATGCTTATTTTTACTCAGTCATCAGTAACTGCTTTGGGAATCTCAACCCAAGTTAGTATAGGTACCTAAGAGCCTAACACACAGTGAGATTTGTAAAAGTTGCTGAAATAGCCTAAATATGTGTAGTTGCACCTGAAATCTGCTAATATCTGCTGTAGTAATCTTTCATGTATGCAAGTTTCAGTGTTTACCTTACTTCCTATAATCTGAATATGGTTGTTTTCATATCACTTCCCTGTCCCTGTTTGACAGATCCTAACTTTTAGCTGTTATTATTATTTGATTGAAGGTCGTTAGATATTTCTGGTTTTACCTCCCTAGTACATTACCAAGTAAACAGAACTAGAAAAGTGCTCTGATTCTCAATTCCTCATCATAAACAAAAAAATGAATATTTCAGGATATATTTTTCCAGAAGATTAAATGCAGTTTTTCTTGAGAGTTTCACTTTAACTCCTACACTTTCCTCATGTTACCTTCAGGAGGGTCCCAATAGGTGATTTTCTGAGTGATGCAAAAGTCTTAAAAACCTGATTAGACAAAGTATGTGTTAAACAAAATATAAAATGTTTCTTGAGCATTACTTGAGATACCAGAAGCACTTTCATACAAGTTAGAGATGCTTAAGACAATACTTTGGTCTTGCAGGCATTCCTGCAATCTCTTCCTTACCTCAAAATATGTTTGTACTCAAGCGGTTTTATTACTTTTTGTACCTTTCCTTACATTCTTTGGACAAAATTTTCAAGGTGTATAGACAATCTAGCAGAAATTATAGAATCATGGAATCATAGAATGGTTAGGGTTGGAAGGGACCTTCAAAAGTCATCTAGTCCAACCCCCCTGCAAGGAGCAGGGACATCCCCGACTAGATCAGGTTGCTCAGAGCCTCATCCAACCTGGCCTTGAACATTTCCAGGGATGGGACAAAAATAGATAAAATAGATTATTTTCTTTTTGTTGTTGTTGTGAAATGAGCTTTGTATTCTATCCCAAATCCATTTTAAGCTTCTGTGCAGATGAAGTGGAGGGAAAGGAAAGGTGGAACAAAACAGAGGAAGGAAGATTAGGTCTCTGTTCCCTGTGGTGATTGCTTAGTTTGTTTAGGTGTATGTGTAACTCTTGATGCCTTACCTAGAGAGAATGCAAAACCTAAAAGCCTAAAATCTCCTCAGAGCAAATAAGTTTCACTTCACACATTTTCAGATAGTAACTTCAGGATATTTTGAAATCAGAAATTGACCAGTCCCAAGATATGACTCCAGGCATCGTCCCTCTTTCAGATTTATAAAGCAACTACATCACAGCTAAAAATGTCTCCAGTGTTTTCACTGACATTATTCAAAATCTGAGAGTGATAAAAAATTGCTTTCAAATGTCTCACAAGGTAATTAAACTATTATTAGATACATTTAATCACTTCCAGTTGCCAGTACCATTGAAATACTCTATTACCCTAGTTATCTATCTAGTTTATATACTCCCAAAATTATTCTGGGAGGTTATCTACTTGAACATTCTGTTGCTCATTCAGATCAGGGGAAATGGAGAATACAGTGTTCTCCACTTCCTTATCTTTCCATTAGTTTCCTGCTGACTACAGTGTTATATATGGCATGAGTGTTATTAAAGCTACATAGTCCGTGCGTTTCATTTCTTAAGAATATATGATAATGTCTCAATCAACATTTCATGCTTTTCAAATGAGCTATAGTAACTTCAGCTGTCTTTCAGTGTAGCATGCACTATCTCAAATAAATAGTTGCAAATAATCCAGAATAGATTGAGAGTATTGTTTAGTTTACAAATCATAGAATCATAGAATGGTTAGAGTTGGAAGGGACCTTCAAAGGTCATCTAGTCCAACCCCCCTGCAAGAAGCAGGGACATCCCTGACTAGATCAGGTTGCTCAGAGCCCCATCCAGCCTGGCCTTGAACGTTTCCAGGGATGGGGCATCCACCACCTCTCTGGGCAACCTGTGCCAGTGCTCTACAACCCTCATTGTAAAAATTTTTTTTCTAATATTAATCTAAACCTCCCTCCTTCTAATTTAAACCCATTACCCCTTGTCCTATCACAACAGGCCCTACTGAACAGCCTCTTCCCATCTTTCCTGTAGGCCCCCTTGAGATACTGGAAGACCGCTATCAGGTCTCCCCGGAGCCTCCTCTTCTCCAGGCTGAACAGCCCCAACTCTCTCAGCCTGTCCTCATAGGAGAGGTGCTCCAGCCCTCTGATCATCTTTGTGGCCCTCCTCTGGACCCTCTCCAACTGGTCCATGTCCTTCTTATGTTGGGGACTCCAGAACTGGACGCAGTACTCCAGGTGGGGTCTCACCAGGGCAGAGCAGAGGGGCAGAATCACCTCCCTCGACCTGCTGGCCACGCTCCTCTTGATGCAGCCCAGAATGCGGTTGGCCTTCTGAGCCGCAAGGTCGCATTGCCGGCTCATGTCAGAGACTCATTAGTCCCTCGCAGAACTTACAAAGAACTTAGGGAGTTGTGTTACTGTGTACTGGGGGAATCATATCTAGGAAATTGCACACATAACTGAGTTACCTGTCTTGAATTATCCCTTTTTTGAATGTGCGTAGTTTTCTTAAAACTATCTTGGTGTGAAACCATTTTTGAGCAAGAAAAATGGTACTAGATGATCTTACTAAAAAAAAAATAAAGAAGGTTTGAACCAATTTTTTTCCCCATGTGATTTTTTTAAATTGTATGCATTGTCTTAATTTCTGTAAGTCTTGTTCATATATGGCGGAGAATGCAGAATTCTGAATGATGGAATGGATAATCTTAGAATTAATTATACTGTTGTATATATTCCTTCCTTTCATACTCAAAGTCATTCTTTTAGCTTCTTTCTTTCCATTTACTTTTGAAACACAGTAAGAATCATATTGTGCCACCTGAATGCAATTAGATTATGTCACAATTAGAGAAAGCATGCTACAGTATATTTAAAATTATACATCTACACTACCTTGACATACTTTACAAACAATAATGAAAAAAATTATGTACATATATATTTACTAGAGTAAGTGAAAAAAGGGTAACAGAAATTATTTTCAGGTTTTTGTATTTACTACCAGGAACTCAAAAATATTTCAAAATAATATTTTAATTTTAGGGTCTGCATTATATGTGTATTATTTTACAGTATTTCAAGATACATAGTGCCAATATAATAATATGCTGCCATATTATGTTCAAAAAAAAATTTAAGTGTATCCCTGGAAAGGAGAAATCTGGTTGCCTACCAACTTAACAGATTTGGTAGAAGATAACTTTATTTATTTTCAGTTTGTTCTGTATATCATTTAGACTGTGAATAATTTATGCATTGTTTTGTTTTTCATTATTTTTGTTTAAACATCGGTCTTACTTTTCATCACTCTGATTTGTGAACTAAGAAGAAAGTGTGACTAAATTTGATTCCCAGAATTATACCATTCCATTGCCCTTAAAAGGAAATCTTTATCTTGCAGGTATCATTGACTGTGTACATAAGCTCCTTGATGAAAATAAAAATGCTTTCTCTTACAAGTTATTTTAAAGTAACTTTCTAATCATCATTCACAAACACTCCCATTTACTGAGGTGAAGGAAACTTAGAGATGCACTATTTTTGGAAAACAACATATATGCATGCACTATAATTTAAAACAAAAATAAAACCCAACCAAACAAAAAACTCAACACTTCAAAATCCATCCCAACTGTCATATCTGACAGGGTGCAAATTAAGATTGGAACAATGTTTATTTGTTTGCTTTCCCCTGGTGACAGATATACCCCTGAAGGGGATGAATTGAGAAACTATGTGCTGAAGGCTCACTGATATTCTTGTGGCTGCAGAAAGCCAAGTGGGTTATAGACATTTGAGCAGTCTATCCTTCCATTTGAGGCTTTACTCTGATCACTGATCTGGAGATTTGTCTGAATATAGTAATGGTCTATTACACCTATACATGGTACATTAAGGCTTATGCTATGAAAATGCTGCACTGAACCATCAAATAGGGTAATATTTGAGAGGGCATCTCTCTTATTATACAATAGTATGTAAGACTGACCTCTGCAATTATATGGAGAATCTAACCTTGTGGAGAGAGCATCTTTATATGCACATGTACAGAAAACCACCATAAAAGAACAGATTTCCAGATCCAGGGCTATTGTTTCGTGAAAGACAGCCCGAAGTGCTGCTGTCGCATAAGGAAGCACAAGGTTAATTTTTTGTTCATTTCCAGAAAGAAGAATATGCAGCTGTAGCAAGGCGCACTGATCTTTTATTGCTACAATTGGAAGAAATCTTTATTTCAGAACATTTTTTTCCTGTTTACCTATTTGACAAATTAAATACATTATTCTTAAAGCATGAATTCAGAAGAGATGAAGTTAAAAATACAGTTACTTGGGGGAGAAAAAAAAACCCAAACACCAAAACCAGAAAGGCACATTAAATGCAAAATTGGGTGGAGAAAAGTGGGGTATTGAAGCTTCCTGACAAAAATGTTTAGCAGATGACTTCAGGAATTTTCAGAAATTGAAAATCTTGTAATCTTGTTGTTGATAATTAACAAAAAATAAAAGTGTGAAAGTTCTTAGATCTTTATATTGGTAATTAATTAAACCACAAAGATACACAATTTCTTTCATTTCTGAGATAATGTCACAAATGATGTAAAAAAGAATGTTCAGTGCTTGAACAAAACAAGAGTTGAAGAATGGGTTTGTGAATCTTCATAAACTCATAAGGATCTAATAAATTAACAAGCAACTAAATAAATAGCCAGAATTCTATAAATGTTGAGGAGTCAAAAGCTAACATTGCCTTTTGGCATTAATTGGTTTTTTTGTTTTGTTTTTTTTTTTAAGCATATCAATAGACTTTTTACATATAAAGCCACAAGATACTAGTGGCTTTATATTAATCGTCATACTCTGGCAAGAAAAAAAGCAAATAGGCTGGCAATCTGATTCTAGTCACAATGACCTTTACATTACTCGGGATAGTTAAGCTGGAACACAGGCATTACTCACTTCAAATAAGAATACCTTGTGAAACTTAATTTTAGTTATTTTTAATAACAGTTGAGAAAGTAAATAATAAATCATCAGTTTATATCGGGCAATCTGTTTCATATTTATTGACATCACAAGTTCTCTTGTGTATCTTTAGAATAATGTAAGACATTAGTGACTTAGTAAAATTTTAGTCATTTTGCTGACAAATATTAACCAGGGCATTTTTTTTTTCATAGTCTGAATTAAGTCAGGAATCAAAACATTGGAGGTAAGAATAGGGAAAATAAGAGGCTACAAGCTCCTTCTAAGCTTTCCTCCATTCCATAGTCCTTGATTTAAATAGGAGTTACATATCTTTATTAAGATCCCAAAGTAGGGAAATGAGACCGGCACTTTGACCCAGCTCTGATTTTGAAATGGTTGCAGAAGATAGAGAAGTGTTATAAAAGTCAGTTCAAAAAGAAGAATTTCTAGGTCAAGAAGCATCTGAAAATGTTCATTATCATCATTTTTTCAACTCTAATTACAGTGAAAACACGTAGACCATAAAGCATAAAACATGAACTATTAGTGGGTGTAGGGAAAGGCTGGACTGAACTTCTCTGAGGTACTGTATAGTGATCCTGAGGAGAGGGAGCAGAGTGAAAAGCGAGCTTACAACCCTGGAATTCAGGAAACCAGTCTTTGGCTTCTTCAAAGATCAGCTTGGAGAGACCTCTAGGATAAAACTCAGGAGGGAAGATGGGCCCAAGAAAGCTGGCTAATATTCAAGGATCACATCCACGCTCAAGAAAGGTCTATCACAATGAACAGGAAGCCAGGCAAAAATTCCAGGAAGCCTGTGCAGATGAACAAGGAGATGAAGGGATGCACGCACAAATGCTGAAGGATCTGGTAGATGTCATTGTGAGGCCACTGTCAACAATATTTGATTGATATAGTCACTAGAAATGCCCAAAGACTGGAGGAAAGCAAATGTCACCCCATTGTCAAGAAGGTCAAAAAGAAGAATTGAGGGAACAAGTCAGTCAGCCTCATCTGGATCCTAATGTAAGGTGATGCAATAGCTAGTCTTAGCCATGAACAACAAGAAAATAATGAAGAGTAGTTAGCATGGCTTCACCAAGGGGAACTCATGCTTGACCAACTTCTGTGACAAAGTGACTGACCTGGTAGAGAAGGGGAGAGCAGTCAATATTGTCTACCTGGACTTCAGTAAGGCCTTTGACATTCTGTCCCGTAAGATCCTGATAGACAACCTGTTGAAGTATAGGCTGGCCAAGCAGACAGTGAAGTGCACTGATAACTAGCTGAACAGCCAGGACCAGAGGCTGGTGATCAACAGCACAAAGTCTAAATGGAGACTAGTAACTAGCTGAGTACCCCAGGGGTTAGTACTGGGTCCAGTGCTGTTTAACATCTTCATTAGTGATCTGGATGATGAGGCAGAGTGTAGCCTTAGCCAGTTTGCTGATGACACAAACCTGAGAGGAGTGGTGGATAGGACAGACAGTCATGCTGCCATCCAAAGGGACCTGGATAGGCTGGAGAAATGGGATATATATGCGAGGGGTCACTCATCTGGAAAGCAGCTTGGCAGAGAGAAGGACCTGGGGTTCCTGCTGGGCATCCAAATTGAACATGAGCCAGCAATGTGCCCTCACCACAAAGAAGGCTAATGCTATCCTGGGATGCATTAGACAAAGTAATGCTAGCAGATCGAAGGAGGTGTATCTTCCCCTCTACTCAGCACTGGTGAGGTCACACCTAGAGTACTGTGTCCAGTTCTGGGCTCTTCAGTATAAGAAGGACATGAACATATTGAAGTGAGTCCATCAAAGGGCCATCTCACATATGAGGAAAAGCTGAGAGAGCTGGGACTATTGAGCCTGAAGAAGAAAAGGCTCTGGGGGGATCTTATCAATATATGTAAATACCTGAAGGGAGGGCACAAAGAGGACAGAGCCAGGCTCTTCTCTGGGGTGCCCAGTACAAGGATCAGAGGCAACAGGCATAAGCTGAAACACAGGAGGTTCGCTCTGAACATCAGAAAACACTTTTACACTGAGAGTGACTGAGCACTGGCACAGGTTGCCCAGGGAGGTAGTGGAGTCTCCCTCCTTGGAGGTATTCAAAAGACAGCTGGACGTGATGCTGGGCAACCAGATCTAGGTGTCCCTGCCTGAGCAGGAGGGGTTGGACCAGACCACCTCCAGAGATCCCTTTCAACATCAGTCATTTTGTGATTCTGTGATATTAATAGATATTAAGATTTTTTCCTACGAATCCATATGCCAAAAAAAAAGGATGCCAGATTTTATCTTATAGTTAATTTTTATTCTGCTTTTGTGTTGACTGTGTCAATATCTTACCTTGGGATGTGTGGGATATTTGGATATTTTATACCTGTTTTTACTGTTGGAGCAAAAAGAGCAGAGGTGTAAAATTGGCTAAACTACTCACTGTTGAAACACTTTAGCATTATGAAATTCACTATTATATTTATTTAGAGCAGTAGTAGATATCTTGATGAACCAAATACTTGAAAATAATTACTATTAAAATTACTTTGAGAATTTTTACCTTCTGCCTTTGCTAAGTACAAAGTTGGAGCATAAGAGAAATAGATCTATATTTTAGCATACCAAATTATTCTTGTATCCTACATAAAAATAGTTTCTATAAAGCTGATGGAATTTAAGATCCAACATACATTCAGCCACTATTGGGCATATAGGTCACTCATTTTCATATCTGATGAAAATAAGTTTCTATACTTTGAGGGTTATAATTTGAGCTTCGAAGATGTGATTTGTATGTTTGCTATAGTCTGTGCATTTTTGAAATTTTGATGTATACTACACTTTTCCCATATAAAGAGCCATCAAACTGAGTGAATGTAGGCAAATTAACTGGGGCAGAATTAAGGTTAATTGTGTGTTTCACTGTTATTTTTAAGCTGATCAGAAAAATAATGTTTCTCTTTTTTTTTTTTTTTTGTCAACTAGAACTATTGGATGAGTGTGTTTAGACCTGTGTTTGGGATAAACTGAATAAGCTTTTATTATTTTGTTATCTTTTTTTTCAGCCTGTTATTTACACCAGGTCAATATATTTTGTATACTGGTATTGTTGATGATAAGTTGAGCACCCAACACAAGTGATAACTCATAGGTGCTGAGATTCACAGTTTAAAAAAAATGATGTTTTAGCCTTCACATAGACATATTTTCTTCATTATAATTACCTCCTGACTTCAGAGCTCAAGTTTTTGTAAAAACCATGAAGAGTCATGGTAAAATTATAGAGTTGACAGTATTGTGCCAGTGTGAATCAGATTCTGAACTGTGTAGCGATAGTAAGTGAAGAATTCATAATGTTTTTCCTCTTTCATTGCTACTGACATGAACTGTATTATATATGTAAGTTTATTTTACTTAAGTGATAGAATGAAATGCACGAGAAAGGAAATACTGAAGGCATTGGTAGGTGGGGACTTTGTTTTATTAGCTGCTTTTTACAGATAATCTTCTTGGAAAGTATCAGTCAGCTGTCCAGAGTTCAATAAGAATTTTCTGCCTTGTATCGAATGATTGATATTATTGCACTGATACAGGATTTACAAATTTCCTCCATGTCTTCCAGACATGCATACATCTTTAGTTCTACAAGGACATTTTTCTTTTCTGTGTCTACCTAGGCAACTGTATACAGACACAGACTCCTATGAACCAGTCAAACAGGGATCAGCTCTCATGAAAGCTGAACAGCTACATGTATGTGCATTTTTCTTTCCATCTTGCAATGTTGCTGCTGATCTGAAAGAGGAGCTAAGGGCTTGGGATCCTTCACAACCTTTATGTCTGCACAGCTTCTCCTTGTGTATAGACGTTATTGTCACTTGAAGAATTCCTCAGAACTACTTGGTGACCATAGAAGCTTGGAGCCTACTAAGTACAAAACCACAATGTACAGCAATTCACTGCCACCCACTTAAATATGCCAGCAATTAATTTTCTCTAAATTTAATGTAGGAAGATTACTTATTTAGCCTCATATTCTCCCTTACTCTTCCTTTACTCTTCATTAACTTGTAAAATTTAATTTCAAAATGCTTTGCCTCTGAGTTCATGAGCTTTTCAAGAACTTTCAACATCTGATGGTTAGAAAATTGCTAATACTTGATCTAAGCACACCAACCATAGTATGTTCTGTTATCACCCAAGAAGAATCTCAGTACAACTCATTGAATCATATAATAATTAGAGCTATAGTGAACAGTGGAAGCTGGCTCTTCCTGTATAAAAAAAAAACCCCTCTCTTAAGATTCCTACATAACATAAATTTATATGATAGCCTAGTGAGTAACTATACATCACTTCAGCTTTCATTTTACTAGCATGAAAAAGATAAGTTGTCTTAATGTCTTTTTTTTTTCCTCTAGTAAGCCTAGAATTTCTTCTTCACACCAACCCGGTTTAGATAAATCTTGTGTTTTTAAATATATATCAGACATCTATAAATTACTCTTCTTGAGACATTCGCAGTGCTTTGTACGTAAGTCCACCTAGTTCCCTGTTTCTGAAAACTTATCGTAGAATCATAGAGTAGTTTGGATTGGAAAGGACCTTTAAAGGTCATCTAGTACAACCCCCCTGCAAGTAGCAGGGACATCTCCAACTAGATTAGGTTGCTCAGAGCCTCATCCAACCTGGCCTGCAATGTCTCCAGGGATGGGCCATCTACCACTTCTCTGGGCAACCTATTCCAGTGTTCCACCACCCTCATTGTAAAAAAAAAATATTCCTTAATTCTAATCTAAATCTACCCTCTTTTAGTTAAGCCATTGCTCCTTGTCATGTCATAACAGGCCCTGCTAAAAGGTTTGTCCCTATCTTTCTTGTAAGCCCTCTTTTATTATTGGATGGCCACAATAGGGTCTCCCCAGAGCCTTCTCTTCTCCAGGTTGAACAGCCCCAACTCAGCCTTTTTTTCATAGGAGAAGTGCTCCAGCCCTCTGATCATTTTTGTGGCCCTCCTCTAAACTGCTGCAGCAGGTCCATGCCTTTCCTGTCCTGAGGACTCCAGAGCTGGACGCAGTACTCCATGTGGAGTCTCACTAGAGCGGAGCACAGAGGGAGAATCACCTCCCTCAACATACTGGCCACACTTCTTTAGATGCAGCCCGGGATACAGCTGGCGTTTTGGCCTGCAAGCACGCATTGCCAGCTCATATCCCGCTTTTTATCCACCAGTACTCCCAAGTCCTCCTCAGGGCTGCTCTCAATCTACTCATCCTCCAGCCTGTATCGATACTGGGCATGAACCAACTCAGTTGCAGGAATTCACACTTGGCTTTGTTGAACCTCATGAAGTTCACATAGGCCCACCTCTCCAGCCTGTCAAGGTCCCTCTAGATGGCATCTCATCCCTCAGGTGTGTTAACTGCACAACTCAGCTTAGTGTCATCTGCAAAGTTGCTGAGGGTGAAGTTGATCCCACTGTCTGTGCGATTGCTGAAGATATTAAACAGTATTGGTGCAACCCCTGAGGGACATCACTTGTCACAGATCTCCATCTGGACATTGAGCTGTATACTAGTACACTGTGAATGCGACCATCCAACCAATTTCTTATCCACTGAGTAGTCCATCCATCAAATCCATATCTCTGCAAGAGACATGGATTTGAGAGAAAGATATTGTGGAGGACCATGTCAAAGGCCTTAGAGAATTCCAGATAGACAACATCTGTAGCTTTTCCCTTATCCACTGATGTAGTCACTCCGTCACAGAAGGCCGCTAGGTTGGTAAGGCAGGACTTGCCCTTGGTGAAGCCATGCTGGCTGTCTTGAATCACCTCTCTGTCCTATATGTACCTTAGTATAGTTTCTAGAATGAGTTCTTGCATGTGAGAAACTAATTTGATTTTTTTTTCAGTCCAGTCATAATGATCACCTGCAACAGTAGAATCAACCAACATAGCTTCTCTCATCTTAGGACAAACATTTTTCCCGTTTTTCTCTAAATGCATGAAATTACAGCTTGTACATTTAGATTTCCCTCCTTTTATGTTTGGTTGTTGTTTTTTTTTTAAATCTACACAGTCATCTAATTATTCCTCAATGACTATAACACACTCTTCAGTAGTGATACTGTCTCTGACATTTGTCATTGCCAAAATTCCTTATACTAAAGTCACCAGTGAAAATAATTAATAGAGTCAGTCTCAGAATCAGTTATTAAGAACATCTTTGGTGTTCCTTTCCTGATAACCTACTTTTCAAATTAACTCCTATTTTTTTTTTTTTTTTTTGGTTCTTTGTTTGTTTGGTTGGGTTTTTTTTGGTTGCTGTTTTTCTGTTTGTTTTCTGCTAGTCAATTCTTTATTCATTTTACACCCCCTGTCTAAGACCCAGTCTTTTCTATATTAAATACTAATTTGTTATGAGGTATTTATATCAGAGGTTCTGCCTAAATTTAGATGAATTAGCATGGGTGCATTACATTTGTCTGAGAAGTGTGATACGGCAACAAAGGAATTCTCATGTTTGATAAAACCATGGTGATTTTAGTGCACTTCCTCCATGTACAATTACCTTTTCTTTGTAATATTATTTTTGAGTTGTTTCTGAACAGCAGTCAAACTAATGGGTTTGTACTAGCTGAGGCATTTTGCTTTCCTTTTTACCCTCTGTACATACTTCAGGTAGTAAGAATAGTAGTAGGTTTTCTGTTTGGTAGTAGGTTACAACCTCTATATTGCATCATTAATTGAAAATTTGCTTTCAGGATTCTATAAATATCCCTTTTGCAGATTTTACTGCCCTTCAGTTTTATCAAATTAAAGTAGCTTCTACGTTTAATGCAGTCATTTCCAATACCCTATCTTTGGATAATTAATTTTCTGCTACTTTATATTCCTTAGAAAAGTGCAGTACAAATATGTTTATGGACATTTGTATTTCTGACTTTGATTTATGAAAATTATTGATCTTTTATCCATATTTAGATATTTTCACGTACTCTTAAAATTCTCTTTCTTTTTCTGCTTTCTTATCCAAGCAGACTGTCAGCCTTCCGATTTTCTCTTTTCTTTGTGAGGACTCCAAATACTGCACTTTTATTTAAATTCAGTGCCTTCACCTCCACATTAAAATCTTCTGTCAACTTTATTAACTATCTATCTTCCTCACTTTTCTGTCTGCCATTCTAAACTCCAGTTCCTTAGGTTTTGATCTGTTTCTACCTTGAGTGCCAATTTGAAATTAAATTAATCATCTCAGGATTTCTCAACCAAATCTAAATATTGTACACTTTTTTCACAGTATCTTCACTGTTTACCAGAACCGCAGAAATGACTAATATATTTAAGAATTTATTACATATCCACACATGCCTGAGTCTTACCATTATGGATTGATACGGATTGGAAGATAAATGCTTAGAAGTAGGTAATTCTAAAAGTAACACTACTTTATATATTTCACATAATCTTACAAAAATAAACCATTCTCCAATCCTGATGCAGGATATTAACATATTCCCAGGAAGTCTTCGCAGGAAGTGATTTTTTTTACTTACAGGGAATGTTATCTTTATTGAATTAGTCATCTTTTTTTTTATGAGTACACAGTACTATACTGTCATCTTTGATCTTAATTTCATGCTTTCTAAACAGTAAATTATTTCAGCCAGCTATATTCCAGTTAAAAATTATCTTGTTTTGCATTTCTATTATTCTTATAATTCACAGTTTCATATCTTTCACAACAATTTCTTAAAGGAGTTGTTTACCAATGCCTAACTCTTTGTATTAGCAAACAGCCGTTTGAATTGTTTCACTTTAGCCTCATCTTTGCATTCAGCTGGAAGTACAGTTAATTTACTGCCCGAAATTTCTTACAGAGCTATGCTTGTAAAAACAGGAGGCCTATCTTTTCTCTTACTGTCACTTTCTCCATTGCCACATTCTTTTTCAAGGGATTTCTCTTCTGCAGTGCATCTTTAAAATTTTTCTCAATTTTTGATTTGGATGCTATTCTAGACTTATCCAATCAATAATTGGGTACATCTTTCAAAATCTTCTCCCACCCCCAGATGAAACCCCACAAAGCTATGGTTTCTTTTTAATTCATTTGACATCCAGACTGCATTTAGCATCTCTTTCTCAGTTCATTCACAAAATTTCACCTAAGAAGTAGCATATTCTTCAGCTGCAACTTCGGTTCTTCAGTTACACGTTTTGTGAAGTTTATCAAGTAGTGATTCCTGCAGCTTACACGATCCACTTCAAGCTAATGTATTTATCATTTTATGATATCTGAGGTACTTATGGTCTTCTTTCTTATTACTATAGCCACAGAGTTCCTTATCCATATCAAGCTATGAAATTAAAAAGAGCGAAAAATAATAACCAACCATCCAATCACAGGGACAGACTGTTCAGTAGGGCCTGTTGTGATAGGACAAGGGGTAATGGGTTTAAATTAGAAGGAGGTAGGTTTAGATTAGATATTAGAAAAAAAAATTTTACAATGAGGGTTGTAGAGCACTGGAACAGGTTGCCCAGAGAGGTGGTGGATGCTCCATCCCTGGAAACATTCAAGGCCAGGCTGGATGAGGCTCTGAGCAACCTGATCTAGTCAGGGATGTCCCTGCTTCTTGCAGGGGGGTTGGACTAGATGACTTTTGAAGGTCCCTTCCAACTCTAACCATTCTATGATTCTATGATTCTGTATTTTCCTGTAACTACGTCTTCCTTGGAAATATACACACAGTTGTGTAAATATGAAATATGAGAAAAGGTTCAGGATTTAAATTTTCATTTATAATTCTTCTATTTTTGCTGAACATTACCTTACCAGTTAGAAGTCTTTCTCATTAAGTTATCTTTACTGAAGTTGTCTCTGAAGATATAAATGTACCAAGCTTATCAGTTTCAAAATATAGGATAAGTATTTATAATAAGCATTTTTTTTTAAAAAAAAGCAGGTTGTTAATATGTAATGTCTGCCATGTTGCTGTCTTGAGTTTCTTACTTGACTTCAGAAAAACAGTTCTTTCAAGATTTGAAAATTTGTTAAAAAAATTTACCAAAATCCATTTCTTTAGAGTGATCATGTTCCTCAACCTTATTAGATAATTATGACGCTCAGCAGAGCAGAGAAGATTATTGCTGCTGCAATAAGTGATTTATTAGTTATCATTTCTAAGGTACCTGAATATTTGGAGAGTGGGATGGAGTGCACCATTAGCAAGTTCACTGATGACACCAAGCTGTGTGATGCCATCGACATGCTGGAGCAAAGGGATGCCATCCAGAGGCATCTTGACAGGCTGGAGAGGTGGGCCTGTGCAAATCTCATGAAGTTCAACCAGGCCAAGAGCAAGGTCCTGTACATGAGTTAGAGGCTGGTTTGGAGAATAAAAGCTGCCCTGAGGAGAAGGGCTTGGGAGTGCTGGTGGATGAGAAGCTAAACATGAGCTGGCAATGTGCGCTTGCAGCCTAGAAAGCCAGCCGTATCCTGGGTTGCATCAAAAGAAGCATAGCCAGCAGTTTGAGGAAGGTGATTCTGCCCCTCTATTCTGTTCTGGTGAGACCTTGTCTGGAGTACTGTGTCCATCTCTGGAGCCCACAACACAAGAAGGACATGGACCACTTGGAGGCAGTCCAGAGGAGGGCCATGAAGATGATCAGAGGGCTGGGAGCACCTCTCCTATGAAGAAAGGCTGAGACAGTTGGGGCTGTTCAGCCTGGAGAAGTGAAGGCTCCACCTTATTGTGGTATCTAAAGGGGGCCTACGGGAAAGATGGGCAGAAACTCTTCAGCAGGGCATGTTGCAATAGGATGAGGTGTGATGGTTTTAAAATAGAGGGAAGTAGATTTAGACTAGATATAAGGAATGTATTTTTTACAGTGAGGGTGGTGGAACACTGGAACAAGTTGCCCAGAGAGGTACCCCATCCATGGAAAACATGGATACCCCATCCATGGAAACATTTAAGACCAGGTTGAATGAGACTCTGAGCAACCTGATCTAGTTGGAGATGTCCCTTTTCCTTGCAGGGGGGTTGGATTACATGATCTTTAAATGTCCCTTCCAACCCTAACTATTCTATGATTCTACTTTTTACACCTGCAGTGAGAATAGCAGATCTTTTCAAGATGCTTCTAGCGCAATTGTAAAAGGTCTGTAACAAGGAATTGATTTCTTAATAAGTTGTTATAGCATTAACTTTATAATTGTGTCAGTAAGTACAGTGTAAAATTAATCCTTATAGTGTGCAACTAATATACCCACTCTCTGCATTGTCTTTTCACAGAGGGCTATACAGAAGAGGGTTTTTTTTTACTAGGGAATAAAAACCTTAACCCTGAGTAAAGCAGCTTTGTCCTCCAAATCAATGGAGCTGATATTAACTTCCTTGTAATATAAGGACTTGATCTTCCTAGGTACTTGTGATGTAGAATCATGTCAATAGTCTCTCTGTGGAAATCTCTACATATGCAAAAAAAATACAGCAGAATTTGCTTTGTGCAGTGTACTACTTATTTTGCACAACAACTGGCATTTCTGTAAGATCGAAATGCCACCTGTCATTTAACTAGAAGTTTTAACTGTAGTGGTTTTGCAATGTCAAGTTAGTTATCTGGGTGCACTCCTTCAATTTATCTTCATATAGTCTTCTGTTACCAGTAGAATGCGAGCAGATGAGAAGCTTTCTCTATTGGTTTTTAATAAATCAATATATTGATACTAGAAAAGCAGATTTGATCTTAATCCTGTTATCCAAGAGACTGCATGTAATTTGTCTTCCTTGTGAAACTGATCCTTATTGTGAACATTTCCTAAATCAAGTGAAAATTCCCAAAGGATCTATGTGATCTGATTTAGTGGTTTAGATTCATGAGCTTAAGCAGCACTTCTTTTACTTACTTTAAAGTAAATATAAAAAAAAAAAAACCCGAAGTGTCAACTTAGTATGTTTGTTCATAAATCATGGAAGTATTAAGGTTTTTATATCTTTTATCATTACCTTTTGTCTCTAATATACTTGGTAGTTACAAATTAACAGTTTTCTGTCTCAAAAAAAAATGGTATCAAGATACAAAAACTTTATATTATACTATTAATGGTTTTCTGTGTGCAGATCATATATAATGTACTAATATAGTTATATCCTCCTCTAGTCTCTGTTAGCTAACCACTTATTTAGCTATATAGACTGAAGAATTCCTCATATCTTTACTTTATTTGATTGTGCTTTATTACACAAACATTATTGGAACTGTATTGAAAGTATCATTACAAAAGTTTACTATGTAGGAAGAGAATTATTATCTTTGTAAGCAAGCTGTTCACTCAGTTCCTATTCCAAGTTTTTAATTAGACAGTAGGCAGTAAAATGTTTGTTATAGTCCACTCTACAACCTGTGCCAAAGTCTATACTGCTGGCCTCTCTGTGAACTGGCATTAAGCCATCTTGGCCTGCCTAGTCAAACCTATAAAGTTATCAAGTTTCAAATAAAATTTAGGTCTCAAATGAAATTGAAGTTTGTGTTAAGATCCTGCTCCTGCATACAGTAAGTATATCTGGTGACTTCTTTGTGCAGGAAGAGTAATGTGTACTCTGAAGTCAGAGTATTCGAATACATGCATTTTAATATGTGCTCAAACTTTGCTAGTAGCTGAGTGCAATGAACTACAAATTCTGATGTAAAAGATCTGCATTGTACTTCAGTTCTCTTCAGTTGCTACTGTTTGCAATGGGACTCCACTTTTGGCCTGTATCTCTTAGCCTCTCTTAAGCTATTGATTGGATAAGCCTAGCATCCTAACTAAAAAATTGAGACAAGGTGGATTCCTCTCTTATTTTCCTGAAAATAAAAATTGTCTCAATGTATTCTAGTAATGCCCAATAGTTTCAAATGCAGATGTTCTATTCTGGAAGTTAGAAGCTTTACAGTGTGATGTTTTGGGTTTTTTTTGTTGCTCATATTTACTTATTTTGGAAGGGAGGAAAATAGAGTTACAAGTGGAGATCAAACACAACTTTTCTGCTAAGACAGACAGTCATAGTTATTACATAGAATGGCTTCCTAGTAGATGGCAAGGACTAAGTCTACAACCTCTGGATTTAAATAGAAGCAAGATTAATCAGCTCAGTTGTCCTGTGAAATTGCTGTTGGTACTGTAGGATGCTCACTGGGGTCAAAGTACCAGGGTCTGCCAATGTGGTTCATGCATCCAATAGGGTTGAGAACCTTGATCTTGTACTTTGAGGTAGCATGCAGCTCAAATTGTTCTAGAAATATCCACTTATGCATAAGTGTGCAATGAAGCATTCAACATACCCTGTAGGTGTAGGCTTGAACATACTGTGTCTTTGAGAAGGCTATACAATAAACAAAAATTACTCATTATACAGTGAAGAACAGGCTATGTCCAAATAATCATTGAGATTAAGCATTAATAACCTACAATAGCTAAAGAGCAAATGTTAACACTTTTATCTATTTTAAAATATCTTTTTAATATACCCTTGATATACTTGACTCAATCTAATGTTATGTTTGATAAATCAAAATGTGATCTAATTTCATATCTAATGAGAACTTAGTATCTGTCATTTTACTTAATGCTTCAGGAAATACTAGCTTCTACTTTTCCCTACTTTATTAAAAACCCATTTATTTGGAGATATTAAGTTGCACTGAAAAATTACCAGACATTTTCTCATGTCATTGAAGATCAAAGCATCTAAAGTAGTAAAGGCATGTTAAGAAACAGACTGCTTACCAAATTTAGGAAAATACAAGCTATTAATTCAAAAGTTCACTATAATTTGCTATTTTAGATAGAAAGACTACTAAAATGAACAAAGGAAGTCCTACCTGAGATACCTGCTCACCTGCTGTGTTTTGATTCTCCTGCCTCATTTAGCACTACCAGCAGAAACTTTTATTTTAATTAGAATATTTTTCTTCAGTCCTCTCTGTCTCAACTTTCCCTGTTGCATAACATTAAAGACTGTCAGTGTTCCAAAAGCATTTTTCTTCTATGCATCCTGGCTTTATATGATCTATCTAGAATGTAGCTCGAAGAGAAGAGAGGAAAGTCTGTGTTGAGGATAACTTTCTTAACCACTTACTTTTAGATACCTTGATGTGGGGAGATAGAGCAGTGAACATCAACACTGTCTTTGGGGAAGATACTATACTATTATTTATGCAGAAACAGGATGACACTGGGTGGAAGATAAATGATACTTCAGAGCAATAATGCCTTCAAGAAGCATCTGAGATAAATTGTAATTTTCAAACTCCTAAACAGTGAGCATAGCCTTATGTTCAGGATACCCTGATCTTAGACTAGTGTGTAGAATGACATTATTTTAACTGTGTTTTGCATAGCAGATCAAACTCACCACAACCTGCATGCTGAGTGTAGAGAGACAAGTTTCTATAAATGCTTGGGTCTAAAGATCTAGGTAAGTGATTTATACATAAAAATAATTATTATTCCAAATAGAAATTTTATTTTGAATTCATATTTCAGATGGTGATCAGTCTCCTGCTTTGAACTGAGGATATAGATTAATGATGGTCTTCTCTGAAATTCAATAAAGTAAAATAATCTGTAATTCAGAGCAAGTATTTAGAATAAGTGATTTTAGAATATCTCCATTCTTTTCTGGTTCTGGTAGCCTCTCTGGCTAAAATCAGGGCTGCCGAAAGGGTTGTCCCCCTACACAATGATGAAAACTACATATGGGTCTAAGATGATAAAACATCCTTTTTACCCAGAAAAGACTGAGTTCACGGTCCATTTCTCTGTTACTCTCTTGATTTAAGAAATATTATAGATTTCATAATATTTTCTCACAGTTTTCTGTCACTTACTTGAAAGTAAGGTATGTCTATATCAATTTATATGATTTGATCTTCATGAAGAAAAATTTAGACTTGGGAAAATGCTTTGAATTCTTTTGCTGTGTAGCTGTGTAGAATTACAGGAGACTTGCAGGAGCCCAAAAAGTCCAGTTTGTTTTTCTTTTCTTTTGTACTTAATGTGGTGTACCCTCGCTATGCTATTAAACGTAGACTTTTATAAGCTTCAGAGGACATGATTTTTTACTTCCTGTGTCCAAGACCGTCTGATTCTCAGAAGTTTCCTTTTGCTCTACAAGACTGAGCTGCTCTAAATATTCTGGCAATTTCAGTGTTCAGTGGTTTCATACTGTCTATCATTTATTAAATTTTTAGTGTCACTATACCCGGTATCAGTACAAAAAAGAGATGAGATTGGGAGCCAGAATTGCCACAGATAATATTTGAGTTCTGTCAAGAACAATGTTAATTAAAAACAGCAGGAATTTTGAAAGGTATGCTGTCTTTAGGATGCCGAGAAGTATACTTTACGTTAAAGTCCCTTTGAGCTGGAGTATGCTCATAACTGGCAATGAAAGAGACAACAAAGGAGAAACCAGGGTAAAAATTTTACTTCCTACTTCACGCTGTCCCCATTGCGTACCAGGACAGTTGTATGCATGAGGGATCACTTACTGCTCCTTCACTTGTGTGTCATAGGACATATTTGACAAAGTGACAGGAAAGATACAAGAAGGAAACAGCTCCATCATTATTTTATACCAATACATGGAAGAAACCAGAGGACTACAAAAGTTGTTGTTCACCATTCACAGTAAGTCATGTGGTCCTGCTTAGTGTGAATAGAAATGAAAAGAGATGTTTCTAGTGAAACAAGGAACAATTGTTTCTCAATGTCCTATTGAGAGACTGGATTTTTTCCACAGCCCAAATAAAAGCTACACAGCTGACAATCTGTCTTTGAAACAGTGAGTATGTACTCAGACAGTCATGGGTTTGTTTTTTTTTTTCCTTCTGCCATAGTTTTGAATCAGACAACAAACTTTGCTAAATCGTTCTCGTTTTGTTTCCACTCACTCTGAGCAAGAGCTTGTGCCATGAACAATCATGCTTTATGGCATGTAATTTGTTTGCAGTGCAGAGGAAAATTATCTCTCTGCTTTCCCAGCTTCCCTTTCCTTCCTGTTAGCAAACACTAAAACACAGGTACATTGCCAGTGGAAAGTAAGGTGTCAAGATGGGGTCCTGAGGTGACACAGGCTAAATGAAAAAAAATATTAAAATATTATCTTAAGATTATGAATGTGATGAATCTTGTTACTTGTAACAACTAACTCTATCCTTGATTTTTAAAAAATTTTCTTAACCAATACATTACATTAGTAAACCAGTACATTGAATTTTCACAGGTGCTACAGCATCTGTATAGAAATTAAAAGGTGTTTCCAGAAAGTTCATTTTGCATAGTTCTTTCTTATGGGAGTCTTGAAATAGTTACCTTCAAAATGCTTCAGGTATTTGTATCGGGGAAAAAAAAATCAGCCTAAATAGTGGAAGAATTTTTTTCAAACTATTTTTTTCACACAGGGTAGACCATATGAATATCTGTAAAACAAACATGAAATTGTTCATCTTGAGGACTTATATATCCATTCAATTTTTGATGCTAGGTCTAAATTCCAATTAATAGAAAACACTCTGGGTGAGGAAGCAATATCTAAAAACAGAGACTAAAAAATATGTCTGTTTCAAATGCACCCTTGCCACTTTCCCAGTTATCTGTATCACTGGAATGGGAGAAGAGAAACAGCAGGTTGGCTTTACGGTGTAATCATTAGCTTACTCTTCTATTAAATAGGATTTATAATTTAAAAATCTTAACTTCTCATGAGTGTTTTGGGAAGATCTTGACCAGAGGTACATTTTGAATGATACTTTTTATTGCTATTCCTTCCTAAATTTATTCTTTAACTACTTCAGCAGTATGAAAGATCTCATAACTGCCACTGTGAATGAAAAATAGAGCTAATTATATTTTGAGTCCCAGCCAGACAAATTAGAAAAGAGGTCAGG
Source organism: Tetrax tetrax (assembly GCA_009806455.1). Classification (NCBI taxonomy): domain Eukaryota; kingdom Metazoa; phylum Chordata; class Aves; order Otidiformes; family Otididae; genus Tetrax; species Tetrax tetrax. The sequence continues at coordinate 284,670 of WHYT01017133.1, read as the reverse complement.
ATAAAATTCTTCATTTGAATTATGGTAATTTGTTTGAGTGAGAATGTGAGCTTTGAGCAGAATAGTTGGTACCTAGCAGCAATCTGAAGCATGTGAGGACATGCTAGAGTGAGCACGGGAGCTTTCACACCACAAGCTGCTAACCAGCATGGGGGCCTCTGCAGCTCCAGTGCCATAGTGCTCTAAACATATGACTAAGTTAGAAACGTCTCTTAATTTATTTGCACAGTTATGCTGAGAATTTGTGCCTAAATAAGGGCTTCAGTATTTAAGTAGTGATAGAGAATATAGGTCTATAATCATATGCAACAAACATGCTGTGCTTGCAACATCTGCCATATGACATAGGCAAATAAAGGGTTGTAATGGTCTCTAAGGAGCTCTTGCTCAAGCAAGGAACATAGAACAAGTCTGTCATGATCTGTTACTAAAGCTTAGAATGATTTCTAACTTTTGTTTGCTTGGCTTCCTTTTGAAGTCAACACTTGTCTTGCAAGGATTCAGCTCCTAAGCAGAGTAAAGACATGGAAATAATCCATCATGTATTCTTGCAGTACTGCTTAGAACCTGGGCTGAAAAAATGAGTCCCACTCTTCTATGCATAACTGTAAACACGAAAGTGCTTCTTATATTTACAGTTAAGTGGTTCAAACACACAAAGGCAAACTCTAGAGTAGTGGAAAGTTTTAGGAAGAAGAGTTAATTCCCTGACAAATTGTCCACCTCTCCACATCACTGAACAAAACCACTGGTCTAGCTGATTGCATTAGATATGGGTATAAGGATGCATCGCAATCATGGCTGCTCGATCAGGTTAAGCAGCTGGTTTCTACAGAAAGGTGAGACCAGCTGAGACCCAAGATTAAGTCTTCTGTTTGAAAATACTGTCATTACTGTAGACAGATTACCTGAAGAGATTTCTGTAAAATGAGCAATCAGCCAAACTACAGGGTAGTTTTCTTGCTCTGGAATAGTTAGATTTACCATACATAATGAATCTTTCCTTTTTCTGTATACATTTTTTTTGGCTCTGTTTTCAGTCCTGCAGACGCCAGGCACAAATGTTCCTCCCTTTATTTTAGAGCAGTCTTGTGAATCTGTATTCCTATCATCACTGGTGCTACACTCAATTTAATCTGTTGGGATTGGCAAATTCCTCTGGGAATGGTCATTATTTGGCAAAGAATGTGTGCACAGCAATTGCGGTGGTGTAGCACTGGAAAAAAAAAAGAAAGAAACCATTAGTGTCTGAATAATTTGAGGATCTACTGTCAGGGAAAAAAAAAATAATGCAGAAAAATTATTAGCACAAGAGGAAAAATCTGCAAGTAGGAGATAAAGCACAGGAAAGTTTCTGGGAGAGATGGAAGGAGAAATAAGCCCATGGAAGGAAAAAGAAAGGATAAGACGGTATCTTAAGGACAGTCAGGTTTTTAAAAAGTTCTTTTAAATACATTGTTCTCTTTAAAACACTCATAAACAGGAGAAATTAATGAAAGTGAAGTGAGAATATGTTGGAAAAGGCAAGAAAAGAGATATAGACTGGAAGAATTCAGACAGCCTTCACTCAGCTGTAAGGCTGACCCAACTGGAGGTAGAGGCTGTTGTCTTGCTGGTTTCAGTAAAAGCAATATTTCTACAGTGTATATGGGTCATCCAAGGACGAAATTTAGCCACCCCTGCTCAGTTTCTTGCTTATAAGTGGTTCCACTAGTTTCAATAGAAGTACATATGGAGTGAGAAATTGTGCATGTATGACAGAATAATCCTAAGATATTAAAACATACATCTTGAAAGTAAAATGTGTGCAATAATTTTTAATGGAAAATACTGTCTCTGGAGTATATGGAGTTTAGTAAAAAGAGATTCATTTCGCTGGTTTAAATATCCAGGCATGGGCCATGCAATAGGCTCAAGTGTAGGCTTCTTTCTCCTCCCAGTCTGTATTGTGTATGATTCACTCTTTCTGGGGTAATCATTAGTAGAATATGTATTGTCACTAATTTGTGGTTGGTTTTTTTTTATTTTTAATTTATTTTGGAGTGTAATGTGAGAGAGAAAATTTAGAATGCAAGTGTTCAGTTTCTCTATCCAGAGTCTTTGAAATTAGTTATTGCTCTTAGTTCAACTTCTAGCAGACTCAGCTGTCCATCATTGTAATGATCATAAAATCATAGAATCATAGAATGGTTAGAGTTGGAAGGGACCTTCAAAGGTCATCTAGTCCAACGCCCCTGCAAGAAGCAGGGACCTCCCTGACTAGATTAGGTTGCTCAGAGCCCCATCCAGCCTGGCCTTGAACGTTTCCAGGGATGGGGCATCCATCACCTCTCTGGGCAACCTGTGCCAGTGCTCTACAACTCGCATTGTGAAAAATTTTTTCCTAATATCTAATCTAAACCTCCCTCCTTCTAATTTAAACCCATTACCCCTTGTCCTATCACAACAGGCCCTACTGAACAGCCTGTCCGCATCCTTCCTGTAGGCCCCCTTGAGGTACTGGAAGACCGCTATCAGGTCTCCCCGGAGC
>WHYT01017133.1:234121-282090 GCA_009806455.1 Tetrax tetrax | reverse complement strand
TCCACTTGGACATTGAGCCGTTGACCACCACTCTCTGAGTGCGGCCATCCAGCCAACTCCTTATCCACCGAGTGGTCCATCCATCGAACCCGTGCCTCTCTAGTTTAGAGAGAAGGATGTCGTGCGGGACAGTGTCAAATGCCTTGCACAAGTCCAGGTAGATTATGTCCGTTGCCCGTCCCTTGTTCACCGATGCTGTTACCCCGTCATAGAAGGCCACAAAATTGGTCAGGCACGATCTGCCCTTGGTGAAGCCATGCTGGCTGTCACCAACCACCTCCTTGCTCTCCATGTGCCTTAGCATGGTTTCCAGGAGAATCTGCTCCATGACCTTGCCAGGCACAGAGGTGAGACTGACCGGCCTGTAGTTGCCCGGGTCTTCCTTACTCCCCTTTTTGAAAATGGGGGTTATGTTCCCTCTCTTCCAGTTATCGGGGACCTCACCAGACCGCCACGATTTCTCAAATATGATGGCCAGTGGCTTGGCGACTTCATCCGCCAGTTCCCTCAGGACGCGCGGATGCATCTCGTCGGGCCCCATGGACTTGTGCTCCTTCAAGTTCTTTAAATGATCTCGAACCTGCTCTTCGAGCACCGTGGGCGGTTCTTCATCCTCGCAGTCCCTGCCTGTGCCTTCCACAGCTTGGGCGGGGAGACAAGAGCTCTTATCAGTGAAGACTGAGGCAAAAAAGTCATTGAGTACCTCAGCCTTCTCCACATCCCGGGTAACCACGACACCCGTTACCTTCCGGAGGGGGCCTACATTCTCCTTGGATTTTCTTTTGTCCCCTACATACCTGTAAAAGCTTTTCTTGTTACTTTTGATATCCCTGGCCAGATTCAATTCTGTCAGGGCTTTAGCCTTCCTCACCCGATCCCTGGCCTCTCGCACAGCCACTCGGTAGTCCTCCCAGGCTACCTGTCCCCACTTCCACCCTCTATATGCTTCCTTCTTTACTTTGAACAGTCACTGTTATCCGTTATTAAATCTCTGTATGGGCATCATGAATTGAAAGGTAAAATGTAGGATTACTCCTATTCCTAGAAGAATCTCCCCTACCTCAGAACTGAGGAAGAGTGGTGCAATAGAACAAAATAAAGTGGTTTGACCTATTACCAAGCCTGATGGTTGCAGGATAAATAACATCACTACCACTAAAACCTGAAAGTTTATGTTACTCGTGTCTTTGAGACACAGGTCAGATTCATTCAGCAGTCTTGATGAAAAACCTGGAAATTTTAACTTTAAAACGACTATCTCTTTCCTCACATCTGTCACCCATGAGGCTTTTTCCACTTATTTGGTTAAGAATAATCCACACTAAAAAGAGTGCTACATGAAAACTATATAAGTATACTTCCTTTCAGATGCTGTTCCTTATTAACTGCAAAACCTTTCTGAGGAACACAATTGTCCCAAGTTACTGGAGTGGACTCTGTCTCAAGGCAACGTTTTGTGAAGAGAAAATTGAGAGTCAGGCTTAGGTAGGTCTAATCTCTGTGCAAAAACAGGTAACAGGGAGGTCAGTAAATGCCTATGCTCATGCAGGTTATAAAAGTTGGGTTCTACTTGCTTAGGAACCTCAAAAAATAAAAGCCTGCTGGTAGAAGGAGTTAACTTAGTAGGAAGAGATGTTTTACAACTCTTCCAGCCAACTGTCTCAATTTAAGATTCCAGAGAAGGCAGATGCCCATGTTTATTGAAAGAATAATTTAGATCAGTGAATACAAATAAACAACTGATCATTTAACCACCTGAGGATACAGTTGCAGAGCAAGCAACTTTCCCACTCCTAGGGGAAGAGGAGGAATCTGGCAGTGAACTGAGGTATTGTTATTTATGCTTGAAGTAATATAGAGTACAAGAAGCCTATGTGAAATGTAACAGCTAGGGTTCAGATCTTTCTAAAGGTAGGCAACTCATGTTACTCTGCTGCATATTTCAGTTTCTGGATAAATTATCAGGACCTTTGACTACTTACAGCAGCTGATTAATTGAATTACTGACTAGTTAATGCTGTTTACTTGCTAAGATACTGTTTGCCTATTATTCCTTCCAAGAGGCTTTTAAAATATATTTAATTTTAGAAAAAAAAAAAAACCAACAACAAAGGAGTATAGGCTAGAAGGGCTTGCTTATTTCTGATAACTTTATTTTTGCGCTCTCAAAAATTGGGGTGGATAGGTCGTAGTTCCTCTTATCCTGCTCTACAGCAGTGCAACAAACTGGAGTTACAGGATCATATGTTAGGTATAACTTGAGAGAACTTCTCATAATCCCTAATATTCCTCCCTAATGTTGTCTTGTCCTTGAAGACTTTTTTTTTCTCTATTTTTTTACATGGAGGAGTTTATGTAACAGGATAATTCCTTAGTTCTCACTCAAGAGCTTTTACAGCATCCCTGATTGATGAGCTCAAGTTAGAGAAGGTCAGAGTGCAAACTGGCAGAATTAGAGTAAGAGACAAAAGGAACTTTGCAAGAGCTGGTTTCAGAGAAAAGTCATAGAATTTTTTTCCTGTCTTTCCTGAATTTCTCTATCACAAAAAAAAAATGTCTTTTATCATAATAATAAGGGATGAACCAGCTTGCATGATGCAGAGACATGTATGGCATGGAGTACCTACATGAGCCCCTGTACCTCTTCATATTTTTTTATTGTTGACTGTCAGTTTTGCACACTAGTTGAATGGTATGGATTGACAAAATGAACAGCAGGAACTTTCCATAAAACCTTTATATCTGTGACTGAGTATTTTTTTCTTCTTTTTTATAAATGACTTATCCTGTTCTCACAGAACATACCTACATTAATAGCTTTTCTGCCTAGAAATGAGAAAGATAAATCAGGTCTAACCCATACCAGGATCTCCAAAGTTCTGATGTGTGTGCTCATAGAAAAATATTATTTGTTTCTATTTAATCTTCTGTTAGAGTTTGATATATGTTGAACTTTGTGAGTTCTTAGATTTAACTGTTTCTGGAGGATCAAATGAGAAACAATATATTTTGCTTTATAAATTCAGTAATTCATCAGGCAAGATAAAGAGTTGCACATTCCAAAATAGTATTTTAAGGCAGTAGCCTTTCACTTTTGGAGGTCATTGTTCAGACTGGCAGTACAGAACAGAGGAGTAAAGGCAGGGGTCTCAGCCCAGTTCCTAGTAGACAGCAAGTAATGTAACCAAACTGCAACACTAGCCATTTCTGCTGTGTAGCTAACTGCATGATTCAGGTGAGAACCAGAATTTAGATTTTATTATGTTCAAATGTGTTAAAACCTGCAGAAACATTGGGATTATTTCCCATTTTGCAATGTTTTCTGGGAGCCTCAACTTTAAGGAAAGTATTATTACTTTGTTAAGAAAACTGATTTTTTTTTCTTATTAAAATATTATGGATTAAAGGGTTTACAGAGAGATGAGGAGCCTGTTTGACTGTCATTTGAAGTTTTTAAACTGACTTCAGTAGGAGCAGGATCAGACCTTTCAGATCACCAAATGTTGGTGAGTGGGAATGCTCAGAGAAATATTGTTCTCAGGATGAAAGGAGCATGGAGAGCCCATGATATTTTGTGCTGGAATTTCTGTTACACAAGAATGTCAGAGGGCATGAAGTATTTTAAGAAAGAAAGGGAAGAAATACAATGTCAGGTAATACTGGATCTAAAAGGCCAAGTACAAAGCCAAATACAAAGTGTGCAGGATATAAGGATACATTTAAGTGCTAAATTATTCTAGAGTTTTAATGAATAGCCCTGTTAACATTCTTTATAAGCTAAGTAAATCTTCTCAGAACTCTTCACAAATCTCTACTTTTAGAAAATTACTTTCTTTTGACAGCTATATTAACATATGGCTCTGCATAAAGGAATTATGTTGAATACATGCAATGTAATATTGGGATATACGTTTTTTAAAAGAGATGAGAGGATCCAGAAATATAATCTTCTTCTTGTAATCCTGTATTAATCCATTCTGTACTGCTAAGGTTTTTATTTGAATGTGGAGCTCACAAAGATTCTTGCAGAAGCAAAAAAAAAGAGAAAGAAAATGAAAAGTCTTCTATATATAAATCCCCAGAGCTACACCTCTAAAGAATACTTGCTGTCTGCAAAGAAAGGAGCAGCCCTGGGAACTAATCTCTTATTGCATGGATTTCTCTCTCTTTGTCCTGACCTTGGCTCTTCCACAGCCCCAGTAAGTGTGCCTCTGCCTCGTGATGAGCTCGCTGCTACTACCACCTCTCAGGGCTTGCCTTTTCAGCATCAGCTTGCTGTTTAACTAATCCCGCAGTGAGATCACTCAAACTGAAAGGGGATTTAGTTTCACTATCAGCTAGACCTGCGGAGATGACAAATCAATTGATTTTGTGGCACATGATGAAAATACTAATGTTTAATTACAAATACTGTCAGTAAACTTCAGAGTAGGGTCTGATCTAAACAGAGATTGCATCACAGAACATTTTCTTGGAGCTGCAGCCCACCTTAAAAGCTAAGAATGCCAAGAATATGTTTGCCTCCAGGCGTTTCTATAAAAACTAGCTTAAAGAAGGTTAGCAAGGGAGAAAAATCTGTTTTTTCTTCTGAAGTTTGAATCGACAATTATTTCAATACTAGGAATGGACCAAGATTAAATCTCATCATGTGGAAAGTCTGAGAAGCTGTTCCTAAGGGTAGGTAATGCTTTAATTTTCACAGTCTCTCTTTCTCACCATTATGGACTGTAATGGTAAATACTATTAGTGGTATTATTTCTACTATTTTTGTCTAAAAAACCTCCATCTATTTATTTCACCAGATAACGCAAAACACATCTAGAAAATGAAACACGAGTAGGAAGCTTTGGTAAGAGCTAGCATTACAGCAGTTCTAAATTTGGATTACTGAACATTTTTTTGTATGTCTCACATTGCTCATTCACCTTTCTGATTTTCAGAAAATTTAGATTTCCTTAAATATATTTCTTGAATTATTTTTTTTCTCTCAGACAAGGAAATAGTTATTTCATGTGTGTGAAAAAAAGGCCTATTGCAGCTCTTGGGCCACTCCTCCATCTTGTCAGTGCAGCCTGCCATCTTGAACTTCACAAAGGAGCCGTGTTCACAAACCCCACATTTCCTGCATGCCTCTGTTAGCAGCTTCACTCTATCCCCTCTCTTATTGCTATTCTATACTACTTCAAGGGACTGTGGAGAGATTCAGCTTGTACTGGGCAGTGTCCTGTTGTATTTCTGCCTTCACAAGTGACTTTTCTTCCAATCCACTAGGTAATTTTGATCAGCTCAGAAACTGTCTTCATTTTGCTATACCACGAATGACTGGTGGTGTTTGCCACAGTACCACATTTTAAGTGCCATCATGTGCTTCCAAAAGCATAAATTAAAAAGGAAATTTTACTTCCAAAACACTTATTAAATGTGCAGATTTATGTTATGCCTTTCTTTGCTGTTACTGGCAAGATTTATTTAAATGATCTCTGTGTTTGTTGATAATATTTTCTTATTAATTTTCTGTGCTCCTCTTAATATTTTGCAGCATCAGGTTTTGATTTTTACTCAAGAGCACTGTTTTGCATTATTCTCCAGGCTTCACAGGTGAAGACTGTGTAAGGTTTCTCAGGTAATGCTTTTCTCTTACAGGACTGTTTTTCAATTTGCTGAGACTGGACATTATACATTCAGGGTTTTGAATTTTTTAGGGTAATGGCAAACAATGATGCATTTCCAAAATTATCCTTATGCTGCTTGCTGTTCACCGACTGATCTTTTTGTTTTGGTTTTTTTTTTTGTACCTTTCTGTGTTTGTTATTTATACTTCATTCGCCTTTCTTCGGAAGTTTTGTATTCTGCAGTTTTCTTGGTTACTAGGATTTATCTGTCCCTATGAATTTTGAACTTTAATAAATAATTTGATCTTACTGTGAATTTTATATATATTAAGAAGGGTAAGTATGCATATTATTTTCTAGAATTGAGTCGTTACTGGTGCATAGAATAGAAGTGGAGTGCATAGCCTGAATCATAAAATCTTCTTCTAATGCTTGCTGTACCTTACTTGTGCAGATCCCACTGTATTTGTCTTTACTTATTGACTTTAAAATCCTGAATAAGAAAACAAAGTTTGGTCCTACAGCTGCAACACATTTTATGATCATAAACAGTGGGAGCATTTTCTCATTTATCTAATTTTAGGAGGTCAGAAATTTCTATCTGTATGCATGGAGCATTCGTGATACAGTAATATTACCTCACTTTAATAATGTTTTTATAATTGTATTGTTTCCAAGACTGCATCAAATATGTTCATTGGAGTAGAAGTTAACAAAAAAACAAAAAAAAATACATCCTTTAATATATTTCCCTATCCAGCCTGTTGCTGAAGGTTACTAACTTACATATGTCATTTGTACAGGGTTCATTTAGGTTTTAAAATAGTAATTCTTTATTAATGTTAACAAAAAAAAAATGCAATACTGTGAAAAAAAAAAAGTATGTATTTATAAAAGCTTGCTTTCATTCAGTTTCTGTCATCTTCATCCCAACAAAGACTTTATTAAAATAGTGACTTCTCATAAAGAGGGAGAGAAAACAAGCATTTGAACGGATGGGCTTAATAAAGATTCTGCAGTATATCTGCCGCAAATGGTAGAGCACAGCTACTAAAGCAGGACTAAGATATGACTGAGAATGAAGAACTTCCAAATGGTTTGTGGTCTCGGTGAAGAAGTTTTAGATTAAAGGATAAAGGTTGTAATGTAGATGTACATAGATCAAAGAAGACACATAACAGAACCTTGCTATATAAAAAGAAAAATCCACTTTCTTCCAGAGTAATAAAATTGCAGTATGCTGCAGTGGGAGAACAGCAAATCCTGTGGTTGTTAGTTTGGGGTTTTTTTGGTATTTTTTTTTTTTTTTAACTTACAGGCTCTCCTAGTTGAGATATGGTTTCTGTCTTTCGTCTCAAACTATTTTAGAAAAAAACAACTGGTTTACAATGTCACCAAAAATAATGTTATTAAAGCTTTAAATTTTCATAAGTATCCCACTCATGAAACTTTGTGCAAAGTGGGAAGAAGTTGCTGCTATCAGTCATTGTCTGCTATAGACTTTTTTCTTCCCAATAGTGAATGGAAAAATTGAAGAATTTTGTATAGCACCATGTTTGGTGCTATACAATCACAATGAATTGAATATATATATTTTTTTAAATTACCACAACTTGCTGATAGAATTAAGTATAAAATGTCCTGTAGCTTAAAACCTCGTGAAGGACAAAATTCAGCTCATCTGCACATTTCTTGATGCTTCCTGCATTTGCATGGTCAGGGAATTAGACTAGAAACTTTGTCTACTTTTAGTCTTTATCTTTTGATGAAGAGCTCTTCACTGCCCAGGAAAATTGCAAAATAGTGCTTCAGTGCACCCCTGACTCAGATTTGGTTCCAGGTACATTTAGATAGAGTTGTAGTATTTGTTGTGTTCATTTTGAGATATATTTTGAAGTGTTATCTCCTTCCACAAAACCAGTTTCCTTTTGTTTGGAAAATGCCCATAATAGTCACATCTCCTTGAAAACTTGTAACAAGATTTTATATAGATAAATAGGTTGTTAGTGAAATTCTGAATAGTTTGGCTGTGAATAATTTTAGGGCAGATCGTGTGTTTAGCTATTCCACTGCTTCTGTTTAGAAGTCTCTTATTTAATTATCTAGTTTCAAAATTTAAACCATTTTTTAAAATGCATTCATTATAAGACCTGTTATTTCCTCAAATTCAGATTTTTCTTTCAATATTAAGTGTAAACCTTCTAGTGATATGATAAGTAACTGCCTAGTCTTATTTACGAAGATTACTTTACTTTGAGAAGAATTTTTATTGATATATTGTCACTGTTTATTTTGTGTATACATGAATTTAAATCTAACAGCTTTACAGCAACAGACAAACGCTCCTGCCTTATTGAAAAGAGATAAATATGGAGATGCTGATATAGTGTTCCATGTTTTTAAGTGAAGTGCATTGCACAAATGTCAGTTGCTACAGTAAGGCTCCATTTGTAGAAATGTCTGTTTGATCTTTATTTTTGAATTAAGGTACCTGCTGTCTTTGAAACCTGCAAAGAGAACTGGAAACGGATATTCTTCCTCTTTCTGGAAAAAAAAGGACTTGTATTTCATGCAGTTCTGTGAATCCTGAAGTGCATCTCAGGAGCACGTTCCCCTTCTGCCTTGTAGGACATTAGCTGGTTTTTGGATGCTATCTTACTGAAAAGATATGTTGTGAAGAAGCTAGAAGGAGACCCAGGAGCAGCTCCCTTCATCTTTACTTGGGGCAGTGACTAAGATATGAGGTTCCCGTGCTTGGTCCCCATCTGAGCTAGACTGCGGCTGCAATGATGCTGCATCTGTACACCATCTTGTACCTCCCTGATCCTGATCTGCATTCCAACCTGCTGACTTCACTTTCTGGTTTGACCTTGAGCCTGTCTCATCATTATGGACTTGCTAAGTGCTTGCTGGGCTCTTGGCTGATCCTGGTTACCATCAACAGGCTTGATCCTGACCCTGACTTACTGGCTGGTTTCCTGGCTTCTTGTCAGGGATGCTGCTGTCCCTGCCTGCCTTGTGATGCTCAGCTCCAAGCTCGACTTCACTTACAGGGCAACCTGCACTTGCTGCTTTCTGACAGTGCTAAAGGAAAAGAATCATAGTACTCTCTAAACCTGTTTATTTGAATTATTTTGGCTAAGTTTCTGCTCTCTGTTGCTGTCACCCAATTACTGAATCTGTCCACTTCTATTGACCTTGAAGCTGTATAAGCAAATACTTACGGGTATTTACATTCTCACAATTTCACATTTAAGTCACTGCATGCATCATGAAAGTGCATGTCACTTCACACTAATGGTTATTTGACTATCAGCAAATTGAAATTATCTGGATGAATTGTCAGTGGCAATAATTTATCTATAGCTCAGTGTTAACAGCAGAGTGAAACGTAAGGGGGATGAAGCATAGGGGCTGCAGAGGTAGCTCTGGAAGAATGATCAGAAGAAAGGATATGATTGCTACTCTCAACTTCTCAGTACCTTTATTGGAATGAGGCAAAGATATAGCTTAACTGGTTCAAAGACTGCCACCATTTGGGATGGTGTGTTATAACCAGTTCGTAGGATTCCTATGCACAAAGCTCACCCAGCATATGATATTTAAAAGCACAACAGTATTTATTGCTCTATTATAGCCTTGCATAAGCAGTTACCAGCATAAGCAGTTACAGTTCCTAGCAGAAGCAGTCACTAGCGTATTGTTTTCCCTTTATGAGAGTCTTACGACCCCGACTAAGCTGGAGACCTCACCGAGCAGGAGGATGATGATCAGCAGGGTCAGAGCAGAGAAGGGAGGTAGGCACAGCACCTTTAGGGCATCCCCTGTTGTTCGTAGAGTGTGCTCTGGGTCCTTTCTCTCTCCTCCGCTCCGAGCTGCCTATGTTTATACCCTCAGCAGATTCAGTGGCAGAGTACTGACCAGGTGTTGCTGCACACGTGGCCAGCACATGCAGCAAGGCCTGCCAAGTTCGTGCCCTGCTGGCTAACAGCGGTTCCCGGATAGCAGCAACATACAGCTCAGTAACAACCCTTCCTAGCTCCCCTCTCCAAGGTCGCGTTCTCACAGCTGTGTGCAGCTTGTAATTTCCCACAGTGGCCCTACACGGACCATCGCTGAAATCCCTCACACATGTGTGCTTAATTTGACAGTGATCATTCAGAATTAATCAGCTAGTACATTTGCCATGATTCTCCTTGGAGGTTTTATTATCTAAAATGTTGTGCAAGAAAACTTGCAATTAAAAATGTAAATGTTCTCATGCTCTTCATTCATATGAATATTCTTGAGCGAAGGCACAATGTTTCTTAAAAATAATTCAGCAAGAAAATATATGTATAAATAAAATATAGAGGAAGAGAAAGCTTCATTCCTTCCAAATACAAGTAGTCTATTTCAGTAGACATTTAAAATAAGTATCTTTGAAATAAAAGGCCTTTTAAGAAAAAGGATGCATGTCTCCATTCTCAAGACATTAGATTTTAAATATTTTTTCTTTAACACTAATATCTATGTGATATGTCTTCATAAAAGCTTTTAAAAACATTTATAGAATTCAAGGACAGAGGAATAATTTGTATTCAGTCTACAAGCTAGAGGGACTATACGTATTTATTTGCATAATACAGAAGCATAAAAAACAAAGCCCATATTCTGTTATAAACAAAATAAGATTGTATAGCTACTAGTAACGCATGAATGCAGGACCAAAGTAAGTACAGGCACTTTATGGAGGACAAATTGTTGTATACTTGAGTGTAGGTGAATGGAATAATAAAACGGAGTTCCTACTAGAATTATATGTACAAATGGTTCCTTTTAGCTAACAGCTTATACTTATAAGAAAAAAAAAAGAAAAAAAAATCCAAAGAGGTGCATTCAGTGTGATATAAAAAACAGTCAGATACTAGTCAGGATTGCTAGTTCTGGATAGTAATACATTGGGGAAAAATCAGTGTATCCTTGAAACCTCACATGATCATTGTGAAGACTTCATACAGGTACATCCAAGTCCTACCAGCTCTTGGTACCAAAGGCAGATGGGTAAGCAGGGCACAGAGCAAGGCAACAAATGACCCCCAAGAGAATTTTAGGAGGAAAACAGAGGCCTCAGAAAATCTTACTAGGGCATTGATCACTAGAGAGGAGATGCTCTGAAAATCGGTTACATTGACCATAGCAAAGAATGACGTACTACTGGTTTCTGTTGCTTACTGTTGAGGTTGCCTGACAAGTCACCACTTCAAGAATGAATTGCAGCTAAACTACAGAAAAATTTTGGTTTTACTAGCAGTGCAGAGCACGGTTGTGACAAAATGCACACAGAAAGATAACAGCACTGAAATCAAGATAGAAAAATTAATGTGTTAGTTGACATTTCAAGTTACACAGGATGAAGTGTAAATGTGACTAAAAGATTAATGAAATTTACCTAAATAAGAATGATGAGCAATAGACTGAAAGTACCTATTAAACCTAGGAGAAAGCAAGGGAGAAAGTGAATACAGCATTGAGACCTGTACTAACCCAGCTCTGAATTTGCCTAGGAAGCCATAGAAAAGTGAAGCAGGCTCCATCTCACTATTTGTGATAACTACACCCTGTCTGTTCAAACACTACCTCTCTGATTAAATCCTGCAAGATCCATATTCCATGCTAAGTTCATGTGCCATAGTACATGTGATGCAAAATCTCCCATTCGAAAGGTTGAGAGGAACACATCTCTATGTTTTAAGGGTAGTATAGAAAAAATCACAACAACCCCATGCAACGATACAGGCTTGGGGAAGAGTGGCTGGAAAGCTGGCTGGCAGAAAGGGACCTGGGGGTTCTGGCAGACAGCTGTCTGGACATGAGCCAGCAGTGTGCCCAGGTGGCCAAGAAGGCCAACAGCATCCTGGCTTCTATCAGGAATAGTGTGGCCAGCAGGAGTAGGGAAGAGATTGTGCCCCTGTACTTAGCACTTGTGAGGCCACACCTCAAATACTGTGTGCAGTTTTGGGCCTCACAGTACAAGAAGGACATTGAGTTCCTGGAGCGTGTCCAGAGAAAGGCAATGAAGCAGATGAAGAGTCTGGAGTACACGTCTTATGAGGAGTGGCTGAGGGAACTGGGATTGCTTAGTCTAGAGAAGAGGAGGCTGAGGGGAGACCTCGTTGCTCTCTACAACTACCTGAAGGAGGTTGTAGGGAGGTGGGTGTTCGTCTCTTCCCCCAAATAACTTGTGAGAGGATGAGAGGAAATGGCCTCAAGTTGTATCAGGGGAGGTTTAGGTTGAATATTAGGAAAAATTTCTTTTTTTCTTGGGCACTGGAACAGGCTTCCCAAGGAAGTGCTGGTGTCACCATCCCTGGAGGTGTTAAAAAAACGTGTAGACATGGCACTTCAGGACATGGTTTAGTGGACATAGTGATGTTAGGTCAATGGTTGGATTTGATGATCTTAGAGGTCTTTTCCAACCTTAAAGAGTCTATGATTCTATTCTACGGACCTTTTAATTTTAATTCTAACTACTTATTAAAAACTTTTCCTGCTGTTTCTTAAGCATTTTTTTTTTACTTCAAAAAGACTTCATAATGCTTCTTTAATACTAGATTCTCTGTTGACATAAGATTTTTTTAAAAGTTTATTTTTGCCAGAACACCCTAGCTCAGTGTATTTTCCAGCAGGTTTTCCTTGATATATCACAATACACAACCCAAAGGAAAGAGAAAACCTGGTGACTGCAACAGGAACATAGAAGAATAAAAGACAGGGAAAACTGATAACTGAGGGGAGGTAGGTGGAAAATCAGTCACCAGAAAACTAACTGCTGGAATTAGAAAATTGTGGGAAGACATCTGAAGGAAAAGTGAAGGAAAGAGTAGGGACTCTGGTTAATTTAATTTAAAATAAAAGGAATCTATTTTTCAAGCATATAAATGCTTACTTAGTGATAATTCCATAAGCTGCATGCATTTTTGTGGGAAAGGATTTGGTTTGCAAACTTTGGATTTAGATGAGATATCCAGGATGCAGCCAAGTGGGCTGGGGACATGGAAAAATATCTTGTGTCTTGTGATGAGATACTCATACCTCATGCCTCCTTGAAGTGACTCGTGTCACTTCAAGGTGGTAAGGAGGGAAGCTTCTTCTGAACAGTGATGCAGAATGAGGATTGCCCTTAGAAAATGCTCACCTCTTCAATAACCAGAAGTTGTCGCTCATCTTTCAGATATTATGTGACTAAAGGCTAATGATGTAATTCCAAGCTATTTGATAATGAAGGTGCTCAAGATACTTACCATCTAGTGGATCTGGACTATCATGTTCTTTCTTTCTTACAAGAGTTTCTTAGTAACTGAAACAAGATTATAAATGAAAAAATTTGGAGAATTTAAGTACCTTGTAGTTTTTTTAGCTATATCATTATGCCTTTTTTTTTTGTGAATATTTCAATGGTGATCAACAATTGCCTTCCAAATTGTCAGAGACTCTCCTAGTAATTTTGTCTCTGTGAAGGGTCTCACTGTCTCACTTCATATTGCTGTTACTATGAATTTCTCTTATTTGCATTGATGTACACATTGGCCCAGAGCTGTAGGCTTCAGAGTTATCTTTGTCCCAAAACAATGGCAAACAACAGCCATTTTAACAATTTTAACTTTTTATAAGAGATGGTAATTTAAGCATTAAAACTTAAAAGCTGTAGGAAATGCTTTCTTTTTAATAACTTCCCTCTTTATTTTTCCTTTCCTTGGTGACAATTTTGTAGGAAAAATACTCTTAGCGACTTTTAGTTAGTATTAAGCCCTGAAGTTTCCTTTCGGGGCAGGCAAGATGGTGAAATGCATTGGAGATGTTACTTGTGTCTGATGCTATATCCTGAGAAGGGACAACAACAGATGTGAACTACAGCTTTGCTTTCTGTTAATGAACCTTTGCCTATTGCTAGAAAAAAAAAGATTGTATCTTGTGTTTGCCCTATGTCAGGCATTCAGAAATCTAGGAAACTAGTTATCAATGAGTTATTTAAAGCACTACTTTGGCTGCCTTGTGAGCTCAGGCAAATGGTTTTGTTTGGATCTTATCTGGTTAAGGCAGGCTATCACTGAACAAAAGGAAAGAGCTGGAGGGATTCCAAATAGATAGCTGTGGAAAATGATGATAAAAGCTAGCTCTTCCTCTACACATCCAAGTTAAATTAAGGACTCTAGAAATGAATGATGGACAGAACAATGAATCTTCTCTTAATTTTATTCATCAAATTTCTCTTACTCTGAATTTTCTTCCTTTGTTTCAAATTGCGACCCCGTAATCTCCAACAACCACTATTATCATATTGCTTCATCTTTTTGTTCAGTTTAATTTAGTCTCTCTAACTTGATATACTTTGTATAACAGTCAGTGATGGTTTCTTGTCACAATGTGCTTTTAAGCCTTTGCAAGAGTCTTGGATTTCCTAATGACTTTTCCTTATGACTTCTATATTTTTATATGTTATTTTCTACACTCATCATAATTTATTTTAGCACACTTAGAAATCTTCTAATATTCACAAAGTGTTTGTGATCCATTTTACTATATTTTAGAGTTACCCAAGGTCTGAACTGAATGCTGCAATATATCTCTGCATGTAAAAAAAAAGGTTTCTGTGTCTTTGCAGGAACGAAGCACAACTCACTTCTGTACCTGACTGATAGGGTCATATCAATTAGTTGACTTACCTATACCTGTTTCTGGTTAGATAAGGAATTCTAATTTGAGGTAACAAAGACTCTTGGGCTCTGCATGTGAAAAAATTGATTGCCTCGCCTTCCATAAAGTTCGCATCTCTGGTAGGAAACTAACCCTTTTCCATAGCTCAGACTGAATCAGATGGAGGCTTCATAGATCCCATCTGAAAGAACAGAGCTTTTTTGTTTTGTTTTGTTTTTCCCCCATTAACTAAGATAGATTTCCAAATTAAAATAACTAGCCAACAGTTAAATGTGACTCTTAGAATCAATTTACTTTCTAGCAATAGCAGAAACCTCCTCCCCAGAGTCCTGTTTTAGTTCATAAAATATATTACATGGATTATAAAGAATCAGATCTAGAGTTGATATAAACTTGCTTTACTCTAATGAAGCAGGAAAGCAGATACTCAGATACTCAAAGGTAACATTGTGACGAGCTTAGTTGGGGTTTTCCAGTTGATAGCCTCTCTGAGAAATATTAATGTACTGTTTGGAGTAGATTCTAACATGAGGAATCATGATGGTTGTGTACTTATAGATGCCCATCTAAGGCTATAGCTACCTCAGCATTTCAAGTACCTTTAGAAAGTTTTCTAGATAAGACATGTTTAAAATCTGTTTCTGTAAAGATTTTCCGTATGCCTTGAGAAGGTATATATGTATTTTCAACTTGATTTTTAGTGAGAGGATAAAAAGGCAACAAGATAATAAAGGGTTTGTTCTTCAGTGGTCTGTATTAGAACTAAGCTGAGAGGGACAGCTTTCTTCAAAAGAGTATTGATTTTCTAAAACTTAAAAGGTGGTTAGGTCTTTATCACTACTTATAGCTTATAAGCAGTCTCCATCCTTAATTCGAAGTTCACATGTAGTGTGCTGACTAGCTTACCAGCAGTTAGCCTCTTAGATTTTTAAGAAGGATACAGATGTGTTCGTTTATTAATATGAATATTGAGAAAACCTGAAGAAACAATATCTTTGAAGTTTCCAAATGAACAAGCATGCAATTCTGATGGCTTTTCTTGTGTGAAGGCAAGTGGGCATGAGTCACTTCTAAAATTTCAGTGAGATATGTCAATTCCTAATCCTGTCAGTACTACATTTAGAGCTGTAGACTCATGGAGAAGCGTAGTTTGGAAGACCTTTCTGGAGGTCACATGCTCCAGCGCCGTGTGCAAAGCAGAGCTGTCCTCCAAATCAGAGTGGGCAATATAGGCAGGACCTTGCCTGGAAGTGCTGGGAGACTGCTGGGAGAGGGGCTCCAGGGCCTGTCCCTATGCCCTGCTTGCCTCACAGAGGCACTGCTGACTCCACTGCAGATGTGTTTGAAGTAAGAGTTTTATTTTTCAGATAAAATCGGAAGAAATATGACTTTAGAAGTTTGAAATATGTTTATTTTGTTATGCACTTTGAGTTAACAAGATATCAAAAAAATCCTGTTGTTTGTTTATAAAAATATTAGTACTGACTTATCACTAAGCACTGAGATAGGTACAGCATGTACTATTTCAAGACTTGTATTATTACTATTACCTAAGGACTTACTTTGTAAGCAAAAATATTTAAGAACTGGCTTTACTGCAACATTAAAAACTTGCAGATTACCATCATTTATGCAGGATTCGTTGTCTATAGTTTTAATCTTGTTGAAATTCTGATTTATAATGCAGACTCTTATATAAATTTAGTTCAACACAAGAACTATTTTTTTGAGTTCTGAGTGATAACCACTTATGTTGGGACAGAAATTTAGTAAATAAAGTTCTCTATCGGACATATTTTTTTAATTAAACTTTTCCAAATATGTCTTAATTGGTATTTTACTTCTGTTTGTCCACTGTTCTGGTTTTGTTTAGTGAGGGGGAGCTAAGGTGGTAGCTTCTGTAGGAAACTGCTAGAAGTTGCACCCCTTTGTTCAGTCGACTAGGCCGGGCCTAGGGCAGACCTGCGACTGGCCAACTCTGGGTTCTGTGATAATGCCTCTATGATAACGTGTTTAAGAAGGGGAAAACAGAAAAAAAAAAAAGAGAAGATGTGAAGCAGCTGAGCAGGGGAAAAGAGGGGGAGGCGCGAGTCTTGTGGGCCTTGCAGGCCTCACCCTCTGGCCTCCTGCTGGGCAGCCAACTGGGCCCAACTCGGCCTGGCCTGGCTGCAAGAAGTGGAGAAGAGATGAGAAGTGAATAAAATGTAAAAAGATCCTGAGAGGCATCTACCAACCTGTTTTGAAGAATTTTTCTTGTGAGAGAAACAGCTGCAGACGCCAAGGTCAGTGAAGGATGGGGAGGAGTAATGTAGCTCCTGACTAAGATTCCCCTGCAGCCTGTGGTGATGACCATGGTGGAGCAGGTTGCCCCCCTGCAGTCTATGGAGGTCCACAGAGGAGCAGAGATTCGCCTGCAGCCTGTGGAGGACCCCACGCCAGGGCAGGCAGATCCCTGAAGGAGGCTGTAGCCCATGGAGGGCCCACTGGGGGAGCTGTTCTGGAGGGACTGCACCCTGTGGAAGAGATGACCCACACCGGAGCAGTTTCACGAAGGACTGTGGCCCATGGAAGGGACCCCATGATAGAGCAGGGGAGGAATGTGAGGAGTTCTTCCCCCGACGATGAAGCAGCGGCATGAAAAAACACGTGATGAACTGACCTCAACCCCCCATTCCCTCTTCCCCTCTGTGCCGCTCAGGGGTGAGGGGGAAGGTAGTAGAGATAATATTAAGTCCAGGAAGAGGGAGGGGTTGGGGAGGAAGGTTATCTTGTTCCTTGTCTCATTCTTCTGCTAGTTTTAGAAATAAATGAATAGTTTCCCCCAAGTCGAGTCTGTTTTGCCCATAACGGTAACTTTAAAGATTTCTCCCTGTCCTTATCTCAAACCTTGAGCCGTTTTTCTTATATCATCTCCCCCTATTCTCTCGGAGGGTGGGGGGAGTGAGAGAGAGACTGCATAGTCTGGTCCTGATCGGGGCTGAACTACGACTTCCACTCAAGTATTTCCTAAGAATCCCTAGATGTGTTTTCCTTTATTATAAACTATTAGGAAGGAACAGAAATTATCTCTTGATGATTGGCTTTGGTGAAAGGTCTTTTGGTACAAACACACAAAAAAGGTTTCAACACTTCTAAACAAACGAGACAATAGAAGGAAACAAGGATAACGCTGATTCATTTATTAAATGTTTTGTATTGTGAAAGAAATATAATTGTATTTTTATGAATACTTTTTGTGTTCTGTTTAACTAGAAAACTAGTTTTTTAATTATATGGTATGATTAATAAGTATAAGATCAGAAGAAAAAAAACAGATTGAAAGAGAACTCAGGAGTTAATTAATTTTTCAATGGTGTTTGTTTACCATGTTAGCTAATAATTTCCATCATTTTAAAGCACTACTCTTTTCGATTGATGAACTACAAAGCAAAGTACACAGCATGTTTTTGGTCATCAGAAATTGCCTTTGCGTAGTAATCAAAATATAGCAGATATTTCTGAAGATGCTATGTCCGTTGTGCCTGTCTCTGTCTTCCACTTTGTATGTTTCTGTATAAAAGGCTTTATTAAAGAGCCAGGATTCAGTGTTTATTCTGCAAACTCAGCCTCCTATTTGTGCCTATAAAGGGTGAACAGCACTTCATTTGTTTAGTATGTGTGGCTTGGTTTTACCTCTAGCTCTTGAAGGCAGAACTTAATAAAGTAATGACCTACTCTTTTTTTATGACACTTTTTAAATGATTTCTGAATTTCAGTATATTAATCATTACAAATACTGTAATGATTAATGTTACTGTAGAGTAACTCTACAGTGTCTACAATGATCTGGCAATATAAAAGTGAAACCTTCCTTTTCTCAAAGATCAAGTTATCTTCTTCAGAAGTTCATGAACATGAACACCTTTGACGGTTTCCAAAGAAAATAAGAAGATTACTAAAATGAGACACAAAAATCAGCTGTTCAGAGCAAAACTTAATGTGATTCGATTTGAAGTAGAGCAAAATGAGTGAACTGCATGAGTTTCAGGAAAGGTTTAATCTTATTAATATTATAGGCAATACTTACACTTTTTATGGAGAACAGTGCAACTTTTTCTTCATTGTCCTGCTCTCTTGAAGGGTAGTAGGGACAGAATTTGTATCTTTTGTGGAAAACTCTTTCCATTTGCCTTGAAGAAATCTGTCCAGCAGACGGAATCTCTCAATACCTAACTCCATGCAAAAGATCCCTATTTCAGTTTATTTATTTATTTATTGTTCAGAACATTTTTCAAACAAAAACCACTGAGAGGTTTTATGCTTATTGGTCTCTTCTTGTTGAAAAATAAACATGAAATCCTGGTTATTTTAAGATTAAATGTGTTTTTGGAACTGAAGAAAAGTCTTCCTAGGATATATGCTTATAAGTCCAAATGGAATCATTTTTCTTGTAAAATTACAAAACATCAGTGCCTGCCAGAGAATGAAGTAAATAAAAAGTCCAGGGGGAATTTAATGCTTTTTTTTTTTTTTTTTTTTTTTTTGTATGTAAGTGCAGCTTTAGGAAGCCTTATATAAAAAAAAAAAAGGAGAAGAATGATTTATAGAAAAATTGTGTGTATGATGGAAGTCTATTTTAGTATTGGTTATAACAGGAAAGTGAAAGAAGACTCTGATCTCAGTCTCAGACTGACATCTGCATTCAACCTTCTTCTGTTCTCATTTTAATTTTCATAAAGAACAATGTTAAAAGATAGCTCTCATGTAGAGGGGAGGAAACATATGTCCCAGAATAAATAAGCAGTTCTTGCTGAAATTGTGCAGAATTTGGTTACACAAATTAGAATTAACTTAATATGACAAATGCTTCTGTTGACAATAAGCCAAATTGACAATGACCTTGATATTTACCTTGACAAGGTAACATCTAATATAAGAATTCAGTGCTCTTGAAGGTGATAGTCATAGTAGCACAAATAAGATTTTGTCAATGTCACTTAAGCATGATTTTTCCAGTGCTCCATTCTCAAGCACTTAAAAAAAAATCTCTGTCCACCTATATTTGATTTGTCTCTAAATTTACCAGCTTCTAATATGAATTTACAGAGCAATGCATCAGTTACTTTTTTTATAAAACAGTTACATTTGAAGGGTACTTGTTATGTTTTTTAGGCTTTTGCACACAGGAGGTTGCCCATAGAATAAAAATCTCACATGTAGGCCTTGGATAAGAGTTTTAACTGTAGATTGTGGCAATTCTTAACAATAAAGAAGGAAGGGTATACACAACAGTTATTCTGAGCATCTAATTTTAGTCCTGTGAATTTCAGCTTTGATTCTCCCTTGAGTTCTTATGGAGTCAGCGGGAAGAGTTAAATGTCTCTAGAAAGGAAATTCAGATCCTCTAAGTTAGGTTCTACACTTCCCATTATCATCTGTATGAGTTTGTTCTGTTATGCTACTGTCTAGTGATGTTACTGGAATTTATTTTCTCTGAAGAAAACTGCTTGAGTATAGATGTAGGGTACCATGTAGTATCTGGAAGCTTTATGTGGGCATTGCAAACTTAGAAAATTGCTCCATATATTTTATACCAAATAAGAATTTGATGACAAAATAGAGTTCTAATAGTCAAATGTAAGAATCCTTTTGCGTTTATGTATATATTGAATTCACGTACGCATATAGTTTTGAAGTTTTCAGAGCTAAATTTCATCAGCTCTTTTAATCTTGAAGCATCCTTACTGATGTGGAGTGCATACCTTTGCTGTTAAAACTGTTTTCTTATGCTACAGGCAGCTTGGTCATGCATTTCTATGTTGAAAAACTGTCTTTGCAGACTATGCAGAAAAATCTTCAAATGCAAAATGTATTTACTAGTGGATATGAACAAACCAGGAGGAAATGGAAAATAATAAAAACAGACCATTACAGCGGGAATGTGTATAGTTTAAGATTTCTGGAGAAATGAAAAGCGAGAACATTGCATAAAGCACAGAAGAAATGCAAAGTTTGAATGAGCCATTTTCCATGGATTATTTAAATTTCATTGTACCAGTGAGATATTATTAATCTAACTTCATATATAGGAAACTTTTCTGACAGAGGAGAAGCTTAGTTAATATCCACAAATAATAATAAAAAAATAACGAGTTTTCTGTCTCAATGTGCCTAAACAACCATTTTGAAGTATTGATCTCTCTAGCTTACAGAATATTTAAGTAGTCTGTCCATTGCGGAGAAACCACAAGAGAGAAATCTAAACCCACAAGGTTTCATTATGCAATAGTATGATGATGATTTATTCATATGGTACATTCATATGGTATTCAACTTGCTACATTTGGAGGTACAAATTCATCCAGGAAAAAATTTCCTCCATTTCTCCTACCAGTTTGGTTGTCTTTGCACTTACCTTGTGAGAAGTCCTATTTTTTTAGAGTGTTTCTTGTGGTATGACATCCTGATGTATTCTAAGACAGCATTACTAACATTCACCATAGGAAGCAGGAAAATATTTTGTAGTTTTAATTTATTTTGTTATATTATACATGCTACATCACAAAATGTGTCAGAATTAGTAAAAGTGATGATTCAGAAATATTTTATCGTTGTAATTTTATCTGAAACTTCTTGGTCAGCTTTGGCACAAATTTGCAAGTACTTTTCCATGACCTTTAAGTTCAAGGCCATGAACTACTTTCTGCATCTGTCAGTCAAGAATACCACTTGATAACTGAAGTTAACCTTGGCAACAAAATGCTTAGCCTGGAAGATGGTTTAAACTTGTTTGGGGCTGCTCCTGTTGCTCCCACTGCTGCATCTCCCTCTCTATCTTTTGAGTTAAGCTCCAAGAAATCATAATTGTGGCCCAGCGTGGCATCAGGAGAAGCTCATTTGAGTCATTGGTCTTTCAGTCTCTGCTTAATAGCTGAGGACCTTTGTTCCGGTGAGCAAGTGGTGTTCAAAATTACACTTGGTTGGACTGCACCATGCAGACAGTCACTAGAAAGGAAAAGTTGCCCATGGTGCCTCTTCTCCTCTTCATTCTTCTGAATTAAGATATAAACTTTCTTGCAGCCTCAAGGTGGGAGGAGAGGAGCTGAGAGATGAGGGCTTGCTCTGCCCTATCTGATATCATGTGTTCAGTGCACCGGAGGAGGGATATCTGCGATCTAGCCCTGCAATTATGGCTCGTAGTTTGTAACAGTAAGGACAGTTTGGCTGCCAGACAGTACTCCTATCCAACAGTATGAATGCATGTAATCACTTGATGCAAAGTGACACTTTGCACTATGCAAAAAGATTTGGATGCAGGACAACAAAGTTGTTGGTCTCCTCATAAATACACAGAATGATGAAACAGTTCAGCTGCAGTAAAATTTAAGACTTCACCTTTGCAAATGTATCTGAATAAACAGAGACTTGAAGCTTATGAAAGACACAATTATCAGCCCTATGGGGGTACACTGCATTGTATAGTTACAATCAGCCAACTTTGTTACTTGGCAGAAGGGAATGGGTGCTTTCTAAACAACAGGTAATCAGAGGATTTAAGCATTTGCTGAACAACTGATTTGAGTCCTTTGTATGTTCATCATTTACAGTCAGAAGAGCATGTATGGGCCCTGTGTTATCCAGTATGACCAGTGTTGTTAGTAAGGCCTAATATTAACAAGGAATTTTAAGATACCACAGAGTAAATATTAATAGCGGTAAAAATTCATGTTTTTCAAAAGGAACTAATGTTTGCTGGTTTGTTTTAAAGTGCAGGGTTAATTGTTAGTAATAAAGCTGATTTCATTACCTCCACTAGTAAATGTCATTGATTATAACATGTTATCTTCTTCCTTTTTTGCTCATCAATATTAGGCAATTTATTAGAAGGAATAAACAGTATTAGGATAAATATTTTGTTAAGAAGTATTGCACAGAAAATACATAACTTCATGGCTATCAGCCTTTTAATAGCAGAGAAGTACCACTGTACTTAATGATATTGCACAAAAAGGCAGGCTTGCATGTGATACTGTAGAGCAGTGTCCAGCTGTCTTTCTCTCTTTGTAATCCTTATTAGCTATACCATACTGACTTCATTAACAAATGTAACAGAGGACTCCTATAGACAAGCGTCTTGTTCTCTACATTTCCCTCAGTTTTTCCCAGGGCACTCTCCCTCCTGTTCTAGCTTGAGGCAATGATTCTGGGTATAAACAGACTTAACAGTGATCTGACAATAATTTAATAATTATTTAAATGGTAACTTAGACAGTGATTAGACAATGATTTTGACAATAATTTCGATAGCGGTCAAACTACTACTTACTACTGTTCTAATAATTAAGGTATAGTTGTATATATATTAAAATGTTGCTAGCATACAATACACTTTTAAGCCTAATGTGAAATGTCGCTTACCTCATTATAGATATCAGCTGTCACGTAAGGGGTCTTTCAGCCTTGAGGAGTAACCTTAAAAGGCATTCCTGCCGAAGGGGGAGATCACTGGAGAGCTCAATGGGTTCAGAGGGGCTACGAATTTTACAGTGTAAAGCAATTGACTCGTAGACAAACCCCCCACTTTGGTGTATGTGCAGGTGTGTAACTGTAGCAGTTTTCTCTAGTTTTCTCTAGCCCCAACTTGGGCTGATACTGTTATCTTCTGATAAGACATGGCATAGATTCCTTAGTTCCTGAGAAGATGCAGCCTAGCACAGTTCTCACATTTTGCACAGCAGGGCTGATTTCAGTCAGACCTACTGTGCTTCTGAAATAAATCATTTTATTTATTGCCACTGGTCAAAAGATATGCAAAGACTTTTGGTGCATCGTAACTGTAACAGTACAGTGTTTACTTTATAGTTCATTATAGCTATGGTAAAAATACAGGAACAAATTTGACCTCAATGCATGTGAAAATGATATTATTGACATGTATAGAGCTGCACTGTTGACTTGTATAAAGCTGCACTGTCTTACTACTACATCTGAGTATTTCCACATCTGTAGTACATGTATGAGCTAGCATTGTTATACTAGCGCCATTTCATTTAGAAATGTAATACTGTAGTCATCTTCCCCTTTAAAGTGATCACCACAGAACATTTCTCCAATTAAACACTGCTTTAGACAATAATGTGCTTTACTGTACTAGTAATAAAATGTAAAGGTTAACTACTTAATGCTTTAAGAGCTCAGCTTCTTAATTTTCAAGTTTCTTTGTCTTTATTAAAAAAAAAAAAAAGTAGAACATGAAAAAAAATGTTAATCCAGTATTCAGGAACTCTCTAGAGTGGCAATTGTATTAGAATTTTAACAATGGAATTGCATATATAACATGTACCCTATTACATAGATGTATAATGTATGTGTGTAAATATGTGATACATAAGGTGCAACCCTATTAGAGGAATATATTCTTATTTTTTGAAAAAATACTACGCAAATACTTGATGTAGTGAAAAATCAGCCTGCTTATTTTTGGCATGGTCAACAAGCTGGAGGGAAGGGATGCCATCCAGAGGGACCTTGACAGGCTTGAGAGGTGAGCCTGTACAAAGCTCACAAGGTTCAACAAAGCCAAGTGCAAGGTCCTGCACATGGGTCAGAGAAAACCCCAGTAAGAATGCAAGCTGGGGGTTGAAGAGATTGAAAGCAGCCCTGAGGAGAAGGACTTGGAAGTCCTGGTGAATGAGAAGCTCAACATCAGCCAGCAGTGTGCACTCACAGCCCAGAAAGCCAACCGCATCCTGAGATGCATCAAAAGAAGCATAGCCAGCAGTTTCAGGGAAATGATTCTGCCCTTCTACTCCACTCTGATGAGACCCCATCTGGAGTACTACATTCAACTCTGGAGCCCCCAGCATAAGAAGGACATGAATCAGTTGGAGAGAGTCCTGAGGAGGGCCACAAAGATGGTCAGAGGGCTGGAGTACCTCTCCTATGAAGACAGGCTGAGAGAGTTGATATTGTTCAGCCTGGAGAAGAGAAGGCTCCGGGGAGACCTTATTGTGGCCTTCCAGTACTTAAAGGAGGCCTATAAGAAAGATAAGGACAAACATTTTAGTACAGTCTGTTGCAATAGGACGAGTAATATTTTCACACTAAATGAGAGTGGATTCAGACTTTATACAAGGAAGAATTTTTTTTCAATGAGTGTAATGAAACACTGGAATAAGTTGCCTTGAGACGTGGTAGATACTCCATTCCTGGAAACATTCAAGGCCAGGTTGGATGAGGCTCTGAGCAACCTGATCTAGTCAAGGATGTCTCTGCTCCTTGCAGGGGGAGTTGGACTAGGTGACTTTTCGAGATGTTTTCCAATCCAAACTGTTCTATGATTCTATGTTTCTATTAAAAACCTCTTCATAAATTACTAATTATACACATTCCCTAAGATACCATTATTAAAGATGTTGTTCTTAGAAAACATTGAAATATCCTACTTATAAAGAGTATAAGCTTTGTTGTGAAGATCTTAAAGTTCACTTCTTCAAGAGTGTAATCTGTCTTAATTCAAACATTATTGCTTATATTCGCTTCCTCCTTTTTTTTTTAAAAAAAAAAAGACAGGATGTTTTTATTTCCCCAGGAAAAAAAAAAAAAAATACTTGCTGTCGAAAAAACATATGTGACAGCTTGTCCATAGTTTTTGGTGCGGTTTATTCTCTTGTCCTTTGTGCACTGACTCCCAAGTAAATACTCTGAGAGCTTTGATTCTTTTCAGCCAGTCTTCACTTGAAAATCATGAGGTGTAAAGTTCTGATCAGAGACTGGAATTATATCTCCTTTTGAATTTTGTAAGTTATTGAAGCAGTTTTATTACACGAACAAGCTCATCAAAAAGGTGGCCAAATACTTTCTAATACAAGCTTTTCTTATTTTAGACATATCTCTTATCAAGCAGCTGTGCAAGAGAACACAAGCTAAAATTAAATTGTAGAGTACAATTTGTGCAGCTTTTCTTCCCAGCAATTTCTTCACTGTAGGCAATAATAATGATAAGAACAAAGAAATAACATGATTTTTTTAAACAGGAAACACACAAGGAATTGTTACCCTTTGGCTTTTTACTTCGTTACATTTGTCTTCTGCATATATATTTTTAAAACAAACAACAAACAAACAACATTTCCTGTAATCATAACCCCAGGAGGATTTGAAGGAGTGATACAGTAAATGTTGTCTTGTATGGTTGTTTCTACACTAAGAAAAAAAACAAACATTTCTTCAAATGGAACACTGAGTGGATTTCCACTGATGGAAAGTTACCTTTAGAAGCCTACTAAAGTAAAAAACCATCTAGAAAATATGGGAAGACTGAAAAAAAATTACTCAAATGTCTCTTTCATGATACTTAAGGTGGTAATTATTTTGTAGTCACTGCCTTATTTGTGAACTAGTACAATCTATTTCTGGTTTAGCCAATAATGTTTAGCAGTATACCCAAAGATTTGCTGAAGACCAGAAGAAAACAGATGAATGGTTTTATTCCTTCCTACAAAATCGATTATTATATCACAACAAAATGATGCATGAAATTGGTTTGGCATAGTCTGTCTTTAGTGAAATAATTTTGAGTTTATTTATTCCTAATCTTATTGATTTATTTAATTATTCTTCACTTCAAATTTTTTTGTGAAACCTAACATGTTTTGAGGCTTTTAGTTGTCTAGATTTCCTTCTCTCTTGTGCTGCTGTGTTATTTTTTTCTCTATTTGCTACAAGGATATCATTCCCAATTGAACAGATTTGCTTAAAATATTTGCTGGAAGATGTGCCATTTCATGTGCCAGTTTTCCCAGGGCTCTGGATGGAGATTGTCTTTTCCTAGACTTATTTTCTCTATCTTCCCTTTATTTTCCCTATCTTATCTTTATTTTCCCAGGCTAAGCACCTCAAGTTTTGATTCCAATTTGGGTAAGAAAACTTGCACGCCCAGGTTTCTGTTAGTTACTCTGCCTCTGTTCTAATGTTGAACACTGTCATTCTGAGACAAATTACTGATTTTGGGGTCATATATAGAGATATCTCATCTCTAGTGCATCAGTCTCATGAAAAAAACCACAAACCAACAACCCTTAATTTAACTCTAGGTCTTGTATTAGTTAATATAGTTAAAAGGCTTTGCAAAAAGTAAAAAGACAAAAACCTATTCTGAGGAATTCAACCTCCATTTACATAGGTGCAATTCTCATTTTAATACAGTGTTTATTAATTTATAAAATGTATCTTTCTCTATTTCCTGTAAACTCCTTGTTTATTCTGAGGTTATGATTCATAGATCCTAGGTATTCTTCAAATCCTTTCCTTCCCCTTTTCGTCATTACATGCATCTTAATTACATTTATTGATTTTAACTTAAAGGAGTTAGAAACCTCTTCCACATTCAGTGAACATGAAACATCTCTAGTTTGTCTCTCTCGGTTCTAAATGTCTGCTGTTTGGAAACGTCGAACATTCTGTAGATTTTGTTTTGATAACTTTCAATCACAGGGTTTTGATATGATGTATCGGGATTTTAAGGATGGTTCTCTTTCCATGTACTTAGTGTAACAACAGTCTTCTGATATGATGTATGGACATCTGTTTTTATTAAAAATCACACAAGTAATAGAGATTACAGTTCACTCTGCCTTCCTTTCATTCCTCATATTTTGCCATTCCTGGACCTCTCCCACATCCATGGAGTTTGAATGGCTTGAACAGATCCAGTGGATGACTGGTGTAGAAAGTGGAGAAGGTAAGATTTTGACTTTCCCCGGTATCTTCTTAAATCTAAAAACAGTTGTCTCTGCCTAATAGATGTGATAATTACATTGTCTTTCTCTGGTTTTTTGTTTTTTGTTTTTTTTTAATTAAGTCACAAATGGTCCAAATATTTTCTAGTTACAAACAGAGAGAAAACAGTTTAAAAGATTTAGAGAAGAAAGAGATATAAATGAGTACTAGGAGCCACTAGAGTCATTCTGGATGGGAAGGGGGAAGAAAAATGAGTGGGAAAAAGGAGGAGAAATAACAGAATCATAGGAGAAAAATACAAAAATGTGTACCTGGAGACTTAGGAATCCCAAGACATCATTTGCAGACTGAAATTCAATCAAAATTACACTGTAAAACACAATAAATGTGCATAAGTACTGATTTACAGAAAGACAGTGGTTTTGTACAACACTCAAGAAGTACATTAATAAGGACTGTTACATTGTATGTTGTTTCCTAATTGCAACATCTAAATGGACATTTAACAAAAGTATAGTACAAAAAAGTTTCTTTACTTCTCTTTGCTTAAGCACCGTAATAATGAATGTCACATATTTATCCTGCAGATATAAATGGAACAAGCTAAGCAAGCATGAGAACGCTTACATCTTGCAGTGACTAAAGTGCAGATGTATAGCAGCTTTTCTGTCAAATTCAAAAGTTAGTCATATACCAGTCATGTATAATACTGAGCTAAATGCACCCTCTGGAAAAAAAAAAAAAAAAATAAAAAAAATTATTGTTAACAACTGTTACAAAGTAACATAGACATCTTTAGCAAGCACAGTGGAAATATATACTGGACAGAACTCCTTTGTGCTATCCAAGTGGGATAGAGCAAACTTAGGAAAAAAATACATTTAATTAAAAAGCAGTGTTCCTTCTAGTCTGGTAACCTTTTTCCAATGCTGACAAGGACTGAGTTTTTCTGTTGACACTGCATATGAATAGAACTCAAATAATCTCACTTTAATGTTACACTAAACTTCCAGAGTTATTTCTTGTATGCCTTCACAGGTGACTCTTAGGATTTTTTAAAAACTAAAGGTGCCATTACAAAACACGCAGTAACCAAGGATCTCCTAAATGAATGATCACAGTTCATAACTCTTAAAAATTAAAAGAAAGTAAAAAAAGAGGTATGCATTCCTAATATAATGTGTAAGCTTCTGTTCATTTTTATAGAGCCAGACACTCCTAGCAATACATGACTTGTCAGACCATAGAAAGAATATTATCATGGGGTTATTGTGTATATAATGTAGTAATTGAGATCAGTTTATACCTTCCTCAGAATATATTCCTTTTGCAAGCAGAAAAATTCTTGATTTGTATTAAAGGAAGAACCTTGTTTGGTTGTTTTTTGTTGTTTTCTTTTTTAAAATATTTCTCCCTTTCCTTGTCTAACATGTTAATAGTTGAAAGCAGCATTGAAGACATCACCCCTTATACACCAAAATCAGAACCTAGAACTAACTAAACAAGCTAATTACTGTCTGTTTTTCCTGTCCCACTTAGCACTGTACATCACATCAGCCCAAACTGATTTATTACAACGTGTGTTTTGTGGTAATTAACAGAAGGAAAAAAAAAAAAAAAGAAAGATATTTTACTTTATATTCACTAAACACAGCATGAAATACAGAAATGGCATCTGCATAACACAGCAGCTTCTGTTGCTGAGTAGGCAGGCTGTGTTTCTGAACTAACTAGGGTTTTATTGTGGTTGATGTACTCATTCCTATGTATAGTTAATGGTGGTAATGGACACAGAGGACATGAAGGTAGAGAAGATCATTGTAACTAACATTTGCTCCAGGGAGCACTTCAACTACCATATTATTTCTTCTAGTAAATTTACCTAGGAAATAGAAATACAAACTTTATCCTTAGGTAAGCATTTTATTCTGCAAAAATGCTGTGGTTAGCTTAGCAGAAGTGAATTTAGATGTCATGAACCTAGGCCTATTAGGTTATTACTCCCTTATGCAGTCTAGTGGTAAAATGAAGAGAGTAATAAACAAAAGTAAAATCGGGATTGGTGTGAATTGAGGTATCCACTTTAAATCTTGAAGTTACAATCCAATAATAAACTACAAAGTAAATACTGTGTTAAAATATGGCCTAAAAAGGGCAATATTGTTATTGTTGTTTCTCTGCTATCTTGGCGTTACAATACTGTCTTTTATGCTCTCTAGGTCTGCAGCGGGCTTCATTTCTCATTCAATTCATACCAGATTCCTCTATTTCAGTGTATCTCTGTCCATTATTTCTAGTTCTTCCCTTGTAACAACATTTACACTCAACTACAAACAAGCATGGGCTTGGTTTCTGCTTTCCCAAACTCTCTCCCACTCACACACGCAGTTATACTAATTCTTTCAACATCCTCCTCTGTGGACAGGCTCTGGTTTGTACAATTTTGTTGTCTTCTCTCCCTCAAAGCCCTGCTGTAACACAGCCAGCACTTCGTTATGTATGAGACTTGAGACAATGAGCTCTGACACTGAGCTGTCACACCAGTGTGCCTCCAAAGCCCCATCACCAACCAGTTAGGCTACTAACCTCCAGGCAGGTTCCCAGGGAACCCTGATTCTTATTCAAAGAGATTTCAGGGGAAAAAAAAAAAAAAAAAAAAGATAGCATGAACATTGTGCTTGTATTTTTAAAGTGTGGGTCAGTAGCTACTTTTTCAAGCACTAGCTATAACCAAGAAAAAAAAGGTGGATCACAAAGCTAGATTTTAAAATGAATTTATCTGAACTACCTTTTTTTTTTTTAAAAAAAAAAATAATAATGTACAATTTAAGTCTTTTTCAGGAGGAAAAGAAAAAAAGCTCTGCTGAACCGTGCCCTATGTGGGAGGATTGCATAACACCCACTTAAGTAAATTGGACATGAGATGCTTTATTCTTTCTGGCATTAAGACCCAGTGACTAAGAGGAGCATGTGGGAATATGTATGTTTTTATGCACAGAAGTGTAACTGATTTAATTACAAGCCATACTACACTGTAATCTTTTGGGGTGATATGAGTATGTCTAACATACTGTAGGAGTTAATGGAACACAGCTCATAATAAAAAGAAAAAACAATGTAGACAGAAGGGTGGATTTTTTCTTTTCCAATATTAGGTTTCCAGTAGTTATCTAAAAATAATTTTAAGTCACTGCAGAAAAATAGATATTTTAGTGCCAGATTCACCTGACCTATTTTATCTGTCTACTTTGTTATGAGATGAATCATGTCCAAAGACTTCTGGGATTTCTTTTTTCATTGTTTTAGTGGAGAACCTCATCACACAGCTCAGACATATGCATATATATTTCATCAGATCAAATCCTAATGAGAGGGGACAGACAAATCTGAATTAGTTGAGTTTGTTTTGAAGTTGTTCTTACTGGTGGAGGAATAACAGGGGGAAGTATGGGAGGTGGTGGACATCAGTGACACAACCCATAAGTGGAATTTTGGTGTTGCAGAAGAAGATTTAACAAAAATAGCCCTCACAAGCCAACATGAAAATAAAATCTGGCAACCTTCCTAAATAAAGCATTCAGCAGACACCAAGTGATGCTGCAAAGGCAGTGACTGTAGATGCCCTCAGTGAAATACGGGTCTGTTCGCAAATGAAACAAGTTCAGTGATAAGTTATATAAAGAAGATGTGTGTCAGAGCCTTCAAGACCTGAGGGGAATAAAAGCATCATCATGTGAAGTAAAAGTTAATGTTCTACTTAATTAGAGCTGCTAAACAGTATGCAGGTGTCTTTATCTATTATTCAGAGGAGTAGATATTTATCTCAGCTGATTAACAAAGGGGTAAGCTCTCACTTTGTCTTGGTGAGAGGCAACAGCGGGTGCTGTACACTAGGAGGAATCTTAGGCAGCTGGATTTACGTAACCTTTGAAGGAAAACGACCTGCTGTTAATTTCCTATGCTGTAGCTTTCACTGAAGCTATTTCTTTATCTTATTAACATAAGATGTGCTGTTGAATTGGGTAAGTTTCTGGAGAACATGGTTAACCAAGGCAAAACTTAAAATGCAAAGATGGTGTTAATGCCAATGCAGCATAATTTGTTGTCATTTTTTTTGTCTTTTCCAACTGTCGTTTCCTGCTTATATACGTGAGGAAACATTTGCAAGGTCTCTGGTAATGCTTATATCCCATTGGTGACTCACAGGAGCTGGCAGGAAATATTTAAAGCACAGAAAAAAAATAGTCAAATGTCTAAATTTACAAGACTGAAAATTATACCATGTCCCATTGAGTGTATGGTAACAAGCATTTTGCAGAGGACAAAGAGTCTTTTCACAACAGATTTCAAAATTTTTCCTAGTTCCAGATGAGAATGAAAATGGAATGTTTTAAGTTCATCACAAAAGAATATTCTTGTTTTAAAACTGTTCTGTGTGCTTTCAACGCTGGACTTAATTTCTGTATGTTTGCCTTATAATAAAATGTAAATTTAAAAATTGAATCATAACAAGTCAGAAAATATTAACTTCTAAATGTCAATATTGAACAGTTGAACCAAATAGAAACTTTCTGTCCATTGTTTTAAAATGGCATTTTGGAATAAAATGACGCAGCACTAAGTAGTATGTTTATTTTTAACTCAGCCATCCATATTGACAAAATAATCTTATATGTATTGTGACTTTTCTGAGCTCCAGAGCTTTATTAGGGAGCTTTAGAAATTACATTGGTCAGGAAGAGGGGAAAGTGGACTGTGCCTTCGCTGTTCTAGTTCAAATGCGAAGCTCCTGCTAAATTTTTGTTTTTAATTCCAACTTTCCTCAATGACATGCAGAATTGAATAAGTCTGGCAAAACTTGGCATTCTCCTTAGTATTATTTACTGTCATTGCCTTACTCTCTGTAAAATGACAGGATATAATTTTATCTGAAACTCAATTAGTTGTTTTGGCTAATTATAGTGATTCACAGGAATACAGCAGAGTACTCAGTCCTTTTATGTACTGACAGGGCTCATTTGCCCAATCAGATTCCTTAACAGAAATTTTCTGATAGAGTTGCTGATTCTGGGACTGAGATTTTCTAAGTTAAATTTCAGATACAAAACCTAGTAAGTAAGGAATAATTATGGTCCAATAAAAGAAAAAGAAGTGATTAAAAAAAAAAACCAAATTTTTTTTGTTATTTACACAATCTGTTGTGGGGAAGGCAGAAGAAAAAAAGTTAGGTTATACTAGATGGTCTGATAAATTGTAATAATCTCAATATTTTTTCATCCCAATAGCATTACTCCAGGACGTTTGTTCACAAGGCTAGTGCTCTTTTTAGTTCCCTTCTTAGTTCTTGGCCATCATTCAACTAATTTTAGGGTTTCTTCTACCAGGTAGTAGCAGTGTTTTTAATTCTCAGATCTATATCCATAGATTTTTCTCATATTACAGTATTCTTCCTTTATATGAATGGGATAATGATTCTATTTGCTATTTTCAATATATAGTGCTACTTCTTATTAGTCAAGAAAATAACCAATCTTTTGATTTAAGATAGGTATTATTATTATGCTTCTTAGACATTGAGATGACTACAATACCAACTTTTAACCGTAGTCCCTTAAACTTATTCATTGATTGAGTGACATGAGAGAAATTTAGTAGATTTCCCTCTGTTTCTTTGACCACAGAAATCTTAGTAATTGGTAAGGCAGGGAATGACAATTTCTAGTAAATTTTATCATACTGTATGGGCATGTATGGGCTAGGTGGAATCCAGCTCTGCTTTATGAAGTGCTAAAGTTTCATTCTTCCATAGAGGAAAGAGTACATTTTAATGGCTAAAACCAATAAAAATAGATTTTTAGCTCTTCTCACTGGGGACAGAGATGACATTACATGTATTTGGCATCTAACCACTTTTTCATTACCTTTTATTTTATCCAATGAATACTTAAAATGTCCATTCAAATGTCAGTGTAATACATTTTAATGAACATCAAATGCAGCTTTTTCCAATGTCGTTTAATATTTTAGACAGTAGCACTGGAGTACTGTAGTCCATTTAAATGTGATTTTATTCAAGATGAAATTGAGAAATTTGCATTTAAATGCAGTGTAGTAGAAAAACTTCCAGTTTGATTCTGCATTTTGTTGCATGGGTGTGAAATATTTATGGAACTTCAGTGAACTCATACAAGTCTGTTAGTGGAAATATCAATGCCCATCAGACCATTAGAGTTCAGACTTTTCTTTAATTGCAGTTTTTGGAGATGAAATAATGTAATTAACCAAACACTTTCTAGTGAATATGTATTCTAAAATACGATATCTGTTGAAATCTCTGGCACTTTTTATATTAAGAATGTTTACATCCTGAAGTCATGTCATTGCCAACACCTTCATAAGCTCTTTACCAAACTTAAACATTTTAAAAATGTCAAAAGCTCTTTTAATAGCAGTAATGAAGTTTCAAAAGAAGTAAGCTTCAGAGATGCAATCAAGTGTTTTCAAAATCGTTGCTAATTGAAAGGATATTGCTCTGGCTTATGTCAGAGACACTGTTAATATGCAATATGTTAAAAAAAGTATGTAGAAATCATTCAAACATTCTCTAACATTTCCTCTTTTTATATCTTTAAAAGTGTTAATCATAAAACTAAACTTTGAAAATGAAATAGATTTAATTCTACTCTTATGTCTAGGAGAAATGAACCTGAGATCAGTATTCAAGGAACTAGAACAGCTTTCATTCAACAGAGCAAAAAAATGTAAATCTAGTTTCATGGGTAATATCAAGTTAACTTTCATCTTTGAAGAGGTGGATTTTGCCTACATCAAGTAGGAAACAGGACAAAGATAAATTGAATGGCTTATGCACCCTGCTGCTTTATGTTGATACTTAAAGTAATGCTGCTATTTCTTTCTTGCTTCTTCATTGTAACTCTAAAAAACTGTTTAATGAGTTTAAGAAAAATATATTAGAGGATTATATAGGGTACTTTTCAGCCTCAAGAGCTGCTGTTCAGCAGATATTAATATGCTGTTTAAAAATATTGAGAATGGTAGGGAATGTCCAAGGAGCATGTACAACTTTTATTTTTTTTAATGTATATTTTTAAAACATCTTTGTGCAAACAGTTTTCTTTGCCTTTACAGTTTTCTTTGCCTTTACAGTTTTCACAGTTGTAGGTGCTTAGTAATTTGTGAAAGCAAAAAAAAAAAAAAAAATTAACTTTCAGTGTCCTCAGTCTAAAAAAAAAATCAGCCTGAAAATTCATAAAATACCTGGTATAGAAAACTTGACATCATAGGAGCTTCCTTATTATTTAATGGCACATTAGGTGTGTGTTTCTGAAATACAAGAGATTCTTTGAAGGTTAAAATTCACTTATGATTTTGAATATTTTATGTAGGGATGACAAAACCAACTTCTGGACTTGGTTTCCTTAAGAAAACCAAAGTAAGGTCAAATATAGAATAGGCTTGTGTTCCACAATTCCTCCTCCATATGAGAATTTGTGTCCAGTATTTATATTCTTCTTAATTGGTATACACTTCTTATACTGTCCATTAAACCTGGATTTAACTTTGGCTTCCAAAAGTATTTTTTTTTAATTTTTTTGATACCTAAAATAAAATTTAAGAGCTATGAATACATGCACCTTCTACACCTAGAATATTTTAAACTATCTTGGTGAAAAGAAATCTGAGTTTTGCTTTTGACTTTGTTTTAATACGTTTTAATATGCAGCATTAAAACTATCAGAAATTATGTTAATTTCATGGTGTTTATTAGCAGGTTGGCTTTGTTTGACCATGAAGGCAGTATCACAGAGCAGGTACATACCTATTTACTCAATCTCTGTGTTGATGCTGGTAGAAAGTAAATAGTTCACTGTGATATTCTCAGTGGCAACCTCTGTCTGTTATCAGTTGTACACTGAGACTGAGAAGGTTAGGATTAGTGAATTAGTGATACTAAGAATCAAAAATAAATTCAGAAAATATGATCTTCTAAACAAATTAGTAGCATCAAAAAAACAGACAGACAAGTAAATTGAAGCTGTAGGAATTTGTTTAAAGCATTGTAAAATCTAAATATTTTCTCTTCTTTATTTTCTCTCTTCATTACCAGAGAACTGATTCTCAACACTCTTTATCAAATTACATCTCACCTTTTTTTTTTTTTTTTTTTTTTTTTCTTTTTCTGAGGTATTTTGACCTATTACATCACATATCTTAAAGTCATAAGTATGGAGCATTATGCCTCCAGGAAGCTCCATGAACTTTTGCTTGTACATTTCCAGTTATTACAAGATCCAATTATTTTCCTGCTTGCTACACTGGGGTGATGCAGAGTTACTTCTGTAGGATTTTCACAAGACGTCATAACATATGTGACAAGCTTCACAGAAAGCAGAAGAGTAGTAATAATAAGAAGCACCAGGGGCTGGTAATAAGTAAAAGAATAGCAGTAGCTTGGAGATTTTGTGGGAGAGCTTCTCATGAGTATAGAATCTAAAAAATAACTGGTATTTCATTTAAGTATGTAGTTGTATTGTTTGTTAGACTATCACTTTGCACTGCACACTGTATATGTTAATTTCACCGTCTGTGAACTAAACTGTGAATAAAAGTCTCTGGTGGATATTCAAAGATTAATGTTATGAATCTGAAGGAGGCCTCACTTTCCAATTATGCTACCTTTCTAATTGAGTCTTTAGATTTCTTACAGCTTGTTTCTAAAAATAACTTTTAAAATGTTGTCCATTTTTCCAGTAGAAATCAGGATAATTTATGCGTCATTTCTTCTTCTGGATAAAGCCATATCTTTTCACTGGATAAAGCAATAACTTCTCAAATAAAAACAAATATATATCCTAATGAGTAACAGTATTAATAACAGTCATTGTTTTTATTAGTGGTAACATATTGTTATATCAGAAGGCTGTCTTATTTCTTCCTTCTCATTTCTGTCTTCTCAGCTCTTTATTGGGGATTTTAAAACTGATCGTCTTGCTGATATGACCCTGGAATACAATGGGTGATTGGACCTATATTAGTAATTACAAAATTGCATATATGATTAAAATAGCAGTAAGTAATAACTCTAGCATTTTCAACAAGAATATGATAGATTGCTGACGACTCAAGTTTGTAAAGAAGAAAGATCTTTTTGTTCTCCTGGAAATGTTTACAGTCACCATTACCTACCCACTCTTCCCAACTTTATGATATTATACTAGATTTTCTAAACATGAAGTCTAATTTGATACAAAATTTTGATATAAAAAGTAACATACCTGATACTGAATCTTGATTTTGCAACGTATTTTGCCTTGTAAATAGTTTAATATTTCACACTGCCTCTTCTAAAGACACTGAAGTTATAGAAATTAGGGTTGTTCTGTATATGAGCATGTAAAATATGTGCATGACATTGAAATACAGCATAAGCTATCAAAATGTGAGTGTTTCTAATGGTAGCTACTGAGGCATCCTTCTGAAGTTCACTAAAAGAATTTAGATTCCTTCTACTCTCCTTGCTGTACTTTTTCCACAGTCTTTAATTGTATAAAACTCTCATTGTCAACTATAATGAGAGCATTTGAACTGATGTATGTTCAATGTTTATGGTTTAGTAGCTCTGGCAGGAATGGTAGTGGGAAGACGGTTGGACTAGATGATCTTATAGGTCCCATCCAACCATGTGATTCTATGATTCTATGATTCTATGTAGGTGCTGCAGTATGATTACTCCTTTATTAGCCATAAACACTCATCAATAGCTCTTCAGTACTTATGCCTTAAAAAATTTAACTCACAGGATGTTTTTCTTGCTTTAAATCCTGAACCACTTGAGCTTATTCCTGGTATTCAAAGTAAAGCTGAAAGAGTAATAGTTTTATTTCAATTTGGTGAATGAATTGCAAAACTAGGAGGAACTTAGTTCAGATGGAACCAAACTATTTTTAGTATTATTTTTTTACAAAATGGAAAAATATAACAATGCTCATCTTTCAGTCAACTCGAAATTTTTATCTAAATTGATTCAAAATTGATTCAAATTCAACTGGAAATTTTTATTTTATGCAAAACCTATTGGCAAAAGTATAAAAAATGAAATGGAAAGAGAAGAATTTTGATATGAAATGTTGAAAAAATTATTTAAAATTGTTTTGATTTTTCCAAATGAATATTTATTCTCTTTTAAAAACCTCTTTTAAAAATGTTCAATATTCCTTCTGGCTTTTCGCTACTTGAAAAAAAACCACATTATAATGGTTAATATATCCTCAAATCTCCACTCTTTGGGAGAAAGAACTCCTAGCTTGTGTACTGCTAGCAAAGCTTTGAAATGCTTATGTAAGAAGCATTCCACAGCCTTCTACTCCTATGGAAGTCTGATCTTTGTACACACTGAATAGGTATTTACGTGAGATTTCAAAGTTCTTCTTGTATCCCTGAAACAATTTACAAGGATAATATTTTTACAAGGTTTAGCATATGCTTATTTCCTAGGTTTTCATTTGGTGAAAGATAATAGAGAAAAATACTAAGAAATTGAATTAGCTAAAATCTATGCAGAGAATTCTAAAAACACCTATAAAAGAATCAAAGACTCCAGATAACTTTAGTTGTAGGAATTATTATCATTACATAGTCAGATAGGAATTTTCTTCTAGGACTCTGAGCAACCGTACTGTAAGAATTTTCCTTAAGATTCAAACTAAACTACAAACATTGCACAAAAATTTCCCATTTCCACAAAAATTTTCCCTGTGTATAATATTCTATTCTTCTTTAGTGCTCAGAAATGCAAAGCTCACCATTTTTGTGGAGGTAGAACGGGAGTGCTTTGGACAGACAAGGATGTGCTGTGTTAGGAGAGGCAGTTCCCAGAAGCTGGTAATATTTTGGAAGAAGTGACCATTAAAAAAACATAAAATCACTGACTCTGATATCCTGTCTATATTCAACATCTGGCAGTTGTCAGAAATTGTGCTTTTGAACAGCAAGTATAGGACGTTTTTTATTTTCCCATGTGAGACTGTTCTCCACTAATCCCAAAGGCTATGACTTACTCAATATTACTTAGTATGATAAGTAGATTAATATTTTGAATAATTGTGGTACTCTCCAGAGCTTTCCACAAGAATATTCCTCTTACTGATTCAATTTCTGATTTAACTTCTTAAATTTAAAATCCTTAAAGTTTTATCTTAACTTTCCAAATTTACTTTTTTCCCTTCTCTGTGTATGCAGGTGGACATGTGTGTTTGCATGTGTGTGTGCATGAGGTAACAACAGGCTTAAACCAAAATATCTTCTGCTTGTGAGGAAATCTAAATCTCTGCGATAAGAAGTCCATAGAGTGATTTGGCTCATCGTGCCACATAACTCCCTGTAACCTTCCTCAAAGTTTAAATGTCATGCAGACTCTGCTGTGATTTTCTGATTTTCGCCTTTTGACTCATATGCTGTCTTATTTCAGTCTTGACTGAAGTGTTTTTTTTTTTTCTCTAGGGATGAAATTCTAGTTTGCTAGAAATTCTGGTCTGTGTAAGTCATATGAGAGTTCTCTGTACTAGTTACTTTTTATTTACACTTGTGTTGATGCCAGATAATCTACTCCTGAAAGTTTGATTAAAAATTTACATTGTGTGACAAACAATAACGCAATACTTTGTTTATTTATCTAGGAATCAAACGACTCATTACTGAAACAGATGTCTTGGGCTTATCAAGTTGCTGTCCTGCTAGTGTAGACAATCACATGATATACATCAAAGAGAAGCAATGCATAGAAGCATCCAGTTTCTTTGTTGCATGGTTGCTCTGATCAAGGTGAAAGCAGAATGTCAAAATCTGGCACTACCTCGATCGCTAGACTTTTAGAGAAAGGTAAATAGTGAGCACTTCCACCTCTCCCTCTGCTTCAGGTTTTGAAATTTGGTTTTCTTTTGTTGTTTGGTTATTATGTAATTCTTATTTGACAGAAAATACTAATTCAGCGTGGCTCAAATTCACACAGAGTTTTAGAAATCCCTAAACTGCTGTTCCAGTAAGGGATTATTCAATCATTCCCTCATTTCTTGGCTCTACTATTTTTGATGGTGTTTTGCACCGGGAGGTGCTGTTTGTTATAATCCCAATAAGAAAAACACTCAGACTCTGTAAAGTATCACTCACAACACTATTCTTTAGAGCTAACACTACAAGAAGGGAATAACATAGGTAATCTTACATTGCTTTAGATGCTGGGAGCCCCAAGCAGTGTAGCGTTGAACAGTACTCTTACCCACCTGCAGCATGCCATTCAGACCCTGTCCATGGCAGAAATTGTCCCCTTTTAGTCGTTCAAGAGATTATAGGAGTTTTCTTACAAGGAAACAGCTATATTCTTTATTTCAACATTCAAATCAGAAACTATGTCCTCAAGAGAACATCTTGCTGCAGTTAGATAAAGGCAATTCCTGGCAGATGGCGTAATTGCTGCTACCAAGTGGGAGGTGCCTGCAGGCTCCTCTGTTAGAACGAATTGGCTGAGTTTGTCTTGCAGTCAAGGGATTGTGCAGCACAGCCCTACACGGCATAGCACAGCACAGACCTGGGCACGATCAGGTGAACTGTTACATGGATCACTGGCTCCTCCAAGTGCAATTCCAGTCATGATCACTACAAATGGTCAGGCAGCCCAGCCTTACTGCTGTACCTACTTCGTTGACCAGACATCATGGTTACACGCTGTGGGCACAGCTGCTCGCTGCCATACAAGAACCTCGACTTGCAACACTAATAATTATCTATGTTGTTTAGCTGCAGATGAACTCTCTGCCATTTCATGGTGCTATCCTCCTTTTCTGTGTGCTGTTGACTGGTGGCTGAAGGCAACAGAGTCTAAAGCAACATGGAAACAGAAATTAGTTAATTCTGTCTCTCCAGGACACACAGAAAAGAAATTCCATCAAATTCTTGAGTAGTTTACAGAGACAATTTTTTAAGCAAGAAAATTTCTGTGGGTAATGCTAGGAAACGATCTTTATATCTGTCCATATGTATGCCATTGCTTGATAATGGCAATGCACTACCAAACCACTTAATGTTTTTCCTACTCCGTAAAGCTTTTTAGGAGGGCCATGTTTTCCTAGTTTAAGTCTTTACATTCAGGCATTTTTTTAATCTTAGGTAATGATAAATTATTTACTTTGAATAACATGAGGAGTCTATCTCACTGTGGGGAGAACAGCAGGTAGATTTTACTGTGGTATGATTAAGGAACTAATACTTATACATGTGTTTGAAACACTTTTGTCTTCCTCTTAAATTTTGAAAATTGAAGTGCCTTTTCTGGAACACTTATGGGAAAAAAAAAAAAAACAAAAGTAAAACAAACATAACCAAACTGTAAAACAGTTTTAAAGTTCACCAAAGTATTTGCAAAAAGCTGTTTGCAACAGTCATCTAGCTCAGAGCTTTAGTCATGTCAATAATGTTAGTCAGTGAGGGATGTTTTTCAGTAATGTTCTAGGAACTTGAAGTATGACCTCTTACTTTTATTGCCTCTGTTGAAAAATGAGGTCAGAGTTTCCTTAAAACTTTTTTTTTCCTTTCCTGATTTACTTTTTGAACTTTACTCCAGCCTTTGATCATTTAGATATATGTACTTTATTTCTTTTTGATCGAGTAACAGCCAGTAGGATATCTTCACATATTCCTTTTCTATTTCTACTGTAAAACATCCTGAGATACTGGCTATTATTTCTTGTTGACTAAAGACTGAAGACTTCGTTTTACCTTTTTATCTATTTTTTAACCATCTTGCTCAAACTAGGTATACCAAATAATTTGTTCATGTTTCCACTATCTTTCACAGTTATTAACTGAATCTGTATGCATCACCTGAGGAGCACAACTGATAAAACTATTTGCCCATATACACTCAGGAAAAGTTGATAAATCTGAACTAAATTAAGTCTCTCGAATTCCAGTGCATTGATGCTGGTTTAGTCCTGATCCTGGCTGGAACAACTGAATCTAGTGATCCTGCCAACAGCCTGTGTTTGATGGTTTGTTTTTGTTTTTTTTTTTTTTCCCCAGTACTATAAAGATTACTAGAACAATACTGTTGTAAAATGTATCTTTAAACAAAACAAACCTTTCATAAGGACTATATCCTTGTATAGAGAATGTTCTAATAAATGGATCCTTTATATTAAAGCATTTCATGGATCATTAAGAACATGGCAACAAAACTGCCTCTTCCCATTGTATGAATTCACAACTGCAGATAATGAACCCAAGTTATCCCATGCCATGAATTTTCACTAAGAGTCAGCTGAAGAACAACACACATTGTATAAGG
This sequence comes from Tetrax tetrax, assembly GCA_009806455.1. Classification (NCBI taxonomy): domain Eukaryota; kingdom Metazoa; phylum Chordata; class Aves; order Otidiformes; family Otididae; genus Tetrax; species Tetrax tetrax. Next base: position 240,702 of record WHYT01017133.1, on the reverse strand, counting down.
AAGAAGTCCTTATGTGGAAAAATTTACATGAAAAAACTATGAGAAAGCCACAATGCTTAAGTTACTTCTGTTTCTCATTTCTAAAGTCATGATATGCTTAGTTTTCATTGGAAACAACACATGCACATGTACAAACACAATCTGTCTAGACAATGCAGCTCATATTGGGGGAAACAGATTTTTAAACATATACCTGTCAATGTAATGCTGGAAGATGAAACCTTGGGTATCCCTGAAGGTTTCTCTTGTGGATGCTTCACTGTTCCAAGGCAAGCATTTTGTTTACATCTTCTCAAACCCATCTCTATATTTTGAAGATTACCGAGCTGACAATATGACATGCTGCATTAATTTAAACTTGTGTTTACTGAAGAAACTAGCACTGCACATGCTTGTAATGGTAAAAAGGGAAAAGAAGATAGCATTTCTGGATATTTGTCCCAATAAATGTGATTCTTTCTAAACTAAGCATAATATTACCATTAGTTTATAAAATATGATCCTAAAAATGTGATGCATTCTAATGAGGCAATTTATTACTGGGATATAAACCATCTGATAAAGTCAGTTATTAAGTACATTCACACCATAACAATTTCAGCAGGAGTAAAATAATCAGCTTTTTTTTTTTTTTTTTTCAATCAGATTCTATGGTTGCTGTTAAGATTAGCAAAACTTTTTAAATATTATTTTTTGTCAGGCTTCTGTGCTTCCTGGCATCACTGAAGGCTGGAACAGAAAGTGTTCTCACATTATTTAAATTCCAACCTCTAGAGAAGAGTGAAATAAATATACATCATTGTGACACAATATTTTATTAAACTTCATCTTGATTTTTTCTTAAAACTGTGCATTCAGAAGGTTTAACTAAGATATTTTAGTAAGAGAACACTGGGAAAAAAAACATAATTACGGAATTAGGACAGTTTGTAAGTATATGTAAGAATAAAAGTTATATCATTAATTCTTTGTGACTCTGATGGAAGATACACTTACAAAATAATTCTTCAATGACTAATACACTGCATAGCGTAAGTGATGGGAAAGAACATCAGTGCATTGCAGGAAGGTGAAAAAAAGTAATCAAAGGGAAATATTTCCAAATATTTACATTTGCTGTTCTGATGTGCTTAACTGACTGTTTTTCAGTCTTCTCAGTGCCAGACAGAGGCAGAAATAACAGGAGAAAATGTTGATTTCTTAACCACTTGTGACACTTCAGGAGGGAAATAGATGTTCTCACACTTCATGTAGTACATTGTCAGAACAAGATGTATTTGAAAAGAGGGAAATGAATGAAATACTCTGAACACCCAGGACTTCATTCAGAGTAGCTGGTATATTGTTACTTTGAAGAACTAGTGGAAAGCAACAACGTCATACTGTAGATGGGAAAACTAGGGATATTGGGGGCTCAAGCTGCATTGTTACAAAGATGTGAAAACTTGTAGTGAAATGTTGTCCTCCTGTTACCTGTAATATAATAGGTAGCTGTTCCCATGGTAAAGCTAGATTATTTACTTTTATAAGTTTATTTATTAAGATTTTGCACTTCCAAAAAAAAAAGAGATTTATTTTAAAAGCTCAAGTTACAGTAGGATATCTAGTAAGACTCAGGTTTAAACAGTGACTAATCAGCAATGAAGGCATATTAGTAGCTTGTAGCGTAAATAAAGGAGTAGCATTTCTGTGCAAGGACTGTGACTAGTTCCTTGAAATGGCAATTCTCTCAAATGCACTTAAGTGAGAATAGATAGATGAAATATCTGTGACATGAATGTGAGATTTTTCCATCAATGTTATTATGAGAGAAAATAAGTAGAAAACCTTATTTTGCATTTAAACTCAGTAACAATAAACACTAAATGTTTTTGACAGCATTACCATAGCTACAAAGAATGTAGTACCTGTACATGAGAAGTTAAATGAACACTACGTTAGACTATATTTTGAGTGGCAAGTGTTCTGGCAGGACAAGACATTCTTGTAGCTTACTCAGATTTTCTGTTTTAGTAGCTTTGGTTTTCTTGGTTTTTTAGGATCTTTATTATTCTTTTCTATTTTTTCACTATATTTGGTCTCCAAGGGATATTTAAATTTTATTTAAACTGTAGAAATGTTTATATTCCCTGGATTACCTCTGAAATAAAATGAAGCCCACTGTCTGGGGATATCCCTTCGGGGATTCTACATTTTGGAATTATTTCTTTTAATAAAGATTTATTTCTCTAGTCTAATTGGTATGGCAAGAGAAAACTTTCAGCAATTCTGAAAAGGTATTTCTTAAAACAATGAGATGTCTATATTGTCCACACTTTGGTAACTCAGACAAATCTATCTAGCTATTACTCTTTTCATGTTGTCTGCTGCTGGTTTCTTGGGGTTATTCCTATTCCTATTCAAAGGTGAAGATTGTCTGGTTTTGTTCATCCACTGAGATACAAAAGAAAGCATCTTTTCAGTCCAAGACAGTAAAATAGTCATTTGTATTAGCCACCAAGACTAGCAGAGTGTAAGGATTTGGTACAATAGGGTGTATGTCCATAGTTACATCTTAAATCTTATATCGATTTATATTTTTGAGAATAAGGCTTCCTCACTGGTAAAATAGGAGTATTAAATTCAGATTTACATTCTCTAAGCAGTTCATATTGAATGAAAGTACTTATTAAGGGCTCCAACACTTTACATGTCTCCAGTCTGATAGGGTATTAGTTTACCCTCACTGGGCTTGCTTCTGGTTTAAGTTTTATTTTAATCAGAATCTTGTTTTCACTTTATCTGGTTTCTTTGAGGCCCACACCAGAGGAACTACTGCCTCCAGGATGTTATTTTCAGATTCTTCCAAGATCTTGTCCGTTAGCAGCAGATCTGAGCTTTCCATTTCATTTCTTTAGGGATGTATAGCTGTACAGAATTCTTGGAGAATATTAGTTGAACATAACATAACAAATCTTATCCAAGAAATAGAAGGAAGGTGACATTCTGGCACATATAGAGACTCGTAAGTTAATTTGGTAGTTCCAATTGTACATTCCATAGGTTGTAGGAATGGCCACAAGGTTTTCCTTCCCGTTGTCCCCTACAACCAGCACTGTGGTTTTGCTTAGAGGTCTTTTACGACTAGTTATTACAGAATGAGTAGCCCCACTGTCAATAAAAGTCTATTACTTCATTCCTCAGCTTTACTGGAACCAGAGCATCCACTGGGAAAACTTCAGTATTTCTCCCCAGTCTCTGTTCCGTGTCAAAATCCTCCAGCACAATTATATCAATATGTTTAACTTTCCTTTTTCCGTCTTTCTCATTTTTCCAACCCTTCTCATGCCTACAAATTGCACGCTGATTGAGTGTCAATGGAGGACCCCTTTTGGGTCCTATTTCTCTTTTCCCTTTCTCTTGGATTCTTTCCCTGCTCTCTCTGTTTCCTCTGCATCTCCCTCCTGGCACTCTCCTATTTACTATTGTTGCAGTCAAGAGAGAAGCTTATAATTTTATCTTAGTGTTGTCCTTCTTTTCCTTTTTCTTCTCTCTTACACTTTATAGGTTATTTCAATCAATTGAGAGATATGCATATTTCCAGCCCCATCTACTTTTTGTAACTTTTTTTCTAATATCTTGTGAAGATTGACTTATAAATAGCATATTAAATATTTTCTGGTTTGCATCTTCTTCAGGGCCCAGATTGGTCCATTTCCTTACTATTTCACACAAAATCTGATAAAATGTTGATGGGCTTTTGTCAGGTTCCTGCCTGACCTTATATAACTTAGACAAATTCTACGGCTTAAGCACCTCATGTCACATTTAATATAATATTAGCCGTTGATATTGTTTTAGCTTTACTTTCCCTATTCCTGTATTTGGATCCCACTCAGGGTCTTCTCTTACAAGGCAAACATTGCTCAGGATCTTCTCTATTTTGTTTATCTCCCTCCTCCCTAGCTTTATCTAATGCCATTCTTTTTTCTTGATTGTAGTATTTCTTCATTTCACTTTTAGTCACAGAATCTGGGCCAAATTTGTTCAAACGTTTCAAAATACATCCCAAGGGAGTGCAAGCAGTGCACTTGGAAATGGACAAAGTGGTTCCCATTTCTTTTCCCAAGAATAACTCCCTGAACCACCTTTCCATACACCTGATCCCAACTTTCCTATGTTGGCTAAGATAGAAATCCCCTATTTCTATCACAGTTTTCTATATAATATATTGGGGGTTAAAATATAAAAGGTACCAATTACTCCAAATTCCCTCTCCCCCTTTTCCAGACAATGCCTCTTATTAATTGTGTTGCATCTTCTAATCACTCACTGTCCAAAGTTAGAAAGGAAGCAGAAGAGTCCCCGATCAACAAGTCGGTGCACACCGCAGTCCTACGGTCCACTTCTCCTCTGTCTGGAATAGCAAGACGATCCAGGCAAGGTTCTATGGCAGTCTCATCTGGGTCACCAACGTGAAATTATAACAAATTTATATTGATATTTAGATACTTGGAATTTCACATGATAATGGCTAATCACTGCTAAGGAGAAAACATATTATAAATACTATAAATTAAGAGAAAGCCTAAAACAAGTTGGTTTGTTTTCCTTGGACATATTTCTAAACAAGGAAAAAAATGACTGGCAAAGCAGAATCTGATCACTGATCCTCTTCACAATGAAAGACATGCTTCATAAGGGCCAGATTTCAGCCTCTGATTTTCAACATACTGCAATGCAGCAAGATCAAAGTAGGATTATTATAACACCAATGTTAAATAACAGGCTTCAGAAAATGTAGGAAATAACAGTCATTATACACAGAACAGACAATTTATCCCCTGATAGGAAAAAAAAATTACCATGTAGTGAAAAACAATGTTTTTTGAAAAATTTATATAGTGCCAGACAGGAAGTCTTATATGAACTTTAGCACTCAGATTATTAAATATAATCACAGATTATGAAAAATTGAGCTCACATTTGACTTCTGTAGATTTCAACTTTGTTTTCAAAGTGCTGTTAGCCAAGAAGGTAACAGAAAGGCACCAAGTGAGTTTTGTTTACATAGGAGAACTTTCCTAGTGAGAATAATAAAATGCTGTTTGGATAGTTTTATTAAAAATGTGACCTTATATAATATTCACTTAAAATAGATCCTACCTGAAGTAAATCAAAGTGAAAATAAATATTACTCATATCAGCAAGGTATTTTACACAAGTTAAAGTGTATCACCTAAATCTTGAGGACAGTCCAAATGCACCTGCTTACCTGCTGGGAAACAGAACTATCTAAGGCAATGCTCTTTAGTTGCAAATTTATGTCAAGTGAACAATTTTGCATTAACCAAAGAGTAGGAAGGGCATTAACCAAACAGTAGGGAATCATAGTTGCGCCTAGTGACTGCAGTGACTTGTTACTCTGTGATATATTTCTTTGTAGATTTTCTTAGTTTTAGCACAGTTGAAGAAAGGATTAGGTTGGAACTTGGTGTTTACATTAACTTAAGACTTTTGTTGTAGGTAGGAACAAAATAAGAATTACAATGGCCACGTATCCTTGGAGACAGAGATGGAAGCTCCCTGTACCAACCAGGATACGCATCCTGGTCAAGGACAATAGTGCAATTCATAGACTTGTTGAGTGTATGAGTGTATATCATGTGTAGGTGCTCTGTGGTTTGTTATGTATGCCTACACTGTACCCTAGCCAAAATTAAAGTCCTGAACTACTCTTAGGTTATTTTAATGCTAAAATTTACACTCCCTTATGGATAATGAGTGTGCTAATAAAGAGGACCTCTGTAAATGTTTAAAATATTAACATAGGTAATCATGGACAATGGAAAAAGTATGGGTAACCAATCGGTTATTTTATTGTGATTTTTTCTTTGTTGTTATTTTGTATAAAAGACTCTTCGTATTTCTAAGAACTGTGCTGGCTCTGTTAGATGATTAGCACCCACTTCTGCAGAATCAAAATAAATACAAATATCTCTACTCAGTGTGTTGATTGGCTCTTGCACACAGGGTAAAAGCACTCCTGGTTTTGGGACAACACTTTCATGTCTAAAAATCTTTTGTGTTCAGGTCCTAGAGGATTTTCACCTGGTAAATGTATCTATTGTAGGACTGTTCAAAAGACCTCCGGAAAGCGCTGACTCAGATAAAAATATTCACCACAAATACTCTTTATGTGTAAGTAATCAGTAAAGTGGAATTCCGATGCTAAAAATGTGATGTTTTTGTTTCCTCTACTCCTTTCCAATTTCTTGGCATACCCCAATAGGGGTTGGAGTGTAAGAAAAAGATCTTTCTATTGTCTTTAACTGCTCTTTCAGAAAAAAAAAAAAAATGAAAAAAAGGAAGATGGTTGATGAGGGCATGACTGTCCAAATGTAGTTTGCAATGACAACTAATGGGTTGTAACAATGTGCATAGCAGTGATAGACTGCTGTGTGATATACATTTCCCCCAAAAAACTGTGTTGTATGTGAATCTACTGTGTGGAGAAACATTGGCCTGTTCACATGCAGTTTCTGTTGCAGTGTCATTTTAAATTGCATACTCAATTCCACAAAAAAAAAAAAAAAAAAAAA
>WHYT01017133.1:143940-234101 GCA_009806455.1 Tetrax tetrax | reverse complement strand
ACCAAAAAACCCAACTCTTTGTGATTTAGAGGGGTTTTTTTTTTTTTCATTTAAGCATTAGTTTTCTCTTACAAAGTGGAAATTCCCTATTCGACAAAACTGAAATTAGTCTATTATTTGATTCTTCTGGAAAACAGTAACAAATCTACGTATGCTCAAGAGTCCTTCAAACATGTTCATTTCAGAAAAGCCAGTCGTCATAGTATATAGCTACCTTTGACTTCATGACAGGGAATACTTTATAAGAATTGCATGCAAAAAATGCAGAACTATAGATAAGTAAAAATTCTCCAAAATCAGCAAAAACTTTGTGCTGAACTTGGCTTGTCCTCATATTAAGGCTCAAACCCACTAATTTAAGCAAATTTACAAGAAAACTAAGGCCAGCCTGTATTTTGACATGGGCTGTAAAACCACCCACTGCTCTCATTGTATCACACGTCCTTGCTGCACTGAATCAGCAGCATCTCTTGTCGCTCAGTTCAAAAAAGATTTGCTGCTGTAGATATTTTTCAGCAGAGCAGGGTATGAGTAAGGGACAATGGGAGGGAGGCCTTTGAGAAGTTATAAAAAGAAAGAAAACAAAAGGGAGAATAATTAAAGAAGCAAGCAAAGAATACAAAAGTGAAGGCATGGAGTGGGCTTTTGAGAAATAAAGAAAACTGCACATGTGTGGGAAATGATTAATTTTCTGACAGTTTATAAATATAGGTAGTGAATCTGGAAAAGGATCATAATGGAGCCAGTGTAGGAAAACTCATGTATCTTTATGCATGTTTTTGTGAAGGAACATAAAGAGAAATTACTTCACTTCTGATATGGAGGTTTCCTAACCCTGGTCTGGCCTCTCCACCTGTGTGTAGCTCCTCTGTGTAAAATATTGAAAAAGACAAACGAGTCCAGAAGCAGTTATTCTCTTTCACTCTGCTATTTTTATGTTACATTCTTAGGAATACTAACACATGTGGGTATTCAGGAAAATATTGGTTATAATTCTGTCTTCAAGGATAGGAACTTCTTAGTTCTTATTAAGAGCTTAGAAGCAATCCATCTGAATATGTTTGCAGCTTAACCACAGAATTCCTATGTTAATTTGTGCAATTTACTTTATCTTATTAAGTTTTTCTTGAATCAAAAAAAAACTTAGCTTTAAAGATCATTATGACTCATTGTTCTTCAGTGTTGCTGGTATGTTTGATTTACTTTCTTTTAAACTTGTCCCATGTTTAGTCCCCCCTGAGGAACTGAATGAGTATGCCAAATAAAATGTGATCTGGTTGCAGGAATATCAGAATCATAACTGGACAAAGGATTATAGGAGAATGGGGACAGTAGGGTGAAAGAGAAATCAACTGAGCTGTCATGTCCAGGATTGAGTACTATCTTGGATATAACACTGCAGCATCTCGCATCAGGGGAACTTGTGTTACAGGAATCTCACTTGCAAAATCGGACAGAAGATAGATACATTTCTTTCATCCAGCAAGGAACACACTGGTCTTCTATACATGTCCTCTTTCCTCTTGCAACCTGGTATTGATTTCACGACAATGTTGAAAACATATCAGAACTTTATGTTATGCTAGGAGAAGACATCACACCTAGGAGCAAGTGCTGAAGTCTACTACACAATGGTAAAGCATCCCTAAATTATATAATGGCAGGAATTGACCTTCATAGATTAGGACATAAAAATTGTTTTAATTTTAATATAGTGTGTTTCAAGGCATATTGGGAACCTACTCACAGAGAATGCTTCACATGAGTATCTTTCTTTGATAGTTTGCCTCCTTTTTGAGCTCAAAGGTTTTATCTTTCTTTTTTTTTCTCTAGCTTTTATTACCGCTTGTTTTATTGAAAGTATGCATATGAGAGGACAATGATGCCTTCTGAAAAACAGGCAATTTCTTCAATAAACTAGCCACATGATCCACAGTTTGCTGACAGTTTGTCTTTATTGTGCATTTTTCATTATTACCTAGGAATTCAAAATAAAACACAGTTCTTTTCATGCAGAAATTTGAGAAACTAGACTCTAATAAATTCAGAATGAGAGAGTGTTCCTGGATAACATGTATATTAAAAACAAATGGCGACTAATGGAAGCTATTCAGTATCTTAAATTCTTGATGCTACAAGTCATGGTTTGATGAATGTTTCTGTTAGGTTGAGTTTAAATAAAATTATTTATTTTGTGGAATCAAAGGTATGTAAGTATTACCTATATTAGCTGAAAGAAAAAAACAGCTGAGAACACTTTATTTTTAAAAATAATAATAAAAAAAATCCTATTAAATTCTTCTCTTTTTTTTTTTTTTGTATGAAAGTAATAGAATTTAGTTTTGATGCATATGTCCTGTAAAACACACCGTCATGTTTATATGTAACAAGAAAAGCAGGATAGCAAGTCTGATAGTATCATTTATTTTGATCCTTCCTGAACTACAGGATGCAAATACCATTACTCTATTCTTTTCTTTCGCTTCAAGTAGTTCATTCAGGTTTTTCTAATGTATTTGTTAGTTTCTCCATATATCAAATAATTCTATTTTAAACCCTAGTACTCCTTTTATTCATGCTGTGAACTTCAATTTTTCTGCTGGAGAATAGGTAATGAATCAGAAGTCATTTCACCCTTAGAAAAATGGGGCCAGTTCCTTGAGTTCATTTATGACATCTCAGATTTTAAGCAAATTTTAAAGAAGAAAGACAATTAGGATCCTGACAGCCAAGAAGTAATTTGAACAGAGGTTGTTTCCAGTCCACTAGATATCTGAGAAATGCTTCATTTCTTCACAGCCTCACAGTGGAAGTGATGGTAGTGTGTTATAATACACGGGTGTTACAAGCCTGCTATTTTTCTGTAGTTTTTCTAGAGAGAAGTTTATGTAATTATAGCAAATTTAAGCAAGTCTGTAAATATTTTAGAAAAAGTGGATTATTACTATAACATCTCAGAAATTGTAGCTATCTTTATAGAACTTCCTCAAATAGTATAGTCTATACTCAGCAATCCACTGTGGGATGTTGACAAAATCTCTTCCACTCTTTCTCTCCTTACACATCTGGAAAGGAAATTCATTTGTAACTCTTCAGAATTAGATTTTAACCTTTTGAGGCAGGAACTATCTCTTACTGCACAGTGGGACTACCTATCCTGATTACTGTCTGTGAAAGAAACTGGTACAAATAATTTAATAACAATTTTTTTTTTTTTTTTTTAATTAAGGCAACTTAGTCATACTTACTTGAACATATTCCACATCATATAAATTGTGGACCTGAACCATTGCAAAGTGAGATGATGGGAATGTAAGCATCTGCTAGCATAAATGTTATTTTTGGAATATGCAAAACATTTCAAGCCACATTGACTGTTCTGACACTGACAAATAATAGGTGATGAGAACAGGCAATAAAAGGTGGAAATATATGTAACAAGGGCAAGAAAAGAAGGAGAAACAGCTGAGAAATCAGTTTGTGAAGGAAAAACACAATGAAAATGTTAATACAGAAGTGTAATCAAGAAAACTAGAAGGATTGCTACCCTTAATATGACTGCATGTGTATATTTTTTTTGTATAATATTTTTCAGCTTAATTTTAAATCCTTGTAACCACTTTTGAAGGAATTCTGTGTTCTTACAGTTCCACTCTGAATGTACTTATCAACATCTACGAACAGCAAAGTTCATTTCATCAGGGCACATGCTGCTTACATTGAAGAATTTGTGTTCAGGAACTCAGTCATGCTCACAGGCAAGGTTCAGTAAACAAAACCAGTTCAGCACTGGCAGACTATTTTTATTCCTTACCAACATGTGGTGATACTCCATAAATCAGAGGTGATCAATATATGTATTTTGAGCTGTGTGCAGATCTCACAGTGGAAATTTATGAGATGTGCATGAGGGCACTATGAAAGGAAAATCAAAGTTTCTAGATTACCCTTTCTATCTGCTAAAGATCTATCTATCTACAGTCTGTTCTATTTTGGAGTGGCAACCACCTGGAGAGCCTTTTGGATAGCCAGATTCTCCATTCAGGAGGCTAATTAGTAATTGAAGCATGCAGATAATGCTTACCAATTTTCTATGCACTGCAGAAGCTGCCTGGGAGAATCTCCAAGATTGTAATAGTCAAACGTTTTTATGTGAAGGTGGAGAGGAATTCAGTTAATCTTGTCTCTCAAGTCATGTCATTGGTTATTCTGTGTAGAAAGTAGCTGAGGAGTTCCTAGAACACCCAGGGAACTCATGACTAAATACACTGTGTGTGTGCAAAGGCAGAACCCTAACACTCAGCCGTAACAAGTTATAACTGTAGGACAACTGAATTCTGCTATCACGGTTAAAAAGTGAACCATGCAGCTTGGGGTAGAGTACAATAAAGGATGCGAAAGTAACATTTCTCCCCAGGAAGTTGTTTAGTCCTCATTCCTCATGTGAAATAATTGAATTTTTTCTACAGCGTTGGAAAGCCTCTGAATGCAGCTCTGAGGATTCACTGGGCCTTCTGGGAGTATTAATCAGTTTGTCTATGACATTTTTTGTGCAACAACCCTATTACAACTCTATTTTAAATTCTGAGCTCGAAACTTGCCTACAGTGTTTGGGCATGGCACATGAAAAAAAAAAAAAAAAATTATAGACTTGCCCACATAAAGCTATTAGAAGAAATACTCCCCGAAAAAGAAGGAAACATTGTCATTTGTCTTTAATTGAAACTGTCTCTGAGGCTCTAATTTGACATAAGGAGAAAAAAAAATTACCCACCTTGAGCATAATTAAGCATTGGAATGTGTTGCCCAGAGAGACTGCAAAATCTCTGTCTGTTCTGGTTTTGTTTAGTGAGGGGGGCCTAAAGTGGTAGTTTCTGTAGGAAACTGCTAGAAGTGACTCCCCTTTGTTCAGTGGACTCGACCAGGCCTAGGGCGGACCCACTGCTGGCCAAGGCTGAGCCGACTGGGAGCAGAATGTCCCGTGATAGCGCCTCTGCAATAACTTATTTAAGAAGGGGAAAAAACAGAAGAAAAAGGGGAAGAAGATGTGAAGCAGCTGAGCGGGGGCAGAGAGGGGGAGGCGTGAGCCTTGTGGGCCTTGCAGGCCTCACCCTCTGGCCTCTCACCAGGCAGCTGCCTGGGCCCAACTCGGCCTGCTCTGGCTGCAAGAAGTGGAGAGGAGATGAGAAGTGAATAAGATGTAAAAAGGATCCTGAGAGGCGTCTGCCAGCCTGTTGTGAGGAACAGCTGCAGATGCCAAGGTCAGCAAAGAAGGAGGGGGAGGAGTATTGTGGCTCCTGGCCAAGATTCCCCTGCAGCCTGTGGTGAAGACCATGGTGGAGCAGGTTGTCCCCCTGCAGCCCATGGAGGTCCACGGAGGGGCAGAGATTCACCTGCAGCCCGTGGAGGAGCCCACACCGGAACAGATGGAGGCCTGAAGGCGGCTGTGGCCCGTGGAGGGCCCGCTGGGGCAGCTGTTCTAGAGGGACTGCACTCCGTGGAAGAGATGATCCATACCAGAGCAGTTTCACGAAGGACTGTGGCCCGTGGGAGGGACCCCACGAAGGAGCAGAGGAGGAATGCGAGGAGTTCCTCCCCCAACGATGAAGCAGCGGTGTAAAAGAACGCGTGATGAACTGACCGCGACCCCCATTCCCTTTTCCCCTCCCTGTGCCGCTCACGAGGGGAAGGTAGTAGAGATAATGTTAAGCCCAGGAAGAGGGAGAGGTTGGCAGGAGGTTATCTTGTTCCTTGTCTCATTCTTCTGCTAGTTTTAAAAATAAATGAATAGTTTTCCCCAAGTCGAGTCTGTTTTGCCAGTGATGGTAACTTTAAGGATCTCTCCCCGTCTTTATCTCAAACCTGGAGCTGTTTTTCCTTGTACCATGTCCCCTTATTCTCTTGGAGGGTGGGGGGAGTGGGAGAAAGACTGCGTAGTCTGGTCCCGATCAGGGCTGAACTACGACACTGTCCTTGGAGGTTTTTACAGGAAACTGGACAAAATCCTGGGCAACCTACTCTAATTCAGTGTTGACTACTTTATTCTGGGTAAAAGATTGCATATGAAGGTCTCTTGACGTCTCTTCCAAACTGATTTATTCTATGATTCTGTGATTCTATGAGAACTGGAAAAAATAAGCAACTGAAGCAAGAAGATAGCCACTTGAACATATGGAATAAAAAGACTTTTTTTTTTTAATAATTTAAATCTAACCTTTTTTTCCTTCTTTTTTATTTTAAAATGTGAGCAAACATCTCTGTGGGTTCTCTGTTATAGCCAAGCTTGACTATAAACTAGAATATTGTATACAAGACTTCTTTTGTATCACCAAAGTGGAAGAATTGATTTAATAATTTTTAAAGTACGTGTTGACACTGTACACAACATCATTTGCTAAAGACAAAAATTAAAATTAAGGACATCCATCAAAATGGAAAGAAAAAAGGCTATAGAAAGTGGTAATAATGCTGTGAAAAAAAAGTGTGACTTTTGTTTACTTCACCTGCTTCACTATAGCAGCTTTTTCACAAGTAGTTGCCGTGTAATGGAATTACTTCTACAGAATATTGAAACAACTTTGTGGTGAATCTCATTCAAAGAGGACTTTTAAAATCTGCTTTACAGGGCAACATCAGGTCCGTAAATCATAGCAGCTCTAGTCTGAAGGGAAAAAGTATTTTCCAATGTCATACATGTTCCTAATAGAATGAATTGCCTAAGGAAGGTATTTATGAAAACAGTAACCAAAACTGCAAGCCAGAAGAAAATTTTTGGTGAAATTGGGGTAATATATCAAAGTGACAGAAATAAGATGGTGGAGTTTCTTTTAATCAGTGAGTTTTGTGTAATAAAATGTGATGTAACCAAAGACGACTTTTACTACAAATAAATGAAAATACAGACAAGTTTACATACTTGTTATCATACATCTTTGGTAAGAGTAAAAATTGAAATAACAAGGGAGGAAAAAGTATATTTTATTTCTTTGTAAGTAAAGCATAAAGCCACAGCTTCATTCAGTGCATGTTGTTAGTTACAAAGGTTACAAAGTGAAACAGGATAGAGAGGCAACACATGATTTAACTTACTAGGCCAAGTCAGAAGCAGAGACAGGAATAGTTGAGAATGTTCTTATGTATTTGCTAATTACATTGTCATTCATAGATATATGTGGTCACAAGCCCTGGTCCTCATGCGGGATTTCAACCACCCTGACATCTGCTAGAGAGACAACACAGCAGGGCACAGGCAGTCCAGGAGGTTCCTGGAATGCGTGGACAATAACTTCCTCCTGCAGGTGATAGAGGAGCCAGCAAGGAGGGGTGCCATGCTGGACCTTGTGCTCACCAACAGGGAGGGGCTGGTGGGGGATGTGAAACTGAAGGACAGCCTTGGCTGCAGTGACCATGACACAGTGGAGTTTAAGATCCATGGGCACTGAGGAAACTACATGTTAAGTTCTCAGCCCTAGACTTCAAGAAGGTGGACTTCAGCCTCTTCAGGTACCTCATGGGCAAAGTGCCATGGGAGGCGGCCCTGGGGGGAAGAGGGGGCCAGGAAAGTTGGTCCACATTCAAGGAACATCTCCTCCAAGTTCAGCAGAGGTGCATCCCGATGAAGAACAAGTCGGGCAAAAAGGCCAGGAGGCCAGCATGGATGAGCAGGGAGCTCCTGGACCAACTGAAATTGAAGAAGAAAGCCTACAGAGGGTGAAGCAGAGACAGGTAGCCTGGGAGGAATACAAAGAGGCTGTGCAAGTGGCCAGGGATTGGGTGAGGAAGGCTAACGCCCTGATGGAATTGAATCTGGCCAGGGATATAAAAAGCAACAAGAAAAGCTTCTATAGGTATGTAGGGGACAAAAGAAAATCCAAGGAGAATGTAGGCCCCCTCCAGAAGAAAACCGGTGTCGTGGTTACACAGGACATAGAGAAGGCTGAGATACTCAATGACTTTTTTGCCTCAGTCTTCACAGATAAGGGCTCTTGTCTCTCCACCCAAGCTGTGGAAGGCACAGGCAGGGACTGTGAGGATGAAGAACCTCCCGCTGTACCGGACGAGCAGGTTCAAGAACATCTGAGGAACCTGAAGGTGCACAAGTCCATGGGACCTGATGAGATCCATCCGCGGGACCTGATGAGATCCATCCGCGGGTCCTCAGGGAACTGGCGGATGAAGTTGCCAAGCCACTGGCCATTGTATTTGAGAAATCGTGGCGGTCTGGTGTGGTCCGTGATGACTGGAAGAGAGGGAACATAACCCCCATTTTTAAAAAGGGGAGTAAGGAAGACCCGCGCAACTACAGGCCGGTCAGCCTCACCTCCGTACCTGGCAAGGTGATGGAGCAGATTCTCCTGGAAACCATGCTAAGGCACATGGAGAGCAAGGAGGTGGTTGGTGACAGCCAACATGGCCTCACCAAGGGCAGATCATGCCTGACCAATTTTGTGGCCTTCTATGATGCCGTGACAGCACTGGTGGACAAGGGACGAGCAACGGATATCATCTACCTGGATTGGGCAAAGCTTTTGACACTCTCCCGCATGACATCCTTCTCTCTAAACTAGAGAGGCATGGGTTTGATGGACAGACCACTCGGTGGATAAGGAGTTGGCTGGATGGCCGCACTCAGAGAGTGGTGGTCAACGGCTCAATGTCCAAGTGGAAACCAGTCACAAATGGCGTCCCTCAGGGGTCCGTGTTGGGCCCAGCCCTGTTCAACATCTTTCTTGGTGACATTGACAGTGGGAGAGAGTGCACCCTCAGCAAGTTCACCGATGACACCAAGCTGTGTGGTGCCATCGACACCCTGGAAGGGAGGAATGCCATCCAGAGGGACCCAGACAGGCTGGAGAGGTGGGCCCTTGCCAAACTCATGAAGTTCAACCAGGCCAAGTGCAAGGACCTTCACCTGGGTCATGGCAATCCCAGGCACAAATACAGACTGGGCGGAGAATGGATTGAGAGCAGCCCTGAGGAGAAAGACTTGGGAGTGCTGGTGGACTAGAGGCTCAACATGAGCCAGCAATGTGCCCTTGTGGCCCAGAAGGCCAACCGCATTCTGGACTGCATCAAGGGGAGCGTGGCCAGCAGGTCGAGGGAGGCGATTTTGCCCCTCTACTCTGCCCTGGTGAGACCCCACCTGGAGTACTGCGTCCAGTTCTGGAGTCCCCAACATAAGAAAGACATGGACCAGTTGGAGAGGGTCCAGAGGAGGGCCATGAAGATGATCAGAGGGCTGGAGCATCTCTCCGATGAGGACAGGCTGAGAGAGTTGGGGCTGTTCAGCCTGGAGAAGAGGAGGCTCCGGGGAGACCTGGTCTTCCAGTACCTCAAGGGGGCCTACAGGAAAGGGAGAGGCTGTTCAGTAGGGCCTGTTGTGATAGGACAAGGGGTAATGGCTTTAAATTAGAGGGAGGTAGATTTAGATTAGATATTAGAAAAAAATTTTTTACAATGCGAGTTGTAGAGCACTGGCACAGGTTGCCCAGAGAGGTGGTGGATGCTCCATCCCTGGAAACATTCAAGGCCAGGCTGGATGGGGCTCTGAGCAACCTGATCTCGTTGGGGATGTCCCTGCTCCTTGCAGGGGGGTTGGACTAGATGACCTTTGAAGGTCCCTTGCAACTCTAGCCATTCTATGATTCTATGATTCTATAAGGCTCTGAGGAGACTTTATAGCTGTCTTCCAGTACCTCAAGGGGGCCTACAAGGAAGACAGGGAGAGGCTGTTCAGTAGGGCCAGTTATGATAGAATGAGGAGTAATGATTTTGAAATAGAGGGAGATTTCGATTGGATATTAGGAAAAAAGTTTTTTACAATGCGAGTTGTAGAACACTTGAGCAGGTTGCCCAGAAAGGTGGTGGATGCCCCATCCCTGGAAACATTCAAGGCCAGGTTGGTTGAGGCTCTGAGCAACCTGATCTGGTTGGAGAAGTCCCTGCTCCCTGCAGTGGGGTTGGACTAGATGACCTTTGAAGGTCCCTTCCAACTCAACCATTCTATGATTCTATGTTCAGTATGAAGTGTAAAAAAATTGTTGAATCTTTCACAGCTATTCTTGAAACTCAGCAACATATACGAAGAAAAAGAAATTTCCTTCAAACTGTTAAAAATATTGTTCTTCAAATCATTGCCATTAGAAACTGAATAGTTCAATCATGAAAGCTAGTAGACTGTAAGGTATAATGGCAAGCACTGGAGCAGGTGGGTAAAATAGATGTCCGATTTTTTTTAATAGCATGCTATCTTGAAGCAAACACAGTTATTAAGCATGTTTCAAATTTAGCTTCTTGAATTGATTATCTGCAGTGCACAAAGTTGATTTATGTCATGAGTTAGCATGTGATATTCAAGTGTTTGCATTGCTGCTAAAAAAAAAATAAAATACAAAAGCAGCAAAAACATTTCTGTGTTCAACACAAAGTCAACTTTCATGAGATTCTAAGGTTATAAACAACCTTGACGTATGCCTGGCCTTGAAATGCCATCTGATTTCCATGTTCTTCTGAATATATTTCACTTCCCCTTCTACTGTACTTTCAAGGATGATCTTTTAACTCTCTTTAAAATAGTTTTGGTCAAAATTCAAAATTCCTTGTTCAGGGTAAATCTCCAGGTCAATAAGACTTTCGTTCGAGACTGACTTTAAGATTTAACTCTTTTAATTTAACTCTTTCTGTTTTAGCTAGCTTACACTGAAGAAAACCAGCTTTTTTGCAGTGCTGATAAGTAACATTTTCCTTTCCTAAGGAGAGCGTGCCTAGCTCATTTTCTCTCTGTTGACTTGATTTAGAGTGACAAAAAGGAAGGGAGATGTGTAACATTTTCATATTAAGTCATAGGTACCAAAATAGAAGTTTTAGTCTTTCACCTTTACTCATCTCTTCGGTTTGTTTGCTGGGTGAGCTATCACCTATGGGAAAATACTGGTAAGAATGTGAAATAACGCAGAAATACAAGCTAGAATTAATATAGGAAGCTGGTGACAACATTCTCTCTTCTCACAGCTGTTTCAGCATACTCTTGTTCCAGAAAGTCAGCAGTGATGGGATACCTCTCTAACATCTAGCCTGGTCCTTTCTATCTATATATATAAAGCTAACCATAGATTTGAACTTGTAGTTTAGCCCTACTCAGGAGCAAGCTACACAGTCTCTCGCTCACTCCTCCCAGCCTCAGTGGGATGGGGAGGAGAATTGGTAAAGAAGGCAAAACTCATGCATTGAGATTAAAAAAAAGTTTATGAGAACAACAGACAAAAACAAAACAGAGATGGAAAACAAACTAACCTAATAACAGAAAATACTTAAGCATGTAATTTACAGTACAATAGCTCACAGCAGATCCTGATGCTCAGCTCCCGCACGACATCCTTCTCTCTAAACTAGAGAGGCATGGGTTTGATGGATGGACAGACCACTCGGTGGATAAGGAGTTGGCTGGATGGCCGCACTCAGAGAGTGGTGGTCAACGGCTCAATGTCCAAGTGGAGGCCGGTCACCAGTGGCATCCCTCAGGAGTTCGTGTTGGGCCCGGCCCTGTTCAACATCTTTGTCGGCGACATGGACAGTGGGACAGAATGCACCCTCAGCAAGTTCACCAATGACACCAAGCTGTGTGGTGCCATCGACACGCTGGAAGGGAGGGATGTCATCCAGAGGGACCCAGACAAGCTGGAGAGGTGGGCCCGTGCCAAACTCATGAAGTTCAACCAGGCCAAGTGCAAGGACCTTCACCTGGGTCATGGCAATCCCAGGCACAAATACAGACTGGGCAGAGAATGGATTGAGAGCAGCCCTGAGGAGAAAGACTTGGGAGTGCTGGTGGACTAGAGGCTCAACATGAGCCAGCAATGTGCCCTTGTGGCCCAGAAGGCCAACCGCATTCTGGACTGCATCAAGAGGAGCGTGGCCAGCAGGTCGAGGGAGGCGATTTTGCCCCTCTACTCTGCCCTGGTGAGACCCCACCTGGAGTACTGCGTCCAGTTCTGGAGTCCCCAACATAAGAAAGACATGGACCAGTTGGAGAGGGTCCAGAGGAGGGCCATGAAGATGATCAGAGGGCTGGAGCATCTCTCCGATGAGGACAGGCTGAGAGAGTTGGGGCTGTTCAGCCTGGAGAAGAGGAGGCTCCGGGGAGACCTGATAGCGGTCTTCCAGTACCTCAAGGGGGCCTACAGGAAAGATGGGGAGAGGCTGTTCAGTAGGGCCTGTTGTGATAGGACAAGGGGTAATGGCTTTAAATTAGAGGGAGGTAGATTTAGATTAGATATTAGGAAAAAAAAATTTACAATGCGAGTTGTAGAGCACTGGAACAGGTTGCCCAGAGAGGTGGTGGATGCCCCATCCCTGGAAACATTCAAGGCCAGGCTGGATGAGGCTCTGAGCAACCTGATCTCGTTGGGGATGTCCCTGCTCCTTGCAGTGGGGTTGGACTAGATGACCTTTGAAGGTCCCTTGCAACTCTAGCCATTCTATGATTCTATGATTTTTCCCAAGTAGTATAAAGCTCCCCTCAGCACCCTCCCCACTTATACACTGAGCATGATGTCACATGGGATGGAATAGCTATTTGGCCAATTTGGGTAAACTACCCCAGCTGTTGGCTAATAAGAGAACCATCCCAGCTTTGTCCCCCAGCCACAGGTGCCACTAGCTCCGGACCCTCACCCAGCTCAGATGAAAATTAACTCTGTCCTAGCTGGAACCAGGACACAGCTTTATATGAATATTAGTAGGCATCGAACATTTTAAAAATTGTATATCATGCTACAGAAATGACTGTAGGTTTTATATTACCTTTTGAGTCACCATGTCAATCACTGTAGCTTTTTGTTTTCACCTGCGCACTTCCCATAGCAAGTTAATTATAGCACTCAATGCCTGCATTTAGGTTGCTGTATGACAGATTTATTTGTGTTCAGATATTTTAGTATTGGTATTGAACAGGTAGGTTTTTAGAGTTTCATCCAAGAGTTGCATCCTGAGTGGAACTGTTCTGGACAAAAGGACTTAAGCTGAACTCAGGATGTAACAGTTTATGAAAATCCTTCCCACCATCTTCAGGCTAAAATAGTAATGTGATATTTATGGGTCATAATGTACTTTTACATGAACAAGCCCCAAAACTGCCTTACCAGAAATTACAGTTTTATAGTATGATTTGAGACCACAAGGGAATCAAGATTTCTCTCTCTTCTGGTTATCTACTTTGGAATCACCTTCTTTGCAAATACAGACCCAACAAAAAGCCACACAAGTATCACAGCACCACCTGAAGAATCAAATCCACATTCTGATCAGAGTAGCCAACTAACCAGCTCAAGGGAATTTCCTGCCAAACCTTGCTGAGACTAGTACAAATCCAAAGCCCTGTGCTATGTGATCTGTGTTTAGCTCCTAGCAACAGAAGCAGGAATGATACTCAAAATGGGAAAAGAGAATAAAGCAGTAAGAGAAATGCCAGCATGATGATTTATGGACCTGATGTGTCAGTTGATCTAAAAAAGGAGATTTCCTTGAACTGTTCCAGCAATAACATTCATAACATTTTTTTTTTAGTGTCTAGATTTTCACCACTTCAATCTCTATTTTAAATCTGCAGATATTTTTGTTAAAAGAACTTTCTTTTTCTCTTAATATATCTACTAGTGGGAAGTTTCCACTTAGCTGATTTAAATAATGTCATATCCATTTTCATAATTGTCCTTTGGATTTAACATCTTATTGACAGGAAAATTCATGACTCCGAGATATGTTTTAGTAGCACACCTACAGGCTACCATAGTGCTTTGAAAACTTAAATCTGAGCAGAAGATTTTAAAAGCCATTAAACATACCCAATGTCTTCAGTGCTGTCTGTTATTTCTCCTGCACACATAAGGAGTTAGCTTATGTTAAATAATTAAAAAAAGAAATTCTCACAAGTGAACAAAACTTAATCTTAAATTTCATTTTTTAAAGAAATGTTATTTCACCCTCTGCAAGTCTAGTTGACTTTCACTAAGAAACATAGCACACTGTAAGAAAATCTTTAAAAGCTTGTTTTCATTAACTGTCACACTCATCAGAAAATGAAGTGCTTCCTGAATATATTTCTATTATAAATTATGTAAGAGATTTTTTGAGTGTTTAAGAAAGGTGAGGTCTTGTTTACTCACTTAGGAAAGGATATATATGTCCTCAAAGACAGACCATAAAAAACATAGACAAGGAAGAAAGAAACTTACTTCCTTGTCTGATACCTCACGAGCAATTATTTATTTAGGTAAGTCTCTGTGGTTCATTGACATACAAGCATTAACTCTTTTTTTTTTTTTTTCTGCGTTGCTGTGTGGAGTAAAACAGAGAAGAAGCAAAAATTATCCGTGGAGATGCAAACCCTTTATTTTAAGAAAAAATGTTTGCATGTCACAATTCAGAGCTTCGATAAAGTGGCATTCAGAAGATGGTGAGATTAAGATCCTACGATGTCTCTTGCTCCCATCTGCACCCTAATCTGGTTTAAAATCACCATGCAGTCTTTTTTGTAGATGTGTGGTGACTTGTGACACAAAGTTGTGGAGAACAGACTTTAGAAGGCTCTCGATGATAATACAGTTAGGATCACCCCAGCAGGGACCGAAACTAGAACTCAAAAATAAAGAGGGAGAGGAAGTACATTAAATGTTCTGACAAAGCCCTCCCTTCCTACTTCTCTTCCTCTGAAAATTAAATTTGGGATTTTTCCCTAACATTTCAGTTTTTTGATCAACTCCAAAATTAATTTCAAAACCCTATGTTTTAATCAACATTTCAGTATAAATATTTTGACCAGTCCTGTTTGCAGCATACTGATCTTCTCTGTGGCCTGAGGTGTCAGTAATTTTTTCTGCCTGACATTGTCCTTCTTGAATTTTTAGGATGCAGCTAGCTATTTACAATTACCTTTCAGTTTTCATGTATCAGAACCATTTTGGTTTGTTCTCCATCTGCATAGCTTCTGATACAGCTTTCTGTATCACTATGGCCTAGGGCAGGTATGTAAATCTGGGCGAGGTGGTTCATGTACTTCAGTATGATGACTATAGGGTAATCTACCATTCAGCTGCTTATGTTTTCTTTCCACAACCATGCCTCTGCCAGGACAAGTTCAGACTCCTTTTTCCAACGTTTTCACATCAGCAACTATTCTTTAACTGGGACCTCAATACAGTCCCTTTCCAGCTTGCCATTTGTCATCAAAAAATGAGGAAAAGAGAGTACATTAATCGCAGTGTCCTCTCTTGACTTATGGCTTATCCAGTTCATTGCACCATTAAGTAATTCACACGGAGTATTCCCAAAGTAAAGCTACATGTTTTATGAGTCCCCTTTCTGAGATTCCTTTAGAAACTCCTTTTATCAGATTGCTTGCTTACGCTATTTTTGTCAGAGACAACAGCAAAGTCTACATGCTCTATTTTATTTAGGCATAAAAATATCCCAAAGCATAATCTAGGCACAAAAACGTGTCTCATGCAGATTTTCACATTCCCCAATGCTTTACATTCTATTAATATGTACAATACATGTTTTCTGTGAACATTGCATGAGATTCATTTTAAATGTAAGGCAAAATAGAAATGATATCAGCTTATTTGGGGTTTTTTGTATTATAGCAGTTTATTGTGAATCTTGTTAAAAGTTTTGTTCTCATATAACCTTTATTACTCCCTTACTTCTATGGTAAAATAATGTATAATAATTTTCCTTCTGTTATTGCCCTCTCTGATCTGACCTTCAAATGTCAGACTTGCTACTTTTTGATTACGCATATAATATACACCTTGACTTGCTTATGTGAAGCTATATCAGACAAAGGTCCTTTCGTGATTCAAGCTTTGAGTGAAGTAATCATATTATATCCATCATTTACACCAAAAGAGTAGTTATTTTAGCTAAACTTATAATGTTTCCTACTGATGTAAACTAAAAGTGACAGAAACACAAAAAATGCAGCTTAAAGCACGAAACCAAATGCAACATAAGCTCCTTTTCGAACAACAGTGGTTGAGAAAAGTCATATTGGATTGTTTAGAAACTAAAGTAGTTGTTTTACAAGCATACTTCAATCTTTAGGCTATATTGTATTTCACGCTACAAATGTTTTCAGAACTGGCTCAATGCCTGCATAATGTACTTAGCACCATTAATGTCTCCAACTATTGCATATTAGCATAAAAAAATTGAAATATTTTCTTCCTTATATAATTATTTAACACCAATATCTGCAAATTATTGTCAGGTGGTTTTAATTTACTTCATTATCAGTTGCATTTATCTTTACCAATAGGAGGTTATATATAACCCTGTAGGAAATTCTCTTTTGTTCCTAGGGTAGGTCAGCATAATGTTTCAGATTTTGAAAACTGGAAGATATTAAAGATAGATGGCTAACAAAGGAAGCTTATGCATAAAATAAGTTTTTTTTTTTTTAATGAGGAAATAAATACTTTCAGGCCCAATGAAGTCTGTATAGATCTCTCTAAATCAGAAATTTTTTTTTAAAAAAAAAAAAAAAGGAGAGCTTAGAAGTCCTAATTTTCTTCTCCCATTTAGCTGTCTAGGTTAGTATACTTTATACTGTATACTTTACCGAAGTCAAATGAGTTACATAGATGTAATAGAGGTGTGAATAAAACTCGGGTCTTGGAAAGATTTAAATTTGTTAGAATTTGAATTATTACTATTACTTCCCTTAAAATTTCTTTATCAAGTGAAATTTATTCCATGAAATCTTGGAAGTCACATTTTCTTCCATTAGGATGGAAAATCAAATTCAAGAGCTTTCACAAAAAAGTACTTCAGGACAAAAAAAATGCCTGAAGGTACATGATCAGTGTTGCATTTTGTCTTTCTTGGCAGAAAAGCAAAGAAACAAAACTTGTCCAGCTCCAGCTGCTAGGAATATTGACCACTTACTTTCTTGATAAAAAAAAAAAAAAAAAAAAATTACTTATTTTACTTTCTACTTTTTTACAAAGCTTTTCTATGGAAAATTTGTATGAAATAGAAGTTCTTCAGCATCATCAAGCTTCACACTCTGTAAATACCCAACAACTAACTAACCAGAAGAAATTTTATTTTTTTAAATTCAGATAGACTAAGAGATATATTAAGGACTGAATACCTTGGGATAAGGCTACATGATGGGATAGAAATACGAGTCCCTGAGTGACTCCAGGTAATTCCCACGTGGGAAGGAATCTGGGCTGTTCACCACTAGACAAAAAGATAATTTTTCTTTTCCAATAAAACCAAGACATCCAGGACGTTGCACTGTGCTCCAGGGAATCTTCTACTGAGGATGTTTGAAAGCTGAGGACTAAGATCAGCATCACACAATGCCCATTCACTACTCAGTAGTATCTGGTTTTAATGTAGGTAACTAGTGCAGGGCAGGATTTCACAAGAAGCTCCCAGAAGCATAGCCAGCTGATGTAATGTCTGCTGAACTGTAATACTCTTCTCCTACTTTTCTCCAGCATTTGTTGTTGTTCTTGTTTAGCTTTTTACTTAGAACTCTTTTATAACCAAAAAATCTCATTATAGCTCATTCTTACTATCTCTCCTCCTTTTAAATATGAACTTTTTTAAAAAGAAGAAAAGAAAGTCAAGTACTTGTTAAGAAGGTAGTTTATTTTGAAAGCACTGGGTATAATTTTTCACTGTTGCAATCTTTATTCTTCGTATTGTTAAACATTTTTCATTTACATCACTTCAACTAATTATATGCTTGGATTAATGGTTTTCATTAAGAACTATTGTTAAAGTTTTGTGAATAATGATTGATTGCTTTTTCTCTCAGAAAGCTAACTCTGATTTTTACAGCCTCTTTTCAAAAATGTGTTGGTTTCCTGTAGACATGCTATTACTCAGTTTTTGGCATATTTATGCTTGGGAAGGACTATGATACCCCAGTGATTTAAGACTTTCCAGAATTAATAAACTTGTAAGCAAGAAAGGATCTATAATTAGGTCTTTTGTCAGAAAGCTTTCTAGTGTTAGAGTAACAAGGTAAATGTAGGAGAAAGAGAGTCTAAATGTATGTCCTTAAACTATCATGAAGGACTAAATTGTTTTAAAGGTTCTGTTCTTTCAAGTTATCATGAACAGAGTATTTATTTCACCCTAAACTGGAGAACTGAATGTTTGAAATAAGAAATGGAGACTTATCTTCCACAATTTTTTAAATCATCTGTTTTAAAAAATAAAATTTAGGCAATTTACTATGGAACCAGTTTCTGAAACTGAAAAATCACCTCTTACTTCCAATCATCAGCTTAAACAGTTCAGACCTGAGTCTTTGACTGGTTTCACAACTATAAAAGTAAAAAATATATATATATATTTGAGTAAAAACCAGACTTTTAACTGCAATTGATTTAGTTAAACCATGAAACTCTATTTTATTCACACTGTTTCCTAGAATGGTGCATGCTATAGCAAACACAGTATTTCAACACTAGCACTCACTTGACTTGTGGAAGGAGCTGTTTTATAAAAGGCAAAAAAATGAAAGATGGCAATACTTCCAAGTTTTTTTAACCTCAGATCACAACATACACTCTGGAAATAGTGTTTTTTAATTTCAATAGAACAGGTAATCAGTGGGTTGCCTTACTTGGGAAGAATAAATTTAAATCCAGTGAAGAGACTGAAATTTGTCAAACATGAGACTGCCATCTTATTTTTTGATTATGTAACTCCACTATTTGCAGGGTAAAACAAATTCATAAATAATACATGAAGATTCAATTCACATTACTAAACCTCCAGATTAAAGTGTTACTTCCCTGCAAAATGCATGCTATTTTAAGGAGTGCTCTATATCTGTCTGCAGGTGAATATCTGACAGGCAATATGATAAGTGGTGCTTACCTATATGCTTTATTTGTGTACATTGTAGAAAGAACAAAAGTAACAGAAAGCTGTAAATAGCTATTTTTGGTATTTCTTTACCCGGGCTCTTTTGAAGTTGTATGGATGAGGAAAGTATATCTGTACTTTGAGAGATATTTTGCTATGTATCTTGGCAATATGATATGTTAGTTTTCCCTTATGATCAACCAAGAGTTTTCTGTTTTCTTGCTATGTGTGTTGTGAAAAAAAATAATGTGTTAATTTCTTGCTCCCTGTTTGATAAACAATAGGTTATACATTACTGGACACTATCCTGGGACCTGTTAAGTCTAGGATACCATTGCACAGCTTTCAGCATCTCTGCTGTATCATGATTACACATGTGCCAGGAAAACCAGACCTCTATGTATGAAACACCTACAGAGAAAAAGGATACCATTGACAGAAAGAAGCTTATTGTGAGAGAAGCCAAGCTTTTTAAGGTGCAAGGGGAAAGACAAAAAAAAAAAACAACAGTAATTTGTGCTGAAAATATGAAATAGTGTATTTTTTTTAGCTTGACAAAAGAAATACAAGAGAAAGTTTACAACTTCTTTATGGTCAAAAAATAGAAGTGGACTAAAAAGTAGCACATCTTGACCCAGAAAGGATAAAGGCCAGACTGGAATGAGTGGTGGGTAGAGACTCACAAGATGGGAGAGGCTTGAAGCTTGTGACCTCTGGCAGAAAAAAAAAAAAAAGGCTCCTCCTCTGCCCTCAGATCTGAATTCACAGAATTGGTTGTAATATCCTCTGTAGGGGACCAAGCTCTGTTAAGGGAGGCCTCAGAGTGAGCTGGGCCTTGACAGACCACTAGCACCAAGAGGAAGTGATGAGTGGTGGTGATTTAGTTACAGCAGATGAACACAAGACTGAGATAGTCAGTGCCGCCTTTGCCTCATCCTTCACCTACAAGGTGAAGCCGTCTACGAAGGAGCTGAGTTCAATGCTTCATCTACTGCCTTTAGAGAGGATAGACTGCTAAAAACAAACGTGCTATAATTCTTGCTATAACTTTAATAGAATTCTTGTTTATTCATACAAATACATTGCCTTTTTCTGGAAGTAGGACACTGCGATAAGAGAGTTTTACTTTATTAAAAGCATATCAACATGCTATAAGTATTTTTTACTTCCCATGCCAAATTTTTGTACAGCATTAAGACAAACATTGAATAGTTTCATCATTAATTATTCTTCTTTTACATCACACCGTAGTGGAAAAGACTCGCTTTCTTGAGCTCTGAACTTTCTATTTCCTTATTAAATAAAGTAGGATCTTCAGCTTTATTAATGCAAGCAATATTTATGGCATTATGTTACAGGGGATTTTGCTTAAATGATGGTTAATATTTACAGATCCTAGCAAGTGACTGGACCTCAAATTAGATAAGGTTAGCAAGTATTAGCTAGAAATCCTGTCACATATTGACTTCCTAGTCCTAAACACTGAACAAATTAAAACAAAAATTCTATTCCTACTCTGACAATCTAGTAGGAGAGGTAGATATAACATATACACCTCAGGATGTACATATACACCTACTAGTATGTACATCTTAAGAAGTGAAAGAAAACAACTCTATGATTTTTTTCTTTACGTAAAACCTTCAAGTTGAAGGTTTTAAGGTTTTATGTAAACTACTGAATTACGTTGAGCATCTGTATGTTTTAAATACGTTGCAGGCTTTTGGAAGGCTGTGTTCTTCTAACAACAAAAGTGCATTGTCATTCATGTCCCTCCTGCTACAACATTGCTTCTGCTTTTCCGACAGACTAGTTTAAGCAACTAAGGTGTCATGAACTTTCAAAAAATGCTATAATATGTGACCATATTTTTGTTTAGTTTCATTTTTTGGGAAGAGAAAAAACATATTAATTTTAAATAACCTGAGAACCAGATGACTATAGTAATTATCAGACTACATTTTGCAGGCTTTTGCTTGAAATTTACCCAGCAAATGGAATTAATTTTACCAGCTATGAAACACATTGTGGTATTAGAAAACCACAGATTTTTTCACATCTTGAATTCCTCTTTTAAAATATACACTACCTGTGAACCACAGATCAAGATCTGTTGTTTAAAATTACACTTATGTTACTTATCAATCCTCTGTGTTTCCAGGACAACACAAACTATGCTGTAAATACATGTATTTATTTGGACATAAAAAAAATTACATGCTGGAGAATTTTTAAGTTTAAGAAGATGTCAAGTTGAATCAAATAATTAAATCTTTTTAATAATTAAATTTATAATTTTATACTTAGATCCTTTCAGGAACATCATGGCAAGGGATCTAGGCTGTAATAGAAGGGACAGCAAATTAACATTA
The DNA here is from genome assembly GCA_009806455.1 of Tetrax tetrax. Classification (NCBI taxonomy): domain Eukaryota; kingdom Metazoa; phylum Chordata; class Aves; order Otidiformes; family Otididae; genus Tetrax; species Tetrax tetrax. The sequence goes on along the minus strand of WHYT01017133.1, from coordinate 212,838 downwards.
TGAAAACGCTAGAAATGCCAGCTGAGTCAGAGCAGCGGTGCGTACCACAGTGCTTGCTCTCCAGAAGCAATAGTGGGAAATATTGTGTCAGTAAACTACATGAGCCTGGCCACTGGCCATTACAAGTGGCTTCATACTTCCCCATGCCTGCATCAGGCATTATCACTCCCATTGGACTACTCATCCCTCTGAATATGTGACTGGTGCTGAGCTTTGGGAATCAGCTCTTGAGCTACGGCAAATATTATGCCCTGGTATTAAGGCAAACCAGCTTTATCTTTCATTGATATATAATCTCAACTGTATTAATTTAGCTGAAAACTGGTGATTCAGGAACCAATTAACAGTGAATTCAGATATTCCTACCTCGGGGGTGGTTCTATCAGTTAGAAGGTTGTTTGACAATTGGAGATGATGTTGATAATATCCATTAATATTCCTTATGGATCTGGGATAAACTGTTTTAATGCATACAATTGTTGATGCATTAGAATTTATCTTTCATAACCTTCATAGTATTTTGTTTAATCTGCTGGGCAGGGTAAACTGTTCTTCACACAGGATTAATGAGAAAATTACATGTAAGTGACATAGTTTATAGTCCATATATTATAGTCCACACAGAGAATTGCTTTTGTTATTACTGATTATAAAATAATCTAAAAAAGACTTAGCAAATAATTCTATGACTCTATTACTGTATGAATACAACACTACTTAATGAAATACTTAAAGTGAAGGAAGTACAGAAAATTCTTCAAAAACGCCCTTCAAATGTGTTCTCATATGTTAACAATACTTTGCAGTCAAATGTTAAGGTCTTTTTTGAGATAGTCTACCTGAAGGTTACATTGAATTTTTTTTTTTTTTTTTTGCACCATAGTTATGTGTATTTTATCAAGAATTTTCTTTTGAAGATGAATATTTATTTTGAAGTTTCATTTTTTATAGCTTTTTGAACACAACCATTATTTTCTCATGGTTGATGTGTTTTGAGTCATTGAGTAGATTAAAATAAAGTTTCATTGTCAAAGTCTTGTGATTTCAATTATGTCAGGCAACTTCCAAACAAAAATCAGAAATATAGTGAATAACTTAGCTGGCAGATAAAACCTTACAAAACTAACCCAGAATTGCTGCTTTTAAAAAGCTGATTAAAATTAAGATTTTCCACTAAATATTTCCCTAATTTAATGTAATTATAACAAATACAGACTTTTGCAAGTCTACTGCCTCCCTCTGTGAAAGGATTCCACTGGTTCTATGGATAACCAAATAACACAGGTTAATTTGCCAGCATAACTAAACAACATGAACTAAGGATGAAAAAAACTTTAACATAGTGATGAAGATAAAATATAAGGTAGATTTATTGTTGTGTCATAATTCTGTATCTGTTAGGTTATACTAAGGAGGGTGGGGTGAATTTCAATACAGAACCCCAAATGTTAGGTAGACAGAAGCACTAGAAATTAATTGTCACCTAGAAAACAAACCCCTAGTCTCTTTAGTGGCTGTTTCTTGCTGGTTTTAATCTAGATTTTTGAAGTGAGTATGTGTTCAACTATCTTCTGTTATTTCTGCATTTTTGTTTAGTGCTTATTTGTGATGTTAGCTCTATGAAAGTTCCCCTTTCCTGTCCCCACTCTTACCTCATTCATTAGATGCCCTAGAATATGTAAACGATTTGCTGTCATTGTCAACAGTAAGACTGCCACCTAATATGGGGATGATTTTTTGACAAGATGACCTGTACGTGTTTCTTAGAATTCTGTGGGTGAGTAAGTATCTAGACTTTGTGAAATAAAGCAGTAGTTGATTTTTTTTTTTTTTTTTTTAATCCAGCCTTTTTTCTGGTTGTATTAACCCAGCTGCAAAGCTTCAAGCACATTGATTTGTTTTGTGAGTAGTGTTGTAATTTCAGTGGTGTTCATTTCAGCTCAGATTGTCTTTAGTAGCTGATTGTTTTTTAATGTTTTGATGATCAAGCATTTGTTGTTTACAGTCTTAGGATTCTATTTCATAGAGCGCATTTTATCTTCTTTTTCGTATGTGATGGAGACCATACAGGCAAGCATTAGCTTTTTGCAGCTTTGTTCTTCCCTTAAAGGAAATATTATCTATTATCTTACATATTAAAAGGCATTTTATTTCTTCATATGTGCATAAATGAGTTTAAAATTAGAATTTTGAAGTTGACCTTTTCTGCTGTTTCTTTTATAATCATCACAATCACATGCTATTTTTCCTAATGTTGGGGTTTTTTTTGTTGTTCAAAGCATTGCAAGTAATTGGCCCTTGCTTTTCCCAATAACTTATTTATCTCAGTGACCTTGCCTTTCCACAACTGATTATGTGTCACAGGGACAGTAAACTGCTGTCTACAATGGAAGATTTGATGTACAGAAAAAAGAGTTTATACGAGCTGAACGTAGGCTGACATTAAGAGGATTGGAAAATGTATTAGTAGCAACTGATCTCATCTTAATCTCTGAAGGCTTCCTTTCCAACGGATGGAGGAAAGAGGTACAGACATACACACCCTGACACTCCCAAACCCATGGGCTCCCTCTCTCCATCCCCATTCCCTCTCTCACTTCCAGAAAAGCACCTAAATTAGTTCCCTGCTCAGAGCTGTATTTGCAGCTGCCTCATTGACAATTCAGAGGGCTGTAGAGCCTTCTCAAGGCAAAGGAGGCACCATTAAGTACCCATCTCCCTAATGATACAGGCTTACATCTCTTGCTGCTTTCCTGAAATTCACAGGAACTCAACTGTGTTTCATCTCCTAACCTCAGCACTTTTGGTGAGGTACTTCTGCCAGCAGCACCTTTTTTTTTAGATCTGTGTTTGCAATAATTTCTCATCTTACACTCAAACTCTTGTCGTGGGTCAAAGGAAACACAATATATATATATGGAGCTAGGAATGTGCTGGTGGTTTGAAAGTAATAATTTTCTAAATAGATAATAAAAATGTATAACCATTTATATTATAGCCTTGTCACTAGAATCATCTTAAGGGATGAAAATTTGGGGATTTTTTCACAAGATTTTTTGTCTGTACATACCCAGTTTCAGCAACTACTCTGTCCTTAGACTTGCTAGAACTTGGACCAAAGACTACCAAAGAAAACCAAGCAATGTTATTAGCAGTGATAAGAAAGGCATAACCCACAGAGGCCATGGCAAAGTCTCTGCAAATATGAACCCACGGAAATCAGTTTAGAGGAAATATTTAGATTAAATATCTGTCTTGTCCAGATGAGAATGGAAAATAAAGAATCACCAATACAATAAATTTGTGGCTTATGAGGATGGACTCAGTTAAATGCACGGTTGATTTGGGAGGCATGATATTTTTAAAAAAAAAACATCAGTAAATACTGAGCTTTTTAATTTGTCCCATGGGAATAAAATTCTTTATGCTTACTTTCAATTGAACTGAGATTTTCCCTCTGACATTATGACTCAGAAGCTGACACTTAAAAGATAAACCAACCAAAATATATCTTAGAAGATTTGAGAAAATTGTTATCCTGATTGTGAGGGGTAATGAGCTGGCCTTCCAGACCCAATTAATGCTACCATCAGTTGTTCTTCCACTTACAGATAAAGAAAGCCATTAGTCTCAGATCTACAGGTTGGGTTTTTTTTCTGTTCTTGTCTTCCCAGTAGTTCTAAAAACAACACAGGAACACCCTTTGATTCCCTTTCCACGCATGCTTAGAAATCTAATTTGAGATATAAATTAGGATTGAAATTATGGGAAGATACCCCTGTGCAGCTTCACCCAGAGCCCCATAAAAACAAATTGTAGTAACAGAAGTAAAGTTATGTACCTGCTTGGGTTTCTCTGACATTATCTTCAAGGCTGGAAAACACAGAGTAGTAAAAAGCCTCCACAGAAGATCTAATGTCTATGCATTTATTTTTTTTTCATGTAGCCTCTCTGAGACATTGGCAAACAGATATTATAATAATAAACACTTTATTGTAACAACTGTATAAACAATAGCCCAAATGGTGCTGCAGTTGTTTATGCTCTCTATGAGGGGAAACTTCGCAGCTAAATATTGGACTGCGCATAGTAACACTCTGTCAGCTATGTTGCCAGCGATATTAACCTTATGTTTGAATAGTTGTCACTAGAATGTATTTCACTTTTTCAGTCGTCTTATCTCTCGGGGGTTTTTTTTGTTTTGTTTTGTTTTGTTTTCCTGGAAAAAATATTTACCAAAAGTGGTAGAGATAATGATAACATTTATTCCTTACTTATTTAATATCACAGTGAGAATGGGACACAACAGGCCAACAGCTGCTAAAAATGCTAACTGTGAGCTGTTACCGCCGATCTGGTCTAAATGCGGGTAAATAAGAAGAATTATTGCCAGTTCAATGTTTCTCTTCCGTCTTTGTAAAACACAACTTGGGGCAATCCCAAGTACAAATTCAGACTGGGCAGAGAATGGATTGAGAGCAGTCCTGAGGAGAGCAACTTGGTGGTTTTGGTTGATGAGAAGTTAAACATGAGCCAGCAATCTATGCTTGCAGCCCAGAAAGCCAACCATATCTTGGGCTGCATCAAAAGAAGTGTGGCCAACAGGTTGAGGGAGGTGATTGTCCCCCTCTGCTCCACTCTTGTAGACCTTATTTGGAGTATTGTGTCCCGGTCTGGAGCCCGCAGCATAAGAAGGACATGGATCTCTTGGAGTGCATCCAGAGAAGGGCCACAAAGATGATCATGGGGCTGGACCACATCTCCTATGAAGACAGGCTGAGACAGTTTGGGCTGCTCAGCCTGGAGAAGGGAAGGCACTGGGAAGATCCTCTAGCAGCCTTCCATTTCCTAAAGAGCACTTATAAGAAAATTGGAGACAAACTTTTGACAAGAGCCTGTAGGGATGGGGCTGGGCGGAAAATAGATTGAGAGCAGCCCTGAGGAGAAAGACTTGGGAGTGCTGGTGGACGAGAGGCTCAACATGAGTGGGCAATGCGCCCTTGCGGCTCAGAAGGCCAACCGCATTCTGGGCTGCATCAAGAGGAGCGTGACCAGCAGCTCGAGAGAGGTGATTCTGCCCCTCTACTCTGCCCTGGTGAGACCCCACCTAGAGTACTGCGTCTAGTTCTGGAGTCCCCAACATAAGAAGGACATGGACCAGTTGGAGAGGGTCCAGAGGAGGGCCACAAAGATGATAAGAGGGCTGGAGCACCTCTCCTATGAGGACAGGCTGAGAGAGTTGGGGCTGTTCAGCCTGGAGAAGAGGAGGCTCCGGGGAGTTCTTATAGCAGCCTTCCAGTACCTCAAGGGGGCCTACAGGAAAGATGGGGAGAGGCTGTTCAGTAGGGCCTGTTGTGATAGGACAAGGGATAATGGGTTTAAATTAGAAGGAGGTAGGTTTAGATTAGATATTAGAAAAAAATTTTTTACAATGCGAGTTGTAGAGCACTGGAACAGGTTGCCCAGAGAGGTGGTGGATGCCCCATCCCTGGAAACGTTCAAGGTCAGGCTGGATGAGGCTCTGAGCAACCTGATCTAATTGGGGATGTCCCTGCTCCTTGCAGGGGGGTTGGACTACATGACCTTTGATGGTCCCTTCCAACTCTAACCATTCTATGATTCAATGATTCTATGACTTTAAAGTGGAATAGGGTAGGTTTAAATTAGACATAAGAAAGAAATTCCTTATTCACAGGGTGGTGAGACGCTGGAAGAGTTTGCCCAGAGAAGTTGTGGATACTCCATCTCTAGAAGTATTCAAGGCCAAGTTGGATTGGCCTTGCTCAGGTGCTCAGGTCCGTGGCAGGTTTGTTGGAACTAGATAATCTTTAAGATCCTTTGCAGAACAAAGCATTCTGTGATTCTATGATTCTATTTGTTGTGATGACAGCATCTGATTTCTTCTGCCTGGTGATCAAGTAGCTTATAAGGAGGTCCAGGTTAAAACTTAGGTCAAATTATTGTGGAGCTAGGCCTAGGTGATGCATGATGTACCTTACAGCCTATTGCTTTCTGAAGGATATCAGTAGCCTCTGCGGTGCCATCAGAGGAGCGACGTACTTTGGGGTCACTAGGGTGGCTGGTTATTTGTCTGCAGTCAGAGGCAATGACATGTTTATAAGAGGTCCTGTTCTAGTAGAAGGTCAGCCAGCCTGGGTACATGGTTGAGGGTAAAGCAGGGCTCCACAGAGGCATCTTTCAGTGAAGGACAGAGAGGATTGCCCTGAAATTCTGGATTTACAGTCTAGGGGCAGATGTTGATTTCCGTTCTTTCTTCTCCAAGCTTCCAGGGAAAATACTTTTTTTTTTTTGTTGAGGCTGGTACTCCACCCAGCAGAAATAGTTAAATGTACTTGCAAGGATGCTAGTGCTGCTTTGTGAGCTAAAAGAACCGGCTTCTACCTCTTCGTTTCACATCTGTGCTTGTAATTAAGGTTTAAGCACTGACATGTTATTATCTACATTGCTTAATTCATAGTGTATTAATGGGCATTATTTTGGTCCAAGTGGGACTCTTGCAAACAATATCTAGGCACAATTTTATGGATAACATTAGCCTGGGGTTGTTCTAAGGAAGCAGTATGAACAGGACCACTTTGAGGACGGGATAGTTTTATCATGATTACACAGACTTGCCTGCTGCTTGCTTTTGGGATCAGAGAACAGCCCTATGCCTTTTTACTTTCCTGTACATATGTAGATCCTGGGCTTGACTTTGCTGGTCCATGTAGGGACCTAGAGGCTCACACTCAGACAAATATATGAAAAAACCCATCAGTTGAAGTCCTCCAAACATTTCTGTAGTATTCATAGCTTCAGAATTTGATCAGGAAACCACACATAGTCACATTTTCCAGTAATTAATATATTTCCAAGCCTGATAATTTGCCTAGAGTTGAAAGTAGTACCTTTCTTAATTGTAAGCCACACAAAAATATTCAGGCTCCATGAGCTGCAATCATTCCTCATGGTCAATGTAAAAACAATTGATCCATCTATTGGATCAGCATATCCCTGACCTACCATTCAACTTTTATATTAATGAAAATTGACAGGTTGCTTTAACTCAAGTATATGTTTGCTTTTAGATAACTTGCAAACAGTGCATACATATTTTAGGAGTGCAATGGAGAAAAGGAAAAGTCTATTTTTGGATCTCTAACGCTTTGAACAGTTCTGCCAATGCCATCTGTGGTTTGTATATTGGGATTTCAAAACTCAGCTTTGCTGATAGGGATAGCTTTCTTTTCTGTTGACCATCTGTCACAGGTGCAGGAACCAGAACACATATTATTAATTCTATAGACTAAAACTTCAGTTGGACTGGTGTGCCAGTTAAGTAATGTCTGCTTGGGCTCATTTCTCTGAACAAACTATATCCAGTTGAGACAGTTTCTTTGCTTTTTTTTTTTTTTTTTTTTCTGTGTGTATGACATTCAGAAATAAGTTTCTGGATCTCAGTTGTGTCTCTGTAAAAGAGAAGGGAAAATGTTCCATTAGGTTCTCATTGATTTATGAAGCAGAAACATTTGCAGGAAGAAGTCTTGAACAGCTTGTTTGTTCAGCTCAGCACCAAGGACAGCCTGAAGACGATTAGTTCTGCTCTTGCTCATATGTGTCATGACAGTAAATACTGATGATTAGAAAAGATTTTGTGGGAGATCAGGCTAATTGAGCCTGTTTGTTAAAAACAAATGTATAATGATTGTTTTAAAGTGTGCAAATAACAAGGGGTCTGGTTCATGTTTGCATTATTGCTTTTAAAGGGAGCAAAGTTATGCAAATGCATGCATTTGTCTCTCTAGAGTGTTATTGGTTATCATGTGTCACAGCTTTCCATTTTAATGAGCTGTCTCTTTAAGACAAGCCTTAAGGAGCTGATTTCCAAAACCTATATACTACAGAGGCCTTGAGAATGTGACAGATTAATTTCACGGTGCTTTGAGGTTTCAAAATTGTGGATTTATTCCATAATGAGACTAAAATCAAATGTGTTCCAATGCTTTTATTAAAATGGATGGCTGGGAAAAATGGTTTTGTCACCCCTGTACAGGTCCAGTCCCAGTTTCCGCTTCAGGTTATTGTTCTCTATCTTTCCAGACCATCCTGAGTCAAAACAGATAGCATTCTTAGAGAAATATTTATTTTCATGATTGCTGTGGTGTATCAAGCAAATAACTGCTTCTTAAGATGTTGTCATACAAACAGTGCAAGCTTATGCATGTATGTAATTTCTAAGAATGCTTTTACAATGCACAGGCAATACTTGATTTTTAATCTTCTGATCGGGGCCTCATAAAATGCATAAACTGTAAAATTTTCCATTTAAAAGCTTAATGGTTTCATTAAGTATAACTACTCCTCCACTGTTGCTAACAATTAGTCTTTATCAAGGGCTGAAATACTTGGTAGGAAGTTATATTCACCTTTACCTTCCTTCTGTAATTCTCAATAGTTACCATGGCCTTTGTTAATATGAAGGTCTTGCCTCATCACATACTTCAGGAGGACATCTGCAGTGAAAACAGGTGAGAAGTGTGACATTTGCCTTTTGTACACACATTATCTTGGATACTGTCTTCAAAAATATATTTAAAGCTGGTTTTTTTTTAAAGAGGAACCATGGAGATCTGAACCTCTATGTCCTCCTGAACCCTCCTTAAGCAACAAAGTTGGCTTGTGTTACCCCACTTCAGAACTTAAGAAAAACATAGGGGTAATGTCTACTTGAGTTTGTGGATAGGTGCATCAAGTTGTCCAGAGGTGTATTCCTCCTCTTTCTGCATGAACCTAGCCAGAGAATTTAAAAACTAACAGTAATTCTGGTAAAAGTCAGCATTAATTTTTTTCATTGTGCCTCACTTTCATTGTTGACCTAGCTGTATGAACTCGTTCAGTCCAGAAAAAAAATGAAAGGACAGAGGGTAAATGTCTGTCATCTGAAAGCACAGAAAGTTGCAGAATGGGCCAGATACATGGAAGAAAATGTAACTCTTGATTCCAAAGTACTCTCCCTGATAGAGAGCAAAGGACTATCTAGAATATTTCTTAATACTGTGTTGGATTGTTTTATTTGTTTCTGATGGAAGAAACCGATGTTTCATTTTTTTGAAAATATTTTAAAATTGTGGGAAAATTTTGCTAGAAACTTCCTGGCACATTTGCAAATTCTGTAAGAAAATTACAAGTAGTTCAACAAACACCTTTTTTTTTCTAAGCCTTAATAAAAATCTGTTTCAGAAATGAGAACTGAGTTTTTAATTCTCAGAAGGCTTTCCTCCCAAATTCTCCATGATTCACTTCCTCAGCTGTGTTCAATATTTGACCAAGAGACTTCCACCAGATTTTTTCTGTTTGAGGAGGTAAGATGACTACAGAGGAAGACAGGATTTTTAATGAAGGGATACTTGACTGTGGGACTCTCTTTTGTGGCAGATCAGATGAATATTTGTTTTTTATAATCTTAAAAGAATGAGATAAAATTCACTTTACACTCCTGTCTTCCTCTGCTTCGTATGTAATGGAGTGGTAGAGAAAGTCCACAACTAAATAGCAAGCCATAAGGGTGAAGCAGAAAAAAAAATCATGCTCTACTAAAGACTAACACTTCTAACTATGCTCTAAAATATTATACTGATGCTTTTACATATTACCCTTTATAATTGATATTTCTGAAATGTTATTTTTACTATAAAATGAATGAACTGATTCTTAAAAAAAAAGAATTTAATTATAAACTGTAATTTCTCTCAATTTCAGAGCATGAAACTTTGTGTCTCAGCTATTTTTAGTGACTTAAGGTGGAACGTTTTAAAATTCTTGCTTACTATAATCTAACTAACCTGTTTGTTTGTCTGCCAGTGGCTATTGAGGGAATTTCTTAATTTTTGTTATGTGTAGATAATCATAGAATCTTGGAATATCTCAAATTTGAAGAGACCCATAAGGATCATCGAGACAACTCCCTGCTCCTTGCACAGCTACCTGAAACTAAATCACTAAAAGTGTTGTCCAGATACTCCTTGAACTTTGACAGGCTTGGTGCCTATAATAATTACTTCCCTTTACATTTGTCCACACTGACCTGCAAAAGCCAATTATTTGCTTTATACCATGTCTATACTCACACTGACACATATTTCCCTTGTTTCTTGTACAGCCCACTCCCTATTTCAGAACATTTTAGAAATGCCACTCTTCTATCTGTCCTCTCTATAGAATGTTCAGTTCAATAAGGACAAAGCTGCCAGTAGGGAATGAGACACTGTGGTCTGTGTTTCAGTAAAAAAAAACATAGTTACTAAGCAGGCAGCTTGCTGAGCTTCCTCTGTCTCTCAGACACAGTTGGGTTATTTCAGGGCTATGATACACCAGCAAATCAGGTTAGAAATGGCTTTGATGCCGGTTACTATTCCACAGTTCAATCAACAAAACTGTCATTTGTCACTCTGTATTGATCATGTAATTAACTTAATCTTCCTTTAAGGAAAATATTTTTTTTTTTTGTTTATGCTTTGATTGAAGATTCTTTCTTTCTCTTAACTAACACAACCACTTTGGCAGGGAAAAAAGCAATACACCTTAATTGTTAGGAAAACTTCCCAACATTTTTGGAGAGACGGAGAGGGGCCAGAGGGAACAGAAAAGTGTTGAATTTCCCATAAATAGGTGTTTGTTTGGTTTGGTTTGGTTTTAATCCTCCTTAGGAATAAAGGCATTCCAAAAAGTATGAACTTTTTTTTTTTTTTTCACAAAGGCAGATTCTTCAGAAGGTGAAGCACGAGGAACTCTTCCCTCATACTTTGTACTCTATCAACCTTCCTGATAACATGTATGTCACAATTTATGTCATGTGTGAAACCCATAGGAAAGAGCTTATTTCAGCTTTTGAATATCTAGTGTAAAACTGTAAAGCAGAAGCTGCTGTCAACCCTCAGCCAAACACATGTCCAACACCATCTCCTCTTCATCTCTGCTGTAGTCTTCATCCACCCTTTCAGCCTGTTTTATGTCTGGATCCATCTTTCTGTTATCTATTCAGTTCATAATGCCTAGACTCCTGTGTGCCCAGAATGTTATTGTTCATTTTCCTTCAAATTCAATTTACACTCACAGTGTAAATATGGGGATCTTGACAAATGTAATCCTCTAGGAAGTTCTCAGAATATCACTCCTAAAATAAACTAGGATAAGTTTAATAACTGAAACCCTTGGGCACTATGCCAAAAATCCTTAGTGTTTATAAAGTGCCAAACAGATGATTAATTGCTAACATGTCTATTCACAGCCCTAGAGATAATCTAGTTACAATGAATAAAAAAAGGAGTAATTGTCTATACCCAGCATAGGTGGGTTTTATCTTTTTTTTTTTTTAATAATGAAATTAAATGTGTACCTTCTATCCTTCATGTGCTTTCTTTCAGATTGGACAGTTATTACAATTGTTGGGGAGGCAACAAAGACTTGGATCTCATGAGGTTTTGAAGTACTAAAACTTATATTATTGCCCATTGCAAAGGCTATATGAATCACTGAGAGAACAGTGAACTTTTCTTTGTGCAACAGCCTCAGTGATTTCACATCACTACCTGAATTTAATCTGAAAATCTTTTACTTTCCTTCCATTCTTGCTCTTCCTGCTCTTAATTATTGTTAAGTTCTTTAATGTTGGTTTAACTAGTAGTAATACAGTATCCAAGAGGTACTTCCAAAATATAAAATAAAACTGTCCTGTTATGTTTGACAGGATTAGTTGCATTGGGACAAAAATTGAACATGAGTCCACAGTATAATTCTAAATTTCTATAATAGATAAATGCATGATTACTGAAGCTTATTCCTTCCAGACAGATAAATAATTGGAGATTATATTGTCATATGGTTTATAATAAGTGTGGGGAGGAAATGCAAGGGGGAAGTACTCATGTTCACCATACTGTAGAAATAATTATTTCGACCAAGCATCATTATCACTGAATAGTCCCAACTGTCTCCAAATGATATGTCCCAGTGCAGTACCTTTTTACACTTTTCAGCCTTTGTTCAGTCTGAGCGGTTAATTTTCCAGTAATACTACTACTATGAGTATGAACTGAATAATCAATCTGAGAGTTGAAACATTATATAATAATTAAGCATCTCATCCAGCAACAGGACATCTGTGCTCAGTGATCTCTACTGGGATCCAATAGTTGCACCAATTAAATGGTTTGTAACTAAATTCTCTTATCTCTGAGTAGCTGTTATCTTCAGTGAAGAGGTTTACGGGTTTGTTTAGGATTTTTTTCTGAGTTATAAGAAAATGATGAACTGAATGGTTATTAAGAGATGAATTTCCAAGGTTTGTTAGCATACGTGCACTGTTTTAGCTACTCTCAGCTAACAGCTTCTGTGGTAGAAGTTAATGTAGCCACATCTATTTCTGACTTCTATCCATATTCTTTTTTAATTGCTGCAAATGGCACACAACTTAGCATTGGCAACATATTGTGTAGAGACCATCTGTATGCTTGATATACCATATTGGCTACAAGATCAAATGAACTAAAGCTATAAAATAAATGGTATATGGTACCATTTTTTTTGTTCAGCTCAAACCTCTTTATTCAGTTCAAAATGCAGAAATCAACTGTGTCACGTATGCAACTTTTTAGCCCAAGCAAAATATTTGTTTGTCCAGGATGGAGCTTTAACAGGTAATACAAAGCTAGGAGGCCAACTGCTATCAGTCTTCATAATAGAAACAATCATATTTCATTGTGGGAAACAACTCAAATCAAACAAGTCCTACAAAAGACACTAAAAGAATATAGGCTATTTATATGTCCAAGTACAATAAAATATAAGATTTTTCTTGTTTGAGAATCAGCTTTTACCCTATTTTTTTGTGTTGCCTTTGTAGGATTAAGATCCTTCCCACTCAATTTGAGGAATAGCTCTGTAAATGTGAAATATTCTAAAAAACTTTAGGTGACTTCTACCTTAATTCATGAGTAGTTAAGGCAATTACTTTCCATAATATCCATCCTTCACTAAAAATAATTTCCCATCCAGAAATACACTAATATGCATTGGTGTCTAATCATGTTTAATTATGAATAAACTGATGCTTCTGAATAATCAAATTGGTACTCACTGGAGTAGGAACCATGCAGAGTTCTTCAATTCTACTGTAAAAAAAAAAAAAAAAAAAAAAAAAAAAAAGTCATATCTATGCATCAACACTTTCCACAGCAAATGTAGTGAGCTTTTTGAAGAGAGTCAAATAGTTTTCTAGTCATCTTTCAAGGTCTACTCTAGGCTAATTTTATTTTATAGGTATAGGAAGCTATCGAGAATCTGAGAGTTAGCATCAATACAATCTATACATCGGTCCAAAAACCTAGAGAAAAAAAAAAAGGAGATGCATTACATATGGTCCTGTATGGGTGTGTCTACCTGGGGACAAGTTCACCTTCTCCTTCAATCTGTATTAAAACATATTTCTGTCTTTTTTTTTCCTCTCTTGTCCTCTCTGGATTTCCCTGTCTTCTGCCCTTACTCTTCTAGCCTCTAGTTACTCTACAAACCCTCTCCTCTGGTCCACTTATCCTTTGTGCTGTTTACAACTCTGTGCTGTTTTTTTCCTGTGAGACACTTAGTGGAGAGAGCAGGAGATGATTAGTATAATAGAGAGTCGTGAATCTCTAATCCACAGCAGCAATGGGAAGAGATGGGAAGAGCCAGAGTATGGAGCTTGGTGGAGTCCTGTGCCATGGCAGCGAGGTGTGTGATAGCCAAAGGGCACTGTAGTGGCATGATGTGCTAAGCATGTAGAAACATTGTCACGTGGGAAGATGTCAGGGACATTGAATAGAGTAAGCTTATAGAGGTGAAAGAGCATGACTTCTATTAATGTGAGTTCACATATGGTCAGCTAGAGCTACTAGAAAGTAATAACATCTTCACATTAGAAAAAAAAGAAAAATCTCCTTTGGTCAAGTGGAGCAGGCAGAGAGATTAAGACTGTGTGATACTATCCTAAAGAATATTTTTTTTAATTTTATAAGACATTTTATCAACATTCAATATTAGGTCGATATTATGCCGAAGGGAAAAAGTGCACTCTTGGTAATTACTGTCCTATAAACCTAAATATTAAAGTTAACAAGAAAGTGTTTAACAAGAAGTCAGTAAGAGCCTGAGGCAATTGACATTACTTTTTCTTAAGTAAACGAATACTGGAAACTCAGAATACCAAAATTCACTGAATTTGTACACTTCAGGTGAATTAGTTGTCCATTACAGAAAGAGGCAGGAATTAGCATGGTTTTGGACAAATATATTTAAAAGTAATGACTAAAAGATAGATCTCAAATCATACTCAATTTATGGCCCTTTGTATAATCCATTGCTTCCTATGAGTGATCATTTGTTAATAATCAACAAGGAAAACAGATTAATCAGTATATTAATGCAATTACATAAAAGAGGGAATGCAGATGTTGCTCTGATTCACACAAGATTAACATATCTTTAAGAAGTTTTAATAAGAAGAAATATTATTGTTAAGGGTTTATTTAATCGAACTACTTCATCAGTACCTGATTAAAAGCATTATGTTTTGTTTCAGAATACTTTAATATTTTTTGTCAACAAGCAAATTTTGCATAATATACAAAATTAAAACACTGAGGGTGTTAAATTTATATGTTAAATGCTCTCATTGTAGAACGTAACCGTTACACTAGGAAGCTTATTCCCCACTATGTCACTTCTTACTCCTGTATTACATTTCACATGGTTTAATAAAAGATTCACAGGATGGTTTTCAACTTAAATATTACACTTCTTTGTATACAGCCTTTGTAAATCCATTGGGTGTAGATGTCTTCACTCTGACGATAATTCCTTATTTAATTTTTAGAAAAAAGTCTTGGAAGAAGATGGTTTCCAATCAAACTACAACACCTTTGAAAATGTGTCTGTCATGGTTTAGCCCCACTTGGGACTAAGCTACGCAGTCTTTTTCTCACTCCTCCCACCCTCCAAAGGAATAGGGAGATATAATACAAGGAAAAAAAAGGCTCGAGGTTTGAGATAAGGACGGGGAGAGATCCTTAAAGCTACCATTACAGGCAAAACGGACTCGAATTGGGGAAAACTATTTGTTTGTTATTAAAATCAAAGCAGGATAAGAAAGAGAATAAGATAACTTTCCCCCATCCCTCCCTCTTCCCAGGCTTAACATTATCTCTACCACCTTCCCCCTCACCCGCGAGAGGCACAGGGGGGAAGAGGGAATGGGGGTTACAATCAGTTCATCACATGTTGCTTTATGCCGCTCCTTCCTCGTCAGGGGAAGAACTCCTCACATTCCTCCCCTGCTCCGTTGCGGGGGCCCTCCCATGGGATACAGTTCTTTGTGAACTGCTGTGGGTCGTTTTTCCATGGGTGCAGTCCCTCTGTAACAGCTGCCCTCCACAGGCCACAGCCTCCTTCAGGCATCTGCCTGCCCCGGCGTGGGGTCCTCCATGGGCTGCAGGTGGATCTCTGCTTCTCTGTGGACCTCCATGGGCTGCAGGGGGAAGCCTGCCTCACCATGGTCTTCACCACAGGCTGCAGGGGAATCTCTGACAGAAGCAACTTTACTAATTCTTGACTGACCTTGCTGTCTGCAGTCATTCCTTTCACAAAAAAAATTCTTCACAATCAGCAGGCAGACGCCTCTCAGGTTCTCTTCACATCTCATCTCTGCTTCTTGAAGCCAGGCTGGGCCAGTCAGCTGCCCAGCAGGAGGCCAGAGGGTGAGGTCTGCAAGGCCAACAAGGCTCACACCTCTGCCTCTCTGCACCTGCTCAGTGTATTCGCATCTTCTCTCCTTCTCTTTTTTTTTTCTATTTTCCCCTTATTAAATACGTTATCACAGAGGCCTTATCAAGGAACATTCTGCTACCAATTGGGTTGGCCCTGGCCAGCAGTGGATCTGCCCTAGGCCTGGCCAAGTCCACTGAAGAAACGGGAGCAATTTCTAGCAGCTTCTTACAGAAGCTGCCACCGTAGGCCTCCCCCCCTGCTCCAAATAAAACCAGGACAGTGTTGCAAGTAAAGTTTTACACTTTACATTTGCAATGTAGGTTTATTTTTTTTTGACAGAATCAGCTCCAGTCACGTGTTGTGAATGATCACAGGTAATGTCCTGTGTCAGTCTGTTTGGATCTCTCATATCTACAGGACAATTTACTCGGTAGATTAAACTATTTTGTGAGCTCATTAGGAAAGCAAACAAGCATGACATCCAAGGGCTTAAATCCCTTTGTACAGAGTAGCCTAATATGTGAATTCACTAACTCATCACTTAATTAATGAGATTTCTAGTACACAAATTCTCTAACCTGCAACTTGCAACTCATGCGCCTATGAGCAAAATAGTCACTTGGCTGACAGTGAGAGTGGTTATCCTTCTTCCCTCATCATGAAGTGTGTGTCACCTATACCACGCTGTGAAGCACAAAAGCCTCAGCATTCCAGCTGCTGTTGGATCTGCTTCAAAAACTTTTGGGGTAAGTTGGTGTATTCATACCTTCCAGTTTGGAAGTTTGGTCTATACCTTTTCCGTTAGTTAGCAGATTCTGAAGAAACTGCCAGAAAATCAATATGCAAGAATTATAGCTGCAGGGGACAACAAGCTACAGGTGAATTTTCTGCATAATGACCTTTAGCCCTTTCTGGCCACAGGGTCCTGCCTACGTGTTGCCCTCACTTTGACCTAATGGCAGTGCTCCCAGCATCCTTCAGCCCTTAGCATGAATTGCATATAGCTAAAATCTGAGCAGGAGTTGAGTGAACAGTCATGGTCCTGACACATGATTTCCAAATTCCTGCTTATGTAACAAATCCAGCCACTAGGAGATCCAGCTGTTTTTGTAGTATGTTCTTCGTGCAAAAGAAATGCATCTGTCAATGCATACACATACATCTGTCTTGGCTTCTTTTTCAAAGCACACATCACAATTCTTTTTGCCTCAGATAATTTTTTTTTAATCTTATTAAAAAATCAGGTATTGTAAATGAAATGATTCCTTTTTTTTAGAATCTGTATTTGTACAGTATTTATTAAACTTTGTACCATATAAAACTATTAGAATAAAGTTGGCTATGGAATTAAAATTGTTATAAAACTCAAGATGAAAAGATCTACTCATGAAGACAAATGTCATAGAACTTTAACAGGGTGCTAGGCAGCCTTATCTCTGAAAATTTTAATGAAGTCCCATACCACCGCTATCAAATTAAAAATCATTAGTCATAATTACAAAAAGTGTAAGCAGTCATAAGGTAAAATACTTCTAGGCACTGATTAAGACAGATAATGTCATTCATTTTGTAGGTCACATAGGAAAGAAATGGGAGCTTCTGCTGTCTTTCAATTTTTACTCAGCCTAACTTTCTCTGGGGAGCCGAGAAGATGGTATCAGCTTTCCCTTCACCTGAATGAGCAAATGAAAATGAATCGAAGTAATGGATCTGATTTCCTTCCTCCTCATATACCTTTATTGCAGATACCAAGCAATCCATTATCCTACATGTTCTATGTCAGTTTAATACACAATTTTGTCAAAGTGACAGAAACAATCGAGGCAAAAGAAACATGCAGAGATAATACCAGAGAAGATATAAGATTTGTTCTTTAACTATGAGATCTGAGGGATGGTTTTGGTAATATGGTGGTTTGGGGTGTTTTTTGTTTTGTTTTTTCTTCTTTTTTTTTTCTTTTTTTTTTTTAAGTTATTCTTTCCTTGATTTAAAGCCATACTGAAGGATGTACTTGAATAAGGTGGCTGTACAAGTGGGAGCTAGAAGTAGGATATTGTGTGTCCAGCAGGAAGGGAAAATCTGATTATCTCTCTAAGGTAAATATGTAGCTCATACTACTGTGGTAGTGAAAGTCATCTTGCTGTTATACCTGCTTTATCACCCCGAGGAAGGAAACTTCATGGAAAAGATGTATAAATGTATGGAGCTGGCCAAGATTTACACATCAAATTTGGGCTAGTAAAAGGAATTGACCACAAGTTTCTCTGAGTTTCAGATACTCCTCTAGCCCCAATAAATATTTCCTCCAAAACTCTGTTTCCTCTGTCTTTCCACAACAAAAAGAAGGATGAATTAGTTATGCTTTCCTAACTATGAATAGGAACTTAGAAGATGCATAACTGCAGATTAAAATTATACAAGCTGAAAAGGGAACTGAGCAGGTCAGAGGTTTTACAACTATAAAGAGAGTAAGTGAGAAAAAAGAAAAGATTACAAAGTACTCTTCATTATAGGTTACTCTGATGTTTTACTACTTTACTTTTCATACAAAAATGCTCATAGAATCTTGGAACCATAGAATAGTTTAGGCTGGAAGATCATCTAGTTCCAATTCCATTGCCATGGGCAGGGATACCTTCCACTAGACAAGGTCATTCCAAGCCCCATCTAACCTGGTCTTGAACATGACCAGGGATGGAGCATACACATCTTCTCCGGGCAACCTGTTCCACTGCCTCACCACCCTCACAGTAAAGAATTTCTTCCTTATGTCTAATCTAATCTACACTCTTTCAGTTTAAAGCCATTACCCCTCGCCCTATCATCATATGCCCTTGTCAAAAGTCCCTCCCTGTTTTTCTTGTAGGCCCCCGTTAGCTACTGGAAGGCTGCTATGAAGTCCCCCACAGAGCTTTCTCTTCTCCAGGCTGAACAACTCCAACTCTCTCAGTCTGTCATCACTGTCATGTTAGTCATATGGGGTTACTCAGTAATATTTAATAAGGGAATTTCACCTCAAGTCATTTAATTCAAACTATGTCATTTCATTTTCAAAACTTTAAAATGCAAGCTTTCAGTTGTAGCATTTCACAGATTGGTATGCTTTCTTAGCAAATTTAAAGATAGCCATAGTATTTGTGAATAGCTTCAAATGCTGACAGATTTTCTTCTCACTTTATAGTCAATATTAGTACTAGATTTACATTTCATTTTCTACTACCATAATCTACACCTATATTTTTGCTGTTTGATCTTCCATTCATTTAGAAGATAGTGTCCTTCAAAAAGCATCTTCAAAGTCTACAAAATGCCACTGGCATGGGAACAAGATTTAACAAGCTGTATCTTTGAGTATAGAATTCAAATGCACTGAAAATTTCATGTTTTTGAATGCATAAAGAGAAAGTGCAAGGGAAAACCAGTTACACACCTTACAAAATATTATCATTCATTCAGAAAAGATATTTAATCAAAATGTCTGTGTTGCCTCCTGTAAATTAGAAAAGGAAGTAAAGACATAGTTTTTATTAAAAATATTCATGAATTTTTAAGCTTACATGTAAAGTAGTTCTGTATGTGCAGTAATACCATTCACAGAAAACTGTATTAAAAGAAAAGTATTAAAATTGTCAATTCAGACACTCAAAAGTGGCAAGGAAATTTGGTAAAAGTTATTGTGTGATGCTTCAAATACAGATTGTTGTATAACATGTATAAGTCATATAAAACTGAATTAAGTCTTCTTGGGGAAGCTTAAGTGCGTCCTAAGCTTTGAGTAGTTGACTTCTCAGTCTCAAAATTAATCTATTTATTTAGGGATATACTTTCCAAGAATGTATATTGCTTTTCCATAATTTATCTTGTTGTTCTATAGTAGAATACTGAAGATATTTATCTGGTATTTTTAATCAATTAGCAATATTTGCAATTAGTTTGCTTTACAGATGGATTTTAAAGGTCAGTTTCTGTACTTGAAATATAAAATCTGTAATTCTGGACTCAATTCTTTTGTTATCCATTGTAGTGGGTCAGAGATTTAATGTCAGAGCAGGATAACAGAAAAAGTATCTCCAAATATTTCACAAATATTTGATTAATACAGATTGCTAAGGATTCAAGTGTTGCATTTCTTTGCTCAGCCTCTGGATGTGCATACACTCTGTAGTTGACAAGCCTTCTGCCCATTACCCCATGACTTCTCATCTCCCTTGTGTTCATTTCTTCCTCATTCCTGGCTCCTTTCTCACACATAGGAGTTCCCAACCTCTGTTAATTTTTTCATGTTTCTCCTCAGGAGTCTTGATCTTAATTATCTCATTTGGGCTGCCTGTCTCAGATTTTGGTTATGGGCCTGGGTTGAAAGCATTTAGAATAGCCTTTCCAGGTAAATTCTGCCTGGAGTTCAAAATTGTCATGTTGTTCTGGAGAAAGAACACTCATTTTAATCCATGTGGGCACTACGTATCCTGTATCGTTGTAGATAGAAGCTGCAAAGGGATAGAGCATGCTCTGTGCGTCTCACCTTCTGAGATCTTTAGAGCTTAGCATCTAACATCTGTGATAACCTGCTGAGATCATACTGCATATGTCAGAGGTTTATACTGAACAAAATTTTTCAAGGTTGGCAAGAAGCTTATCTTCACCTGGAAAGGATTTGGCATCCTTTGTATAGTTCAAGTTATTGCTCCAATATCCCCATTTCCACTTCTTACTATACATACAAATATGTTTTGTTTTGGTTTGGTTTGGTTTTTTCCTCAGAAACAACTAGACACTGTTTCACTCCCACTTCCCCCAAATAAAAGTCTGACTTTTCCAGTTGACCACTGTGGACCACTGCAGTAAAAATGGCTGAAGTGGCAAGGATGTTAACAAGAATACAAGATTAGCATAAAATGGCAAGTGTTTGGATGCTTTTTTCTACCACTTGAAGAGCTATACAAGAGAGAAATATTATGATAATATGGACCAACAATGTCTTAATATTACTTTATTATGAAAAAAAAAAAAGCTAACTTTTTCAGAAAAAAAAAAAAAAGTTTTCCTCTCTTTTATTTTTGTGATTATCTTTAATGGTATAACACACATCACAAATTTCTTGTTACTTTCCCTGTCTTTTCTGAACTTCCTAAATATGAAGTTAGTAATTTCTTTCCTTCTCTCCTTTATTTTACAATTAAATGTTAAATCTACTAAGCTCACAGTATTTATGTTTTGTTCTTAGGGGAATAAATGTTCTCAATTTTTCCAGCAGTATTATAGAAGGATGACAAGTATAAAAAAAAAGTTTGCTCATTTTCCCTTCTGCCTTTTGCATTGGTACTCTTTTATTTTCCAGGGGGATCAAACTTTGTTTGACAAGGTTTGTTAAAGAGAACATACATGAGATATGGGCAACCAGTACCGTAATACCCAAACAGTATCTTAAGCAACCATTGTCTAGAGGCCAAACTATTCACAAGGTGTTAGGATTCCCCTCCTTCAGCATCTTTAATGGTTCTGTTTGGATAAATCAAAAGTTATGAATTTGTGCTTTGTTGTTAGAAACTCTATGGCAGAGCCAGATACAAACACTGCCTTTAACAATCAAGTTTCTGATTTATTGAGACTGTTTCTAAGTTTATTAAATACCTGAAAAAAACATTAGCTGTAGCAAAAAATCCAAGCATAAGCAAAAAAAGAATTTTATAATTCAATATATTCTCACATTTTACCTTTCAAAAGCAAGATTTCTGCACTACAGAACTATTCCAGTTTCATCTGTTCAATTCTGTAAGCCATTTTAATAACAGAAACTATTTATGTCAATAATAACAAAGTTTAGGAATACATCTGTTGCTGTCCTGGTAACTTTTGGCTTCTGAGGTGCTGCAAAATAATTTGAGAGATCAAAGTAATCTGTTGAAATAGCAGGAACAATTAAGAAGATTGTTACTTTGCAGTGTAAGGAGGGGTTAGGACACAATTAGCAGTATTAAACTAGTGTATTTCTATTCTCTCTGCTGTCTGCCATTCCAGAAATGAAAATACATGGCCTTTTTACTGTTCAAAATTAATAATCAGCACATAGTAATGTCTTTCTTAAATAGCAAGAAGAATTACATTTAGAGTAAGGCATCAATAAGATTTTGAACTGATTCTCATTTATAGCTCCTTCTAAACATTTATCATTTCCCTCTAAGTAAACACTGTGCTTTTTGATGCTTCATTTTGTTTCATATAGTTCGATCCTCTCTGAAAGTGGTGTCATACAGACGAAAGAGAGCAGAAGCAGCATACAAATTAAAAACTATTGTATATGACAGAATTCTGTGAGTTTGTCGATGTACTTGAAATGCATGGATGACAACTTCCTCCTGCAGGCGATAGAGGAGCTGACAATGAGGGGTGCCATGCTGGACCTTGTGCTGGTGGCGAGGGGCTGGTGGGGGATGTGAAACTGATGGACAGCCTTGGCTGCAGTGACCATGACGCGGTGGAGTTCAAGATCCACGGGGCAGCAAGGAAACTACACAGCAAGCTCTCTGCCCTAGATTTCAGGAAGGCGGACTTCAGTCTCTTCAGGAACCTCATGGGCAAAGTGCCATGGGAGGCGGCCCTGGAGGGAAGAGGGGGCCAGGAAAGTTGGTCCACATTCAAGGAGCACCTCCTCCAAGCTCAGCAGAGGTGCATCCCGATGAGGAAGAAGTCAGGCAAAAAGGCCAGGAGGCCAGCATGGACGAGCAGGGAGCTCCTGGACCAACTGAAATTGAAGAAGAAAGCCTACAGAGGGTGAAGCAGAGACAGGTAGCCTGGGAGGAATACAAAGAGGCTGTGCAAGTGGCCAAGGATCGGGTGAGGAAGGCTAACGCCCTGATGGAATCGAATCTGGCCAGGGATATAAAAAGTAGCAAGAAAAGCTTTTACAGGTATGTAGGGGACAAAAGAAAGTCAAAGGAGAATGTAGGCCCCCTTCGGAAGGAAACGGGTGTCGTGGTTACCCGGGATGTGGAGAAGGCTGAGGTACTCAATGACTTTTTTGCCTCAGTCTTCACTGATAAGGGCTCTTGTCTCTCCACCCAAGCTGTGGAAGGCACAGGCAGGGACTGTGAGGATGAAGAACCGCCCACTGTGCTCAAAGAGCAGGTTCGGGATCATCAGAGGAACTTGAAGGTGCACAAGTCCATGGGGCCTGATGAGATGCATCCGCGCGTCCTGAGGGAACTGGCGGATGAAGTTGCCAAGCCACTGGCCATTGTATTTGAGAAATCGTGGCGGTCTGGTGTGGTCCGTGATGACTGGAAGAGAGGGAACATAACCCCCATTTTTAAAAAGGGGAACAAGGAGGACCCAGGCAACTACAGGCCGTTCAGCCTCACCTCCGTACCTGGCAAGGTCATAGAGAAGATTCTCCTGGAAACCATGCTAAGGCACATGGAGAGCAAGGAGGTGGTTGGTGACAGCCAACATGGCTTCACCAAGGGCAGATCGTGCCTGACCAATTTTGTGGCCTTCTATGATGGGGTAACAGCACTGGTGGACAAGGGACGAACAAAAGAAAATCATCTACCTGGATTGGGCAAAGCTTTTGACACTCTCCCGCATGACATCCTTCTCTCTAAACTAGAGAGGCATGGGTTTGATGGACAGACCACTCAGTGGATAAGGAGTTGGCTGGATGGCCGCACTCAGAGAGTGGTGGTCAACGGCTCAATGTCCAAGTGGAGACCAGTCACAAATGGCGTCCCTCAGGGGTCCGTGTTGGGCCCGGCCCTGTTCAACATCTTTGTTGGCGACATGGACAGTGGGATAGAGTGCACCCTCAGCAAGTTCGCTGATGACACCAAGCTGTGTGGTGCCGTCAACACGGTGGAAGGGAGGGATGCCATCCAGAGGGACCCAGACAAGCTGGAGAGGTGGGCCCGTGCCAAACTCATGAAGTTCAACCAGGCCAAGTGCAAGGACCTTCACCTGGGTCATGGCAATCCCAGGCACAAATACAGACTGGGCAGAGAATGGATTGAGAGCAGCCCTGAGGAGAAAGACTTGGGAGTGCTGGTGGACGAGAGGCTCAACATGAGCCGGCAATGTGCCCTTGTGGCCCAGAAGGCCAACCACATCCTGGGCTGCATCAAGAGGAGCGTGACCAGCAGGTCGAGGGAGGTGATTTTGCCCCTCTACTCTGCCCTGGTGACTCTCCCCACCTGGAGTACTGCGTCCATTTCTGGAGTCCCCAACATAAGAAGGACATGAACCAGTTGGAGAAGGTCCAGAGGAGGCCCACGAAGATGATCAGAGGGCTGGAGCACCTCTCCTATGAGGGCAGGCTAAGAGAGTTGGGGCTGTTCAGCCTGGAGAAGAGGAGGCTCCGGGGAGACCTGATAGCAGTCTTCCAGTACCTCAAGGGGGCCTACAGGAAAGATGGGAAGAGGCTGTTCAGTAGGGCCTGTTGTGATAGGACAAGGGGTAATGGTTTTAAAAAAGAGGGAGGTAGATTTAGATTAGATATTAGAAAAAAATTTTTTACAATGCGAGTTGTAGAGCACTGGCACAGGTTGCTCAGAGAGGTGGTGGAAGCCCCATCCCTGGAAACATTCAAGGCCAGGTTGAATGGGGCTCTGAGCAACCTGATCTAGTCAGGGATGTCCCTGCTCCTTGCAGGGGGGTTGGACTAGATGACCTTTGAAGTTCCCTTCCAACTCTAGCCCTTCTATGATTTTATGATTCTATGATTCTACTTTTCTCCTCATCAACTATTGTGACTGAAAGGTCAAAAGATACAATATCAGAATCATATTGCCTGATAGGCTTTGGAAAAATATTCTGCTGTCAGACAGGTTATGTGTCTCACACTCCTGAGCTGCCTTAACAACTACCAGAAGACAGACTGGAATCTGAACCCTGTGTGAGCTGATTGCATTTTGGTATCAATACACTTTTGAAAGATTTTTCCCATGACCTCTGTATCAGTTAGAGAAGTATTAAATTGATGATTTATATTTTAAGGTAAAATTGAAGAACATGTACCTGCATTTTTCAGATAGAATTTAGAATTTGAATTTGTAAGATGGCAGAAGTTATCCATGGACGTTAAAATACTCAATTTTGACATCTGTAACACCAGAATTTCTATTTGCATACAACTAATATATATTCTTCATTATATAAATTATCTCAGAAATACTAAAAATCTCCATATAGAGTTTGCTACACACCTGGTTTTTTGTTTGTATAGCTTAAAGTCTTAAATTGTAAGTTTAAACCAGCTCATTTCAGTGGCTTGGAATTCTTAGGAGCATCTTGAAGTTGGGTTTAAAAATTATTACTTTGTTTCATTATGAACTAATCCTGATCCATATGGATAAAAATTCTTTAAAATCTTATCTTCCACTTAAGTTTGTCAGTGTCACTAAGAAATAATCTAATATAGAGCAGATATCCCTAATCTAGACCCAGATGGAGCAATACCTCCACAGGGGATATTGTGGCAGTTTGCAACAGTACTATTTTAGTCCAGAAATAATAAATCTGTTTTAGTGTAGAAACTTGCCTAAGCTACTAAACTGGAGACTATTAGGAAAGCTGTCAGAGTGTATTTCAGTCTTCCTGATCCTAGAGAAGTTGGTTTTAACTGGAATATGTTATGTAGCAAAACAAACCTAACAGATGTTTAAAAATACTTAAACTAAATTGATATACCCTTCCTAGACGGACAAGGCCCAATACTGTTTTTAAAAATATGTATTTTTAAATACCCTTTTTGTACAGGTGCAGTGTATTTAATAACAAAAAAAAAAATTGTTTCTGTTTGTAGATGGAAGAACTAATTATCAGCAGATATACAGATTACATGAATCCATACATTCTCCGCAGAAGATATGGTGTTCAGATTTGGCACCTTGTCCCTTTGGAAAAATTTGTTAGTGCTGGCAATATAGCATAATCCATAGCAAAGCTTAAGCGTGACTAGACGCAGTATTCAAACTGGGAATATCTTCATCCCTCTTTCTTTTGGTCTCTTTGCAGTCTTGAAAGTAATTAAAGAATTGTGTCTTCTTGTGAGTTTTATTCACTTACTCTTTTGACTGTTTAAGAAATAACAATCAACCACACCCTTTTATATCTGTATCACTTTGACAGGTATTTTGTAGGGTCCTTATGCTTCTTTGTCTCATAGAGTTTAATAAATACTAAAAACTCAAGAGTGGAATTTCAATAGTGCATCAGCTGTTGAGTGAGTTAGCGTAGCTCTGCCTTTTGCCTTATGCTATCACTTCACTTAACATGACACAAAACTTTTTTTAGTTATTTCAATTTCAAGTGCACTGGAAAAGCACAAACAACAGGAAGAACGAGAGAAGTTCTTTTAAAGAGGCAATAAGATGAACACTGTCTAAGTCTAAATAAGTTTTAGCTAAGTTCTGTTACAATACAGTCAACAGACTGACACATGATGTATTAATAAACCCTATGAAGTCCTCGAAAAACTAGAGCACTGTAAGAAATAACAGGTTCAAATTTCATGCCTGCCAGCAGGAGAACAAGGAGGGACCAGGAGACCAGTAGGCTTTGTATTTCATATTTAGTAGACATCCTTAAAATTAGAGTGTGTACATGTAAATGGTAATAGCATTACTCCCTGAAGAAGTGTTTCTAGCCTGTGCATTTACATAATATGGACAACATTAAACTAAATTCTACTCTGTAGATGTGTCTTGCCTAAACTAGGAAGCTCTGACTCAACCTAGACAGGCATTTTTGAGATTTAGAAAGTGATTGATTAAGAGTAAAATGGTGGAATTAAATTCTCAGTTGCCTCCAACATCCATTATACAGTAAGCACAAATGAAGGATGATATTTACAGCATCTTCTTGATGAAGCAATTTCTGATTGTGTACAGGATTGCCTTAAAATTGATGTGGAGGCAAATGATCTAGTTATACTCAATATGGGGGATCCTGCTGTGTTAAAAAAAAAACAATGTGATGATGATATGTTTAGAAAACACTCATGCTTTATAAGATCCCAAGCTTCAAAATCTAAAAATTTTTTTTTTTTTTTTGTATCTTAATCTGCATTTTTCTTTGCTAGTACCTCAGGAAAGATTTCAGAATCACGTTTTCCCTCCCCTAGATACCCAGAGATGGTTGCAAAGTGGTCATAATACTTCCATCCTGTATTTCATGCTGATGCACAGGAGCAATAACAATTTAGAAGGTAACCTGGAGTAAATCCACATGGAGAAGCTTTGTGTGAATGTTGGAATATTGTAGGGAAGAAGAGGTTATGCCATAGCTGTGAGTGGGAAGGAAAGCAGAGAAACAATCTTCAGCTGTCAGTGAAGGTAAAGGTATTAAAATAAGTAAGTCTGCAGAAAGAAAGATTTTTATGAAAATTAGGAGATGAAGAACATTAGGGGAACAGCTTATTGTATATGAGTTTAAAAATTCTGAGGTTTGCAAAGCAAAGTAAATGCTGAATTCAGAAAAGATGTTTCAGTAGGATTTTTCTGAGCTTCAGTGTTGTGCTATTTTTGGAAGAAAATATATAAAAGGTAGTTATGCTGGCATATGAAATATTATCCTTTTGGGAAGAAAGGACTTGAATTAATTGCTTATTAATTGCCTCTTCTCCCTCTTTATGTACAGCTGGATTGTAGAGAGAATTGATCTTAAAAGACCTGTGTAATACATGAAGACATAGTGTTCCTGTGTAATAGGACTGAAAATAACTTTGAGAAGAACTTACTCTCTTTGCTATTTCCAGATTGATTTAACTTCAATGTATTTCAAACAACTATGCCAGTGCTGGCAGAAAATGGAGATCTTATGTCCAGGAAATTAATATTACTAGTGGCAGGCTTAGACAGTGACAAACTTCTGACAAAAAAAAAAAAGAATGCAGGTGTTTACCATGTTTGTATACAAAAAAAAAAAAAGAGAATAAATACTGATTACATAGCTTAAAAACTGCTCTTGCATTTGCCAATCATCAGTCAATATACTTGGCAATCTTTAAGCAATATACTTCCAGAAATCCTTGAACTAACTTGAGTAATTATCGTACAATGGTCATGTGCTATAAAGGTCCATCATGGAAATATTTAAAATTAAAAAATCATGGCTCCTTTTTCTGCACTGTCTTATGAGGAAATGGATCTCCAAAGCATGGCATCTTGGAGTACTGTTCTACAAGTGAAACACTTTGTTCTGTGCAGCTCCACCGTAGTTACTAAGACCGCAATCAGGTCAGCTGTCAAATGTTATGGTAGCTCTTCACCCAAAGTTGAATGGATGTTAACACATATAATTATTTCAGTTTAGCTTCCTGAGGACCTTCATTTTGTCTATGAGGTGCAGTAAGCAAATTATCAAATTCAACTACTTTTCATGAGCAAGCCATAATACTCTGCCTGACCCAGGAGATGTCATGACATCTCAAAACATTTGTGAATGGCTTCTAACCCTTTTCTTTCTGTCTTGATGTTTCTGTGTAGGCTCATAATTATTTAATGTTCTTGCTGAAACCACTTCTAAGCAATTTGAATTTTATGCCATCTATTTTTACACACAGCTATTTAGGTATCACTTCAATATCGGATCTTTAATTCGGAAGACTAAATGTTCTGTGAAGTTGTCTACTGACTTCCTGTGTGTTGAAGCATGTCAATGCATGTCATGCACTGGGCAGCACATCAAAGGAGGTGATTATCCCCCTCTATTCTGCTCTTATGAGACCTCACCTGGAGTACTGTGTCCAGCTCTGGAATGTCCAACATAAGAAGGACATGGACCTGTTGGAATGGGTCCAGAGGAGGGCCACGAAGATGATCAGAGGCCTGGAGCACTTCTCTTATGAAGACAGGCTGAGAGAGTTGGGGTTGTTCAGTTTGAAGAAGAGAAGGCTCTGGGAATACCTTATAGCAGTCTCCGGTACCTGAAGAGGTTTATAAGAAAGACGAGGAGAAACACTTTAGAAGGAACTGTTGTGATAGCATGAGGCATAATGGTTTTAAAATAGAAGGAAGCATATTCAGACTTGATATAAGTAAAAAAAAAAAAATTACAATGAGGGTGATGAAACACTGGAACAGGTTGCCTAGAGAGGTGGTAGATGCCCCATTCCTGGAAACATTCAGGGCAAGGTTGGATGGGGCTCTGAGCAACCTGGTCTAGTTGGAGATGTCCCTGCTCCTTGCAGGGGGGTTGGACTAGATGACCTTTAAAGGTCCCTTCTAACTATTCTATGATTCTATTCCAGATACTTCCTGGCTTTGTAGGCTTTGTGTCTGCCAAATTGCAGTTTGAACATTTGTACTTCTAGGTAGAACTAGACTTAGAGAGTCTTGGATATAAAGGATTAGACCCGTGCAATAGGTGTCTTATTTCGTCCCCCAGAGTTATAAGTTCTTAACGTTGACTCCACTTTTGTTAGAAATACAGTAAATGTTTCTTTTTCTTTTTCAAGTTCTACCTTTGGCACCTGCAAACCTTCTCTACACAGAACTTGTAAAACTACTCAGCTTTCCAGGGATATTGTGATGTGCAACATGTTACTTCCTATTGATGGCTCAGTTTGTGTGAGCATGCAGCAGCTGTCTCTTTCATCAACACTTGCCATAAATTTGGAAATCCCAGATATAAGCATCATCTGGCTGTGCAAGGTACCCTCGTAAGCTGGGCACTTCCTAAGTAGCTCAGTCACTGTTGACACATACAAAAAGATCTATGCAGTTACTGGAGAGGGGCTAAATAGCTTATGTCCAAGACAGTCTTTTGTGATACTAACATAAGCACATGTTTAATTTTATATGATGCATTAATACTTTGCTAAAGTAGAAAAAGTATAAGAGAAGTTTAACCTGAACATAGTTCTGTACTGGAAAGTCCTTGTCAAAAAAAGGTAACTTACATTCATTCAGTAAATTGGCTCGTAGATGTTCATTGTAATAATAACAGGCTTGAAAAGACATCCTGTGGTCAGGCTGGAGGTTTTTCTGCTTTTAACATTATCATAGTGCACTACAGGGGAGCAGCAGATGCTATGCAGCTATTCCTTACTGTGCTCTGTCTGCTGTTTAAACATATTTATCAATAACTCACTGCATGGGTAACTGAAATATTCCTAAGGTAGATCAGTTGATAGATGCTCTCATTAACAAAAAGCTGCAGGCCATGCCATTATAATCATCTTCTTTCCATCATTACTAAGTGCGTAGATTTGCTATGCATATGTATATATTTGGAAGAGAGGAGGGTTTTTTTTTTCAGCAATTCCTTTAATCAATTCATGTTCCTGATTATTTGTCCCTCCCTTCTTTTCCTTTTCCTCTTTTAGATTGTGATAGTGCAGCAGAATTCTAATTAAATTACATTTAGGACAGTAGATCTAGACAGGGGTTGTTTGATGGGGAACTGTGTTAAAAGACAGTGTCCTTCAATAGAGTGATGATGTATTTACTTTGTCTCCTGGTGTTATTCAAATTGGAATACAAAACTATACAGCTAAATCTGGTTTCTTAAGGATGCTGAAGATAGCTAGCTGAATGCTGATGTATAAATTCTTCATGAATGTTTGCTCAACTTTCAAGCAGCTGCTTTTGTTGCTGTGGGGTTTGTTTGGTTTTGGTTTTGTATTTTTTTTTTTAATACAGAGGCTTTTGCTTTACTTACCCTTTGTATCTGCTGTTTATGAGCATTTGTAAGAAAGGCTATACTTTTTAAGAATGGAGATACTGCCATGAAAAGAAAAATTATTCATTATTTATTGTTGACTATTCTTATAAATAATGTTTAAGTCAGCTAAACCAGAAAACAAAATAATATCACTTTGCCTATAATACATCCCCACTAAAGGGGGTTTTTAACACTTTTAACATGTTAAGACCCATCTACCTATATATTCTTCTGCAATCAATACAGGCAGAACAATTTTGTATTTAGCACAGAGAAAGTCTGCAGAGAAATTAATTTGAAATGACCCATTATCAAGGAACTCATAAGCTCAAAGCTGTTATCCGGACTACTTCATAGACAAGTTTTTGTAGCTCAATAGAACAATAACTAGAGATGTTCCACATCTCAGTATTAAAGCAATATGGCCACTTGACATTTTGGGATAGAGGGAGCTTGGAAGAATCAGAAGTCTACAAATAACTGAGGAGGAAGAAAGAGTGGAACAATACCTTCTGGAATACTGTTTTAAAATCTACCAAGATTGGCAAGGACTCAATTCTTCCAGAGGACTTGAACAACTCAGCTTCCTGTTTAATTCAATTCCTTTCTGAAAGAATGTCAGGTCTTAACCACTTCTTTGACTTGAAGGGAAGTTCAGATAAAACATAAGAGTTACAGGATAATTTTTCCTTTTTCTGGGTGCATCTTTGAAACACCAAACCTGCTGGAGTTTATTAGACAATTATTACATTTGTAAGATCATCTATAGTAATGAATTTTACTCCAAAGTGATGAATTCTCTCTAGATTAATATAAGTTATTTGAAAACATTTATTTGAAACTTGCTAACCAAAGAGGAAATGTGTTTAAAATTTTCTTAAACCAATGTCCTTGTCCTTTCTAAATAATTTAAATCTGTAATCATAAAATCCAATGACTTCTGCTAGCTCTTGCTTCTCTAGCTTTTCTTTGATTCTTGTTAAGTTTTATTAAATAATTTCAGTTACTAAATCAAAGTTTTATACTTGAGCTTAGCAGTAAGACCTAATTCTGTGTTTTGGCAAAGTTCCAGCTTCATATTCTTGAGGTAAACAAGCACTGCTTATACTAAGATTCTGTGGCACTAATTTAAATTTGTCTGTCTTCAGCAGGTCAATATCCTTTACATACATAATTTCCTTTCAAGTAGAGACATAAAAAGTGATCAAGAAACCTAATTTCTTTCATTTTAAATATCATACTTTAATTAAATTCAGGGGAAAAAAAACAAGTTTGGCATCTCTTGTCAGAGATTGAGTCAAGGTTCCTAACTTTCTTTTTCTTAAACTTTTTTAAGTTTTTCTTTTTCTAACTTTATTTTTCTTAAATCAGGGTAAATGCATAGAAGATACGACATAAATTAAATAACTCAGAACTGTATATTAAAAGCAATTATATTAAGAATTCACCTTTTATTGCTTTGCTGTACTTCTTGCCCTGAGATACACCAGTCAGCCTGTAGAAACCACTAGTAACTCTGATAAATATCTCCAAAGCTTCTGATGAAAGCACTTTGCTACCATTTACAATTTAAAAATTGCCAACAATGCTAAAGCAGAAAGAGAACAAGCTATGGATGAAGGGGAATATTTTTGTCTACAGAATTTTCAGTTTATTTTGCATTTAAAACTGCAGCTCTGGAAATCATGCGAATCTTTGCACATATTTAAAAACATGAAGGTGATTTCAGATTACTTGTGGGAAAAGAATTAACTTTCTAAGCTAAAATGCCAAAAGATATAAACCTCTAATTCTTTATATTGTTTAAATATAAAGCATTAGAAAAAATTTCATAAGTTTTGAATCCTTTGCAGTGCAATATTTTTAGCCCTGCAGAACTAATATTAACAATAAAAGGTTTACTATAATCATGTCTCAAACATTATAACATTTTCAGCTGCATCCTTTCCTGTAGAATTGATATGTAAATGGCTTTTTTTTTTCATGTAATCAATGGTGGTGTTTTCAGAAATATATATACCCATATATATACCCATATTTTTAGATATATGGCTTTACCATTTCATATGGTTGAACATTGTGATCTTAAAGGTCTTTTCCAATCTAAACAATTCTATGATTCTACTATTCTGCATTTTAGAAAATGATAGAGCATACTGCTTTCTTTGCTCTGCTGTGTTGATTACTTACTTGCTGTGCAGGATTGATCCCAAGCCAAGCCTGAGGTATGAGAAAAAAAAAACAGCTTTCCCTGCCTTACAGGAGGCCCTATGGAATGACTACAAATATAGAACTTTTAAAGGACTGCTCCTGAAACAATACATGAGAACTTATTTTCAAGGTTTTTTTTCTGTTTTCCCTACTCAGCAGTGATGTATTTCCTCTGAAAAGCTGCAGTATACATGCTTTCAGTGTTCTAATAAAACATAGATTTAAAATACTTACTATCTTTTGACACATTGTAAGGAAGAAGGAACACAGTTGATCCTCATGACCTGTCTGGGACCTCATGACCAGTTTTGTAGTCATGTTGTATGAATTTTTTTTAAGTTTATCAGCTATACAAGCAACTCAAAATCTGTCTTGCAATTCATGATCAGATCATAATGTAACATGAAGCATATGAATTAAATTTTTAGAGTTTCAGATATGAAATAAAAATAACTTTTTCTGATCATTGAAGATTAAAGCCCCAGAACACCAAACTCCTCTGTATTCCCTACAAGGCTTTGCTGATACAGGCAATCGCCTGCTGGAAGCAGTGAACTCTTGAAAACTTTTGCATATGTTACTGATCAGCAACCACTCTACCCTGCCTATGTTAAAGATAATTACAATAATACAACTACATTTGCATTTTTACAGTACAAATTTGTAACCTAGGCATACCAACATTATATGAATATAACTTTCAACTTAAACGCCTCAGATTCTAGCATAGCGCACATGAAAAAAACAAGTGTCAGGAGTGAAATCAGCCCCGTATTTTGGCAATGTACTGATTAGAATTCTCCAGCTCAGCAGGGTTGAGAATCATGTATTCAGATCACTGACTATGGACGAATGAGCAGGTGTCAGAATCAGTCACCATTCTGTCCAAATGACTGTGAAACTGGAGACTTGGATGCATGAAAACTTAACAAATTTTGGATATGATGGAACTCTGTCCTTCTCTGCAGTCACTCTTGAATGGGTTGAGTTTTTCTTACTTCAGGATGAAAATAAACATTTGATGGTATTGAGAGATGAAATAAACATGAAACAAATTGTGCAGGATCTTGAAATACAGTAAATTTGTTCTTCTGCTGGTTTAGCTTATTTTCTTTACTATTTGTTCCTTTTTCTATTTTTTTTTTTTTCCCCTAAGTTAATCAAAGAAGAAAGAGTTCCTGGAGGCAACACGTCAAACATCAAAGGAGCAGCTCATGACTCCTGGTTTGCTGTCTCATGGCATCAACTACTTGGTGATAAATTCACAAAGGATGGTCAGAGTTACAACCTTTTGCAGTAATTTGTCATTTGTAATTTGTAGATTACTTTTGCCACAGTTGTGAGCAAGGTAACTGCAGGTCTGTGTGATATTTTGAGTGAGATGCATGAGTGCAAGCGCTCTGATTGGGGGACATAGTGACAAATCTTGCAGAAGCAAATGTCTTAAATTCTATTCCTTTCTGCCAAGTAGTACTCTTTACTAGTCTTAGGGGAGCACTGTTGTTCTCTTGGGAATCAGAGCCTACATCTTGCCCTGGAACTGATGCCTGAAGTTTGCTTATCTTCTTAATTTCTAAAGAAAGTATGTCCTTGCTTGTGGTGCTGCCACTTGACCTGATTTTATTAAATAGTTTGAGTGTTTAACCATTTGATTATGATGATGTATAACTACTTATCCTCCCCTGTGTAAGTATGGAATAAATTCATATTGTTGTTACCCTTCTTTCTGTTGAAATCACCTTCTGGCCAGAGAGATTTTCCTAAATCTAGCAAAGTGGTCAGGCTTGGCACACCATTTCTCATATCAGGTTGTTTGTTTTTTTTTTCAGTATTCATGTAAAGCTCCTCAGAAGCTAAACATGACATCCTGAAAGAAGTTTTTAAATCAATATTTCTCATGACATGCAATTTGTGAAGTTATGCTACTATGTTATATGTGGCCTGTACAGGGAGGAAAATAGTCTCAGGCCAGATGCAACGATGAGTCTAATTAAGATACAAAATGAAATGTTAAGAGTTCTTGAGGAGTAGAGAGGAGAAAAAGGGAAATAACAGAATACTTTGCATTGTCATGTGTTGCATCACTTCCCAGTAGTAGCACTGCTTTTCCTCATCTCTTGTGAGGGGCAAATGAGTTGAGGTATGTAATTGCTTTTTGGGATAAAACAGGGGCATATCACACAGGGTAGATCTATAAGGTAGTCTTCTCTCACTATGAGAACAGGAAATATTTAGAACTATTCAGGACATTCCAGGTTGGTATGACTTCTAGAGCTAGTAGCACAGCCTCACAAATGTATCAAGATGCTAGGAAACTGAAAGGCTTTAAATTTAAATCTTAATCATATGTTTCTATCTACACAGTTATTGTAACTGTTACATGAACACATTTTCTGTAATCTTTTCATCTTGCCTCATGGTAAGGCTAATTCTTAGTAATCTGACAAACTGTGGACAGCTAAATCCATTATGGCAGACTATACTAGGCAGCTACTTGAGTCTCTACTATGCACAGAGTTGTGGACCTCCAGAAAGCCTTTAGAGCAGCTCACCATTTTGCTGCTGAAGTCTTATCATACATAAGCATGACATACTTCCCAAATATGAGGTAGCTTTTGTCATTAGTAAGAGTCCTGTTGGCTAGTAAAAAGATAATATGAAAGGAGACAAAAACTTTGCCTCTTCAGAAGCTGCTGACATGCCATTGTCCAGGTACAGAATATTTAAAAATTTTTAAGGTCATTGGCCTGAACAAAAAAAAATGTGGAAAGGATCATGCCTTTAAAGCCTAGCGATTACAGCACTCAAGAAAAAGGATTCACATCTTGCTTGACTGACTGCTTAGTATATTAGCCACGGGCTGTTAAATGTATAATAAGTGAAAATTTATTGGAGTAAAGACTACAACTCAGCTCCCTGCTGAATGTCCTATCACAAGACTAGATAGTAAAGATCACTTATGTCTCTCTGACCCTCTCAGTCCATTAAATCATTAATTGTTCTCTCCAAAGTCAAGTAGCTTAACGTCTCCTCCTCCCGTCACAGCATATGGTCTGAATACAGCTTTTGTTGTAATGTGTCTTGAATTCTTTTTTGGCATAGCACGAAACTATTGTGTGGAGAGTTATTAACCCATGACAGTCTAAATTCTGGAGTCTACCATACTTCACAGGAAATTTGGAGCTGGGATTGGAGTGGGGAGGTCGACACCTTGGAGCTGAAGTGTGAATTAAGGTCAACATTTAAGGGCACACAGACTGTTATCAGAGTTTGGCAGTAGGGGAGTTGTAGTTGTGAATATAAAAGTGACTGTTCCTAAGCACCTGGTGCTAGAGTAAAGGGTACTAGGCTGGGATTAAAGGCTGAGGATGTTTTTTAATGGTCTTCTTCCTTGGTCCTTAAAACAGAACAAAAGTCCTTTTCCTACAATGAGAATGTGTAACATTTCCTGCTAACATCAATGGCTGCTGGTTTGGATCCCATTTTAATCCTGTTGAAACCAATAACAAAATTTTGCTGAGTTACATAACATAGGGTACTACATAACCTAGTTCATCTGGTGCTCAGCATTGCCCCATAACTGGCATATGTCCCACTAAGAATTATTACTAGTGCCGATTAAAGGTGCCTAACTTTACCCTTTTTATTCTTCTTATTATTACCATTAATAATAATATTTTATATAAGCTCTTAATACTAATTCAAGAAATGACTGGCATAATTTAGAAAGAAAATTGTAGTATCTGAAATGTATAAAAGTCTGGATTTCATGGATCAGGACAAGACTGAATGACAAAAAAAAAAAAAATTAATTTTTATACATGGTTAGCTTTTACCCGGGCTGAGAGAAAGCTCTTTTGTTTTGACAACTGGTGTTAGTGTTAGTTTGAGCAAAGTATTTTGGACTCTAGCAGCCAAAATGTTGTTTTGCTCTTGTGCCAGACCCCTGTGATTGCAAAAGCATCCAACTGTCACTTTGAGAAACACAGAGAACAGAGTCACACTTGCCTTCTGAGTGCCAAGTTGACAACTAGCTTTGTTTGGCTTGTGAGCATGTTCCTGACAGCATGTGAGAGCCAGCTCTGAGGCGAGATGGCACCTCCAGTGTGCAGAGACCCAACTGCTATTATGAAATGAACAAAGGTGTGCTCTATGGTTTTTAATATACTTTGGCTAATTGGAGCTTTTTTTTTCTCCATTGAGCACTGGCAGAAAAGACGCCTACTTGAATATGTGCATAGGTTATAAGGGGCTCAAAAAACATTTGCTTAACTTGGCCTAGGTGATGACAGCAAATCAAACAAATAGTTTATGATGCATATGAAAATGAACAAAAAGCCAGGAAATTGAGAGGATTAGGTTACCCAGATTTGGAATTACTGTGGGAAAATCTCAGGCTCATAAATAGTTCTACTGGGCAGCTTATCTTAGGATCTTTCTTTGCTTTCTGCCACACTCACTTTCACTGGGAATTTTGCTTTTTTAAAGCAATTGTCACATAGGCCTCATTCTCTTGTAATGACAATGTACTGTAAACAGAAATAAATCACAGATTCCACACTTACCAGTTGCTTTTGTAATCAATTTTACTTAAAGGCAGAAAAGAAATAATAACTGTTTGGATGAAATAATACCTAATCTTCCACAGTAGCTACCAAGTTCCTTCCCTATAGTTACAAAGCAATTTTTCGTAAGTCACTTCTCGGGTTCTCTCTGAATGAAAATTTTTCATCCATATGCCCTTGGTTTCTGAAGTCTCGGACTGGGTCTAGGCTAATTAAAAACCTAGGCTTCTGTCCCATGGAAGACTTAATTATCTGCTTAACTCTGAGACATAAATAGTCTCATCTGAGAGACATACAAAATCAGGGAACACAGTAAGGTGAAACAAACTTAATTCATTCCATATATAGATATGTAAATCTGGACTAAAGCCATAAAGGATTGTTCATCCATAGAGTGACCTAGTCCAGTGGAAAGTGTCCCTACCCATGGCAGGAGAGTTGGAACAAGATGGTCTTTAAGGGCCTTTCCATCCCAAACCATTCCATGATTCTACGATTCTATCTCTAATTCTTTACTATCTAAATACATGTCTGTCACCTGCACTCTGAAATTTAGGTTTCCAACACAAAGGCCAAGTAATGGGAAATATGAGTACAGTTTTCTAGCATAGGTGCCAAAAGCTAATACAATTCTAACTCAGATTTGGAACTTTCAAGCACTGATGTTATTTTAGCTTGTCTCACCACCAACAGAAGTGACCAAAATAGTCTATCTTTATTTCTATTTTACCATTCTTCTGACTGCAGGATGGCAGGATATCCCCTATAGCGCTCTGTGCCTAACATCATTACCATGTAGTTTATTCCTTCTCTCATCTCATTTACAAATAAAGGATTATTAATAAAGGTTGTCCCTCCTTCTGGTAGGTTTTAGATGATCTGCTTCTACTTTTAGGGATAAAATGTTTCTCTAGTTTGAAGAAGGCAGGTGAAATGGACTTGGAATGTGAGAGAGTTTTGCAACTTTGCAGCAACCACTACAGCTTTGTGGCATTTTTTTAATACTTGAGAGCAGATTCATTTAACAGTTTTGAACAGTTTGCCTGTGAGCCTTACTCTAATGATAGAAATCTAATCTATTATGTGGTGGCATGACTGGGGCTTGAGTCCCAGAGCTCTTAATTGTTTGGGGCTCAGCCCAGAGGTTGTTAGATAAAAAATCTTATTTATGAGTGAGGTTACAGTACTTGTACATATAAAAATATCAATAATAGTAGTAATACCATTAAAAAGGTAACACACACACATACGTTCTTAGTTTCTATCCCCTTTCTTCATGTTATACTCACCCTCCTGTTCTTTCTCTGGGAGCATGCAGTTGGAGAGTTTAGCAACATAAATGATCAGCATCTGGAATCCTCTATTGGGAGGAATATGATGTTGATGCTGCTGGTATCTTCTTCCACCTCTGAGACTCACCTGAGCTCATTTTTATATTTGCTAACATGTTTTTACACTTTTTTCTTTCTTCACTCCTCTGCAGCTCCATGTTGCATCCAAATTTACTGTATATGATATATGGCTTTCATACATGTTAGATTCTACTTCTTTGTTCTCTTTCTTACTCATGCAATAAGTTTCGCCTGGCTTCAGCTCTGCATTTCTTTAGCTGACCATTGGCAAGTTGTTTTTAGCCATGGGGTCTCCACTGCCAAGCCTGTGCCTTGTCTCTTCCCATCCCGTGCCTGTACTCCTCTATGCCACACATCTTGTGTCTCCACTTCTCAGTGGAGAGCAATTGCTGTATCAGGCCTGTATTTCTCTATGCTATATCATTATGTATAGAGTTGCAAGTATCTCCTACATAGAACAACTGCTTGTTTCAGTTATCTCTATAAAAATGTGGTCATACTACACAATGATAAACAAAAGCAAAACAAATTAGCTATAGACACCTGGTCAGCTAGAGAAATTGCTGTTACAGCTAAACCAAGTAAAATGAAGTTGCAGGCAAGTCAAGAAAAGTTCAAGCAGAGCAAGTCTGACAAACCGCAATCCTCAGATGTTACAAATGTAGTGCAAAGCTTATAACCTGTTACTTTCAATGGTAGGACTGTATTATAGGGCTACGTGATTACAAGCTTCACTCCATTATTCCATAATACAGCCATAAAAAAAAATACCTGGAGTCCATACCATGCCACTTCATCAGTCTCATTCGAAAGTCTCTGCAACTTTACCTCTCAGTTAAGCACACATAATTTGCGCTAAGTTTGATGATAATAAAAAATATATTTTTTAAAGCAGAAGCTTGTAAAGATCACATACTAATCCATCTAGAATAATTTATTTAGAAGGAATATCTAATTAGCGTATCTTCTGAATATAGCACTACATCTTCAGAGCATGCACAGAAAGTGTCTGTCACTGTACATCAGAAAAGTATGTGATCTGCTAGGTTATCCTCTATTATCTATTTAGTGAATTAAGAGCAGTATTTGTGTGTTTCTGTTACACAGGCAAGAAATTTCCTGTCCTATTGTATTTTTTGAGATTCCATTTTTTTTTTAATTCCAAAGTATAGTTGAATATAAACAAAATTTAAAGACATGTTCACCATCCAACAGATGTAAGATATTTTGGGGGATAATTAAATTGTTTACCTTTGATCATAGAATCATAGAATCAATGAATCATAGAACGGTTTTTGTTGGAAGAGACTTTAAAGATCATCTAGTTCCAATGCCCCTGCCATGACCAGGAACACCTTCCACTAGACCAGGTCACTCAAAGCCCCATCCAACTTGGCCTTGAAAAGTTCCAGGGAGAGGACATCCACAGCTTCTCTGGACATGCTGTTCCAGTGTCTCACCATTCTCACAGTAAAGAGTTTCTTCCTTACATCCAATATAAATCTGCCATCTTTCAGTTTAAAACCATTATCCCTCATCCTATCACTGTACTCCCAGATAAAAAGTCACTCCCCATCTTTCCTCTAGGCCCCCTTTAAGTACTGAAAGGTTACTATAAGGTCTCCCTGGAGCCTTCTCCAGGCTGAACAACTCCAGCTCTCTCAGCCTGTCCCCACAAGGGAGGTGTTCCAGCCCTCTGATCATCTTTGTGGCCTTCCTCTGCACCCATGTCAGCAGCTCCATGTATTTCTTACACTGTGGACCCCAGAGCTGAATACCCTGCTCCAGCTGGAGTCTCATGAGAGTGGAGTAGAGGGGGAGAATCACCTCCCTCAACCTGGTTACCACAGTTCTTTTGATGTAGCCCAGGATGCAATGTTTTTTTTGGGGCTACTGGTGCACATTGCTGGCTTATATACAATTTATCATCCAAGAATACCCCCAAGTCCTTCCACTCAGGGGTACTCCCAATCCACTCATCGCTCAGCCTATATCCACGTTTGGGATTGCCCCGACCCAAGTGCATGACATTACACTTTGCCTTGTTGAACTTCATGAGTTTCTCATCGGCCCACCTCTCAAGCCTGTCAAAGTCCCTCTGGATGATATCCCTTCACTCTAGAATATCAACCACACTACTTATCTTGGTGTCATCCACAAACTTGCTGAGGGTGCACTCTATCTCACTGTCCATGTCACCAACAAAGATGTTAAACAGTGCCTGACCCCTGGGGACACCACTCATCACTGGTCTCCAATTGGACATCAAGCCATTGACAATAAGTCTTTGAGTGCAAACAACCAGCCAATTCCTTCTCCACTGAGTAGTTCATCCATCAAATCCATGTATCTCCAGCTTAGAGACAAGGATGTTGTGCAGGACAGTATCAATCCTTTGCACAAGTCCAGGTAGATTATGTCAGACACTCTTCCCTTATCCACAAATACTGTAACAACATTTTAGAAGGTCACCAAATTTGTCCAGGACAATTTGCCCTTAGTGAAACCATGTTAGCTGTCACCAATCACCGCTGTGTTTTCCATGTGCATTAGCATAGTTTCCAGAAGGATCTACTCCGTGATCTTGTCAGGCACAGGGTGCCAAGACTGACCAGCCTGAAAACTTAAAAATAATTGAGCTCATTGTACTTTCTAAGATCTTTCTTTATTTTTATCTGGTT
Source organism: Tetrax tetrax (assembly GCA_009806455.1). Taxonomy (NCBI): domain Eukaryota; kingdom Metazoa; phylum Chordata; class Aves; order Otidiformes; family Otididae; genus Tetrax; species Tetrax tetrax. Next base: position 171,579 of record WHYT01017133.1, on the reverse strand, counting down.
TTATTTTGGAAGTTAAAGATTAATTTGACTTGAATTTAGTATCAAAATTGTCTAAGTGGATTGTTTCTAAACTTAAATAAAAGGAAGATATTGTGAACTAAGGAGATAAGTCAAAATCAACCAGGTTTTACATACAGTTGCTTTTAATGATTCAAATTATTTCTGATAATGTTAGTTTACTTGCACATACTTTATAATAAACAGTGTTCATATTCAGAATGTCTGGTTATCTTTTGAGTCTTTGAAAAACATGTGTTCTGTTGTATATGCACCTCAGAAGATCATCGACTGGAATTAACAGCAATATGTATTCTTTTCAAGAGAGTTATCACCTGATCCACCTTCAATCCCTTTTACAGGAGATATCCCACTAAGGTAAAATAAGCAGAAACAGTAAGTTGCAGTCAATTGTAGGTATAGTATTCTGCACAATGTAAGGTTTGAGTTACTATGGAGATGACTAGGGTAGTAGTATTGACTTCATTAGAGATACTCAAGCATAGGAGTGGAAAATGCAACAGCCCAATGCTTTTAGTTGAATAAGTTTGAAGTTTCGTTGCATAATTTGTTCTGTACTTGAACTCCTCACAGAATTAGTGTTTTAACACTTCTGCAGGTGTAAGCCATTCAGTTCAGTGGATAGTAATGATTCTTTTCCCATTTTACATCAGTTTAGGACAATTGTTTGAACCAAATGTAAAAGAAATTACAAAGACTTTTCTTAGGAAGGACAAAGTGATAAAATATAATAGCAGCCACGATGAAAAGCAACAATAAAAGGATAATGATTCTTTTAATAACTTTTAATACTATTACCTCTTAAAGCTTTTTTTTTAGACGAAATTTCAAAGAAAAACTCTACCAAATTTAAACCAAGTTCTGACTAATTTATTATACAGAGCAGTGCTTCAAGAACAACTATTTTGATAGTATGCAAAGTAGTTGAAGCTTTCATTACTTCTTATCATTTGACACTACTATTTCATGCAAACCAGTCTTTTACTACACAGTATTTGCTAAGAAATCTCCATAAACTCTTAAGGTCTTATTTTAAAAGACTAAGTGGTTCTTTTAATATATGTTATTATAAAGTACAACAAAGGTTTAAAATATGTCACCTTGTTAATTAGTTACACTTACTGGATTTCATAAACTCAGTGTAATGTTAATATTTTCATCAACTAGAACTATTTGAGTTATATTTTTGAATTAACTTTGCTATTAAGGCAGATCATTAGAAACATGAAGGAAAATTGCTCCTCTTGAGCAAGCATACAACAGGAAGATTTTATAAAGGAGGACTGTAGAGAGAAAGTAAAAAGAGGTATGGTGTTAAGAGCTAAAAGCAAGTGATCCTGATTAAAATTTATCTTCTAAAGTGGAAGATTTATTTATTAAGATTACATCCATATTTTCATCCAGAATGAGAAGTAGGAGGTATTGTTTAGATATTTCCCACTTAGACTTTTTTTTTTTTTTTAAACAATCTTAGTTTCTTTCTTTTTCTCATCCATTGAGTATTCTCCTTTTACTCTTTGGAAAGTCACGTGCAAGAGTCATCATGTGCAAGAGTAATTTTTCCAAAGATTTGAGCAGTTTCCCCTTTTCTTCATGGTACATGATGAACCATATTCTCAGACAGAAAACACCAGTTTTGAGCTGTACTGTCAATACATTTTGGCTAGTGTGGACACAGATTCACAGTCTTAATTTATCAGAATACCTGTATTCATGTCAAAATACATGCATTTTCCTAAGCTGATTATTTATTTTTGTCATTCTACCTTACAGTAGCCTACTTCTTTAAAGATCTAGGAGAGATACCACATCCTTCTGGTAAACAAGAGGGATGAACAGAAGAAGGAGTGGAAAGAAAGTAGTCTCGTAGAACACCACCAACTCTACATCTGGTTCTGTGAGTTCATGTTGTGGTGAGAGAGCCATTGGGAAGCACATTTTCACCTTAAGAGTCTAGAATTGAGGGAGTGTAAGGCAATTTTATATGACTATATATATACATGTGTCCTGATATCTGTTAAATACTGACTGAGAAAATTTGGAATTGAGCCTGGTGTTAATCCTAGAGCTGAGATATCTGGATGTACTGAGAGGATTGTTCATCTTCATTATTTTTTAGTCTATATCTCATTTTTCCTGCAATTTGTTCTTAATGCTACAGTGGATTTTCACCATTGTTTCCTTCCTAGGAAGTTTGTCTTTTTATCATTTGATGATACCCAGGCCTAGTGGCTGCTCATTTTATTTTATGTGTCTTCTATGGCTCTTCATCTCTACATTTTGAGAAAAGAAAAAAAGATCCAAAACCCTGAGCCAAGGAACAGATTGACAGACACTGCTGCTGTTGTCAGTCGTTTTCAAACAGCATGACAGGACAGCAGTATTAAACTCAGATCGACTGAAGAGGTTGTGACTTACCATCAGCCATTTCTCAACCTCTCAATTTTTTTCTCGTCTCTTCTTTTATCAAAGACTAGTGAATGATTGCAGCTTTATGATCTTCTCTCCCTATGCTCTTGTAAAATAACTTGACATATGTTCACTCTTCTGCTACTTCTTTGTCCTTTTGTTATATAGTCTGTAGAATTTTGTCTTCTCTATTTTACTTTTCCTGGTTTTTGGGGTTCTAATTTTATGTAACTTTTTTCTTTCTTCATTTCCTTTGTATAGCAAATGTGAGAAGCAGACGGCTCTTGTTAGTACAACAGGACATAAGTTCTCAAGATATAGCTTAATAAAAAAGTAAAAAAGAGGCAACATTGGTGAGCACAAACTGGTATAAATTGATTTTGGTGGAGCTGTGCTAATTTTTTTGTTCAGGAGTTGGCCCTACATAGTGCTCAAAGACATTAGATTACAAGTTGTATCCTGTTACATCTTTTAACATGGTTAGCTGATAGGGCTTGGCACTTCAGTATGTACGGAGGGCTGGGTCATAAATTTTCTTGTCTATGGACTCTTGCTTTGTAAAGAAAATTTGTATTTGTCTTCTACCATAGTCTGCAATTATTAAGAGATTAATTATGCAAGAACTTTAAAATTTAAAATCAATGGTCTATAGCTCAGAAATAGATGGTGTTCCGGTTTTGTTTAGTAAGGGGGGAGCTAAGGTGGTAGCTTCTGTAGGAAACTGCTAGAAGTCGCTCCCCTTTGTTCAGTGGACTCAGCGGGGCCTAGGGCGGACCTGCTGCTGACAAGGCCGAGCCAATTTGTAGCAGAATGTCCCGTGATAACGCCTCTGCGATAACGTATTTAAGAAGGGGAAAACAGGAAAAAAAAAAAGAGAGAAGATGTGAAGCAGCTGAGTGAGGGCAGAGAGAGGGAGGTGCGAGCCTTGTGGGCCTTGCAGGCCTCACCCTCTGGCCTCCCACCAGGCAGCCGACTGGGCCCAACTCAGCCCAGCCTGGCTGCAAGAAGTATACAGGCGATGAGTTATGAGAGGCATCTGCCAGCCTGTTGTGAGGAACGGCTGCAGGCGCCGAGGTCAGTGAAGAAGGAGGGGGAGGAGTAATGCAGCTCCTGACCAAGATTCCCCTGCCACCTGTGGTGATCATGGTGGAACAGGCTGTCCCCCTGCAGTCCATGGAGGTCCAAATAGGAACAGAGATCCACCTGCAGCCCATGGAGGACCCCATGCTAGGGCAGGCAGATGCCCAAAAGAGTCTGTGGCCTGTGGAGGGCCCGATGGGGCAGCTGTTCTGGAGAGACTGCACTCCGTGGAAGAGATGACCCATGCCAGAGCAGTTTTACGAAGAACTGGAGCTGGTGTGAGGGACCCCACGATGGAGCAGAGGAGGAATGCGAGGAGTTCTTCCCCCAATGATGAAGTAGCAGCGTAAAACAACGTGTGATGAACTGACCGCAACCCCCATTACCTCTTCCCCTCTCTGCCACTCAGGAGGAGAAGGTAGTAGAGATAATATTAAGCCCAGGAAGAGGGAGGGGTGAGGGAAGGTTATCTTGTTCCCTGTCTCATTCTCCTGCTAGTTTTAGAAATAAATGAATAGTTTTCCCCAAGTCGAGTCTTGCTTTGCCCATGAGGGTAACTTTAAGGATTTCTCCCCTTCTTTATCTCAAACCTCAAGCTGTTTTTCTTTATATCGTCTCCCCCTATTCTCTCAGAGCGTGGGGGGAGTGAGAGGGAGACTGAGTTGTCTGGTCCCGATCGGGGCTGAACTATGACAGCTGGCTTTTCAGATAGCTCCTCTGTCTTTTTTGTACCCCAGAGAACTTGTTATTCTTAGAAGTATATTCAATACTTGGCCATAAACAAGAAGTAAACTATATATTTGATCTTTGCAAAGCTTTATTTAGGTAGTAGAAGGCCTTAAGTCCTTCTCATGATACCATCAGAACTTAGAAAATTGCAGCCTACCTAAAACAAAATTGTCAGATATTTACCATCATTTCAGTTTTTCTTGCAACATAGATTTTCTGGTGCTTCACTGGGGCTTTTTTTTTCCAGCTAAAAACATAATTTCTGACTGAAAATACTGTTTTTCTGACTGAAAATGCTGTCCCTAAAGTCATTTATAGAATGACAGTATTCTTTGCAAGTCCCATTTCGACCATTTGAACAGGCTGCCCAGGGAAGCGGTTGAGTTGTCATCCTTAGAGACATTTAAAAGATGTGTAGCCGTGGTGCCTAGAAACATGGTTTAGTGGTGGACTTGCTAGTGTTAGGATAATGATTTGACTTGATGATCTTAAAGGTCTTTTCCAATCTAAATTACTCTGTGATTCATCTGGGTCATTCAGGTTAAATACACCAACACAATTCTGATCTCAGAAGATTATTACATTGTCTTTTTGAAGAAACTTTGCTCTTATGCATGATGTATAGTATCTTCCAGCCACTGGTGTAATAAAAAGTGGCTCCTGATATAATTCACTGTAGACACAAAAAATGTGATTTGAATTTTGCTGTAATACTGAGAAATTCTTCCTTGTGGTCCTTCTGTCCTGCACAATAACTGCTCTTATGTAATACCTGCTTCCTCTTTAATGATAGATGGGTGGAAAGGGGGCACAGAAGAATCTGCAAGACATACTGAAGAAGGCTCCATCATTTTGAGCAACTTCTATGGATGCAAAAATCAGAGAGTAGCAAATAAAACATTAGATTATCTTTACTCATAGTTAGAGGCTTGTGCTATTTCCTTCACTTGATGATCGGCTCAGACCCTTCTACAGTGCTTCAAAACAGAGCAGAATAGCACATAAACTGAAAGGCAATGAGCAAGAATGATTGATCACTTCAAGGTACTCACTCATTTAGTGCTGTGGATTGTGGTTCTAAAGTAAGTAACCTAAATCTGCAGTTCCAGAATCTGCCATCTCTCCCCTTCTTGATCAGTGAGAGATAAAGGCTAGCGAGACTAAAAGGGCTGTACAAAATTGATGCTAATACTGTCGTAGTTCAGCCCCGATCGGGACCAGACAACGCAGTCTCTCTCTCGCTCCCCCCACCCCCCAAGAGAATAGGGGGAGATGATATAAGAAAAACAGTTCAAGGTTTGAGATAAAGAAGGGGAGAAATCCTTAAAGTTACCGTCACAGGCAAAACAGACTCGACTTGGGGAAAAACTATTCATTTATTTCTAAAACTAGCAGGAGAATGAGACAAGGAACAAGATAACCTCCCCCCCACCCCTCCCTCTTCCTGGGCTTAACATTTATCTCTACTACCTTCCCCTCCCGAGCGGCACAGGGAGGGGAAAAGGGAATGGGGGTCGCGGTCAGTTCATCACGCTTTGTTTTACGCCGCTGCTTCATCGTCGGGAGAGGAACTCCTCACATTCCTCCTCTGCTCCTTCGTGGGGTCCCTCCCACGGGCCACAGTCCTTCGTGAAACTGCTCCGGCGTGGGTCATCTCTTCCACGGAGTGCAGTCCCTCCAGAACAGCTGCCCCAGCGGGCCCTCCACGGGCCACAGCCTCCTTCAGGCCTCCACCTGCTCCAGTGTGGGCTCCTCCACGGGCTGCAGGTGAATCTCTGCCCCTCCATGGAACTCCATGGGCTGCAAGGGGACAACCTGCTCCACTATGGTCATCACCACGGGCTGCAGTGGAATCTTGGCCAGGAGCCACATTACTCCTCCCCCTGCTTCTTCGCTGACCTTGGCGCCTGCAGCCGTTCCTCACAACAGGCTGGCAGACGCCTCTCAGGATCCTTTTTACATCTTATTCACTGCTCATCTCCTCTCCACTTCTTGCAGCCAGGCCAGGCCCGAGTCGGGCCCAGTCGGCTGCCCGGCGGGAGGCCAGAGGGTGAGGCCTGCAAGGCCCACAAGGCTCGCGCCTCCCCCTCTCTGCCCCCGCTCAGCTGCTTCACATCTTCTCCCTTTTTTTTCTGTTTTTCCGCTTCTTAAATACGATATCACAGAGGCGTTATCACGGGACATTCTGCTACCAACTGGCTCAGCCTTGGCCAGCAGCGGGTCCGCCCTAGGCCCAGCCGAGTCCACTGAACAAAGGGGAGCGACTTCTAGCAGTTTCCTACAGATGCTACCACCTTAGGCCCCCCTTACTAAACAAAACCAGAACAATACTGAACTGTACTTTGAATACTGACAACAACAAGCCTGAGAGAGTCTCTGGTACTATGACAGCTGCTTGCCTGGAAGACTGAAAGTGAGCAAGAGGGTTAGTAAACCTTTTAGTAACATAGCTATAGTAACCAAGCTGATTAATGAAGATTTTCTTCCATTTAAATCAGAATTAATTGGGGTGAATATACTGGTTGTATATCACATTGCCATCTGGTGTCAAAAGACTGAGAAACAGGATAACTAAACCCTGTTTTCTGAAGATGCTTCTTCACATGAAACAGCATCATATTTACAGATAGAGTGAATATTTCTAACTACATAAGAGTTGGTGGGACCAATGAATATGTCCAAATTTGGATAAGCTTTTTATCTATACATACTTACATATGCTGCACTACTCTTTCAACATTTTTTTATTTCAAGACACTATATAACTCAGAAATTAGTAGAGTTCCCACCTTCATATAATGTGCCACAATAGTTCCTGGAACATCAGAGATTAATAACTATAAATTATTATAAATTGTGCAATAAAGTACACATTTGACATTTCAAAATCTTTTTTTTTTGAAAATAAGAATTTTGGTGGTTTTTTTTTTTAATCTGCTGTGATATTCACTAACATAGCAATATAAAGGACAAGGATTTAAAAGTTAATTTTGTTTTTGAGGTAGCTTTTTCTTTCACCATATTTGAGTCCTAATTCCCTATTAATTTACATTAATGAGTCATTCCCATGACACTATCTGAAAATGAATGCTTTGAAAGCAAAACAGTGCTGTATTTGACTCAATACAATGATCCATCTGTCTCCTTCCCACTTTGACTTCATTATGGTTACATTACTGGACATACAGCTGTATTGTATACAAGTTGTGAGGAGCACCTATCTAAAAGTATATATTTGGGCATAGGACAACTAGGAATATGTGTATGGCTATCGGTATTATACCTTGTGCATTCTTGGCTATTTGCATTGAAGTAGTGTCCTGTGGCCCCAGGAAAGACTGAGGTTCATTCCACTGACTGCAACTTATAAAGATGGGGGTACTGCCCAAAACATCTTTATATTTCTTTATGCACAGGTATAGATGGTAATGCAGCTCTTTTGTTCCTGCTCCAAGACAAGCTGATGAAAGCTGGTTGTAACCTGAAGTGGTACAGTAAGGGCGATGGGCTACGTTGAGCCAAAGCCCCAGGTCACAAGCCATAGCAGTGTATTTGAACAGCTTCCAGCCATCTCTGAGCACAAGTGGAGAAGATGTGTGAATGTCTGCAGCTGCCCATCTAGATGTGGACTCAGGGATGAGTTCTATATAATTTTGTAGCTGTAGTAATGCAGGCTAACATCCTCAAATAATTAGTGGTTATAGCTGTTAAGTTTACTCTCAAAACCTGCTAAGACCAGCTTGGATTGCTCTGCTCTTACAAACTAGTAACTGAGGAGATTCTGTTTCTTTTAAATGTTCACGATAGAAATAGCTATATAGCATATGATATTACAGAGGTTTGTAACGGCTGTGTGCTTAAGATAGAGGAAAGGAGATGAAGGGCTGGACCAAAACCAAAAAGCTATTGAAAAAGGAAGGGAGTAAACTGTTCACATCCTGTGGGAAAAGTCATGGTGGGCTTAAACTGCAGCAAAAGAGATTCAGACTTGACATTAATAATAGCTTTTTAATAGTAAGAATAGACAAGCACTGCAACAGATTGGCTAGAGGGTTGGGAATCTCTTTCTTTTAAAGGTTTTTTTTTAAATAGAAATGTTAGACAAATATCTCACAAACACTATTGAGATACAGTTGATCCTGCATTAGAGGAGAAGAAATGTACTGATTTGTTGAGTTATTTTTTAATCTCAGATCTTCTAAGCTTTTGTGATTCACGGATCTAAACCAAAGCAGACAGAATAGTCACCGATAAAGATTTATAGTCTGTGTCAATCTTACCTTATGAATCACACTTTTCTAGGAGAGATCTAAAGATCTATTTGTGATGGTAGAGTTACCATTGACAAATTGAGATGCTCCATCCATTTTATATAGATTCTCATCATCCTGATCAACATCTGTGCACCTTCAAAAAGCCTAAAACTTGTTCTCTAGCATTGACAGTCTTATTCAGCTTGTTTTCACCTCCTTGCTGCACCCAAAGGTGAAAATAAAGAAAAACAAAATGAATGTGTAAAACTGAGTGTGTTTTATCAGAGGGGGAATTTGTTGTATTTATATGCTATATTCACTATAATTTTGAAATCAATTTAACCAATAATACATAAAAAAGCTTGAGGTTTTAAAAAATAGACCTGATTGGGAAATTTGAGGTAAAGCAAGATTTCAGGAAAAAGTGCTTCTTGGACAAAATTGAAACCAGATAACTTTTAGCCTCCATGACTGTTTTCTGTCTGCTTGTCCCTTGGAAATTAGGTCAGAAACTCTATAATTTTCTAATGTTATATGTTGACTAATCCATTAGTGAATATTCTCTTGAAATAAGTTTACCAGTGCTTCAGGCTTAGCATCCTTACTGTAAGAAACCCTGACAACAGAATGACCTAGAATTCAGTGCTTTCTGGCTCCTTTTTATGGACTCAACAGTCAATTGTTGGACTCAACAAAATAGGTGTTTGAACAGACATTACAATTGTGATTTTAGAAATGCAAATGCCTAGTGGCTTTCAGAGCATGTAGGACCAGACAGACATCAGATGAGCCAGGGTTGGGACTTCTTCACTGTAGCCTATGGGAAAGGAGCTCTACTTCTATTGTTATTCTTTACAATTTAATTATTACTGAAGCAGGGAAGAAAAGTTTAATTTTTTGTTCTTAGTGGTTAAGTTAACTTTAATATGCACAGAACTTTTCACAATTTTTCTTGCCTACAGAATATCCCCTTTGAGAGTTATTTTTTCCCAAGTTCCATATTTGCTGCTTTTGCTTTATCATGGGTTGACCTCTAAAGAGATTTCCCCAACATAGTCTGCATGAATTACAGCTGTGAGACTCTCAATGGGCTATTAATATATAAGACGTCTCATCAAGGTCACACTGAAAGACAACCAGAGAACAAGAGATTCAGCTTGCATTGTCAGCAAGCTGATGCACTGCCATACACACAGAACTACCCTGCTGCTCTATAGCTATGTCATGATTTTCAAGTTGTGTCAGAAGACAGAAAAGCTCTGAATGACTTGCTCTCAGTCTTAGCTTCACTTCTATCTCCAAGCACTATATGTAAATAACTTCTTAACTTCTACAGCAGTATCATTAATCCTTCTCAGTGTTTTTTATGGCATCTACAGGTCTCTTTAAACTGCTGAATTCTTTAAATATTTTTTCCATATGAAGCTTGATGACAAGAACCTTTATTTTCAAATCAGTTTTCATTATTTTCATACTTAAATAAACTTTTTTTTTGTTAAATTGCTCATTATTTCTAAAATCTAGATCAGAGACATTAGTATAAATGGCATGAAAGCTTCAAAACCTCTGCATTTTCAATACTGGTTTTGTTTTAGCTTTTCAGTGCAGAATAATTTTGTAGTGGTTTATGATATAAAAAAAAACCTTTATATCATCAGTTTTGTTAAAATAGTATATTTTTGCTAGGAAAAGCTAATTGTGAAACCTAAGGTTTCAAGAAATATAATTTAAAAAATTTAGGCCAATAAATACTATAAATGTATGTAAAATAAGTATATATTAAATGCTATTTTCATTTAAGAATTAATAGAAAAAGCAGAATAGGCTAATTTTTCAAACAAAAATTTGATCAATGAGAATAATTTTTTATTTAAATGAATACAATAAACAAGTTTCCTTAAATATATTTTGCTTATCAAAATATATTTATTATTATCTAATTCAATACGTGATCAAATAAGTTGTGATGACAAGACATAAGGTGGAAATATGGTATAAGGAAGCATAGAGATTTGTGACAACAAGATTACATGCATTTCTTGAAAATAATATGGCCTTTCTATCATTTTTGTGCTGTATACAGTTAAGGAATCCACTAGTGCCTTTAGCTGATGAGAATTCTACATGTGCTGCCAAGGACAAAACATGTCTTAACTCCAAAAACCTCTTCAGCAAGGTTCATTGTGCTCCCTATAGATAAGGCAAACCACTTAATACTGACAAAAATGTCACGGTGTACTTCCAGACATTAGTACAAATAAATGAATGCATGAAAATAAAAATACAAGAGAAATATAACAGTAAGTACGAGTAGCTGACTCTTAGATGGAGATTAATCTATGTCATAAATATTCAAGTAAGGCATATTAGGAGACAAAATACAGTTGAAAAGCATTTTTACTGAGAGATACTCTTTCCTACAAGCCAGATATAATCTGTTATATTTTTCGCCTTGTGTTCCTCTGCATACGGGAAAATTCAGTCATGGAAATTTGTGAATATTTCACTTGTCGTTCAGCTAGAGGTATAGTGACAGAAGTCTTTTTATGTGTGCAGATGATTTGCATAACACATGCTGCACAGAACTCCAACTATGGATGCAAGGTATATTTCCACTAAAAAAAAAAGAAACTAAGAGGCACAATAAACTCCTATTGTAGACAGAACCAATAGTGTTCTCTAAAAACTCAAAACACTCCTTTAAGTCACTTAAGTAACCTTAATTGTACTGTGAAATATTTCATTTTTTTTTTTTACAAAATGTAATGCTATTCCTATCTGATATCTGAGAGAGAAGTGTTGAAGTGACCTTGTTTCCCAGTAGACTTATAACTTTTCCAGCCAAGAGAAATGAGTTCAAACTACAACTGCAGTTACTCAAGCTATGACTTATCTGTTGCACAGGTTGAATGAAATTATAGGTGAATGACTGACCAATTCCTTGGAGTATTTTAGCTTTGAAAAGAGGCCAGTATTGTGCATATTTATAGGATTGCAGAGGGAAAATACAGAAGCGGGTAGGTTAATGGATTTGCCCAGGCAGCAGTATGGTCTAATGTATTAAGTTTGAACCTAGACCTCAGAAGACATCGAGATAAAACTTAACTCACCTTCTGACTCACAAGGGTTTTGTGAGCCTTAAGTAGGGCTTGCAATTTTCTTTTAAAACAGTTTTCAGACATGCAGTCCAACTTCAGCTGTAAATAGTTATCTATAGCTGAAAGACACAGGGAAGAAACTCAGGCAATGGAGTTTGCTAATTTGACATAATATAATTGATTTTCCCACTTACTTAATTCTGTATTGACCTATTAGTTATCAGGGTCAATTAGATATCAGAGTGACCTTCTTACAGTGTGTATCCTCATCATTAGTACATACATATTTATCCATCTCAAAAAAAAAAAAAAAGAAAAGATAAAAAATAATCCTGCGTTTCTTGCAATTCCAGCTATGCAAGGACAATATTTTACCATTTAAAACATAATACTGCTCACAGAAGTGAGAATTCCCCAAAATAAGGAGAAAGCATAGGAAGAAAATACTATAAGCTTAAGAATATCTTTAAAGAAGTGATTGTTCATATATTGCTGCCATTCCAAAGCTTTAGCAGTTGAAACTTATTCAACAATAACAATCTTCTGCATTTTACTAATGCAAAAAGACCTTAGAAATAAGAAATATCTTGACTTGATGGTGACTACTGCATTTTTAGATTTGTAAGTGAGAGGGAGACGAGAGTAAGCGAGTCATGAGCAGAGAACCTCTGTGATTCCTCATTACCAGAGTGCTTTCTTGGGCGCACAGGCAGCTTTGACTAGAAGCATGACCTGAAGCACTCTCAGAGCTGCCCTAAATTTAAGTTACACCATCAGATTAATAGTTGTCAGATCACCAAAATAATATGCAGCTATATGCAAAATAACAACCCTGGCAACAGAAGCAAGTGTTTATTGTCTTGTTGAATGCCTTTTGAAAGAGTTTTTAAGTTACTCATGCCCGTATACAAAGGAACAAAATTGTTGCTTTACTTTTACATTGCTTTTTTTTTTCGTTTGCTACAAAATTTTATTAACAACTTGGTACTCTGGAGGTCCTTTCATCCTAGCTGACCTTACAGTCTTTTGTTATGACAGTCTAGTGTAGCCAAGTTGGAAAACTTCAGTATCAACTGAAGTGCTGGATATAAAGGCTAGAGAAAGTGTAGGGTAACGTTAGACAGTTTTATATAGGGTTATTTGTTGTTGTTTCTTCCCATCCCCCACCTTGGGTGGTTAAATATCTCCTAAAAATATAGTATTATTTACATACATGTAAGTTGTTTTACACTGCTTGTAAATTTTAATTAACATTTCTGTGAATTATATGTCTTAGGTTAGTATTACAGAAAGAAAACTTTCATCTATGCCATGTATTTCTGGTACGTGGTTAAGAATATTGGGAGCTAACTCTGCGGTTATTTTTTTGTAAATGTAATAATCCACTTAAAGGGAAAAAATACCGTTACTAATTTTCAAATAATTGGGAATTTAACAACCTGCAATCTCCAGATTACTGCTGCCCTCTAGTATCTTTGCTTGCCATTTTGTTGTTTTACTGAATAGTAATACTCATGTCTGACTAATAATGCCATGTGCTATATTGATTCAAGGTACTATAACTGCCAAGATGATTGAAATGTTGCCTCCAATGGTCCTTGATACCTCATATATCTGGATCATGATTTGCATTCATTCCCATGAGATTTAGTGATAGTCTATATCTGTATGCCCTTTGAGACTGATGTACTTTAGACCTCTAAGTAGAAGAAATCTGTGTGGGTGATGAACCATTTTATTAATGGCCCAGTGGGAATCATAAACATAATTTGTCCTTCCCTATCAGTTCACTGGCTCCCAAGTACAACTTTCTGTGGCTTCCCTCCGGGTCACAACATATTTTGTGAGAAAATTAAAAAGTAAAAAACAATGAAGTTTGAAACATCAGTTTAAAAATAATATTCTGAATCAGGGTTGCAAATAATGTTCTGAAAAGAAGGAAGACTTTTGTCTTCTATTCTGCTGCAGCAGTCATCTGGAAATGTTGCAAGTGTTTGATGAGGCAGTAAATTCAGGTTCACATGAAATCTGTAGTTTTCTGGTTTATATTTCAAATTAATTTCTGACTTACTGTGTTTTTGTTTAATTCATACACAGTTCTGGTTTCTGTTCCTCATGGTTGATTAAAGTATGCTGATCAGTGGATATCCTGTGTTGATGAAAATTTGTTAATACCTCCAGAATAAAGTGTTTGATTTATATGTACAAGTACCTTTTTTGTTTGTTTGTTTGGGGGTTTTTTGGGTTTTTTTTTGTTTGTTTTTTTGAGGCATCACTTTACCATTTAAAGCTTATGAAACAAATGGAACTATTGAACCATAGTATTACTCAAGACTATCAGTATTGTTTCCAGTGGACACTATTAGGACAATGCTAAGATTTTTATCTAGAAGATTTCAAATCAAGCTGTGCTACTACTGTTGATTTGTAATCTATTCTTAGACAAAGACTGAGCTTCTATATTATCAACTTTTGGCTGCTTTTGATAAATTTCATAGCTAGAATTTTGTTACAGAGCTAATATCCCTAATAATTTTCATGTCACTATGAAGTCAATATGAATTATGTTGAATAACATATATAGTTCTTTAGATATGAAGAGGTTTCTGGTTTTGTTTTTTTCAATATAAGACTATTGGGAAAATTAGATGACTAAGCAGAGTCAGCCCAGAAATATTGATGTGTCTTTCATCTTGGAAAGATGCTCTGGTATCTTTTAATTGATAAAATCCCTCACATAGAGATTGCTTAAATACATTTTTTGCTTTTTTAAAAAACTGAATATAATGTAGCTTGTTTTCACAAGACCTATATCTCACCAAAATTGTTCTAAATTTAGATTAAAGTTATTGCATAAAACAAAACTGTCTAATAAAATCAGACTTTGTGAATTATTCTTACAAGATGCTTCTATCTGTGTAAAATGCAGATGTCTGTTAGAAAGTTGGAAGTCATATGGATCCCAGTTATGCATAACCCTTGCTGAAAAGTGCATTTATAGATGGGAACTTTGCTTAGAGGGCAGATTTTGTTCTTATTGCCTAGCACAGCAAAATTTAACTGACTTTGGTGTTTTGTTCTACCTGCACAGATTTCTACTGACTTCAGCATGAGCTGTGTCCTCCAGATCTCTATGCTTGGTGTCAAGATATATCTTGTGAATTTAGGAGAAAAGTATAGTATTTTTTCTTAAGAAAATATACCTCAGCTTTAGCTATTATAGGGACAGATCCCTGTATCTGTTTAGATTATGTTTCTGTTGCTAGCCTTACACCAGTTCCTTTCAAACCCTGGAAATTTTTCCACAATATTAGCCAAAAGTGTTCTACAAAGGGTATCCATTCCTCTATTGCACCACATATATTACACACTTATTACATCACTGAACATGCTACTCTTCAGGTAACAAGGCAATAGTTACACTTCGTAGCATGATTACTGTTATCATATTTATAAACGATTAATAATTGTTTTTTCTAGACATGAATATTATTTTACTGCAACATCAATTACTACATAAGAAGATATGGACAAAGAAGAAGAAGAAGAAGAAGAAGAAGAAGAAGAAGAAGAAGAAGAAGAAGAAGATAAGAAGGACATGGACCAGTTTGAGAGGGTCCAGAGGGCCACAAAGGTGATCAGAGGGCTGGAGCACCTCTCCTATGAGGACAGGCTGAGAGAGTTGGGGCTGTTCAGCCTGGAGAAGAGGAGGCTCCGGGGAGACCTGATAGTGGTCTTCCAATACCTCAAGGGGGCCTAAAAGAAAGATGGGGAGACACTGTTCAGTAGGGCCTGTTGTGATAGGACGAGGGGTAATGGTTTTAAAATAGAGGGAGGTAGATTCAAACTAGATGTAAGGAAAAAAAAAATTTTAAAATGAGGGTTGTATAGCACTGGCACAGGTTGCCCAGAGAGGTGGTGGATGCCCCATCCCTGGAAACATTCAAGGCCAGGCTGGATGGGCTCTGAGCAACCTGATCTAGTCAGGGATGTCCCTGCTCCTTGCAGGGGGGTTGGACTAGATGACCTTTGAATGTCCCTTCCCACCCTAACCATTCTATGATTCTATGCTTCTTTATTGCACATTGTTTATAATCTATTAACCACTTAAAAACTGTAAAAATTGAACTAGATTTCACAGACTGTAACTAGGTATCATTGTCCTGTTCACATAGAAACTGCTTCTGTGGAATTCCTTCACAGTTATGCAGACGTTGACAAATGATTGCAGATGTTCATCGTAGAATTTTGTTATCTAAAGAAAATGTCATTAGTGAATCTCTTAAAGCTTTGGCTGAGTTTGCCAATGATATCCGTGGATGCAAAATCATTCATCCAAAGGAGTCGAGTGGATGCTACTTGTTTAGGGTTTTGATTTTTTCCACAAAAAGTAAATAAGACCTTTGGTCTTTAGAAAAAGTATTTCAAGATCTTAACTCCCACAGGAAAATATTAATTCTATTTCAATCACAAGAAGCCAAAACTGAAAAATTTAGTGCATAATCAAGTATGTTATTTTCTTTTTTTTTGTCCCCATTTCATCACTGCTGTATTTTCTGTGTAGTGATACTTGGAATTTTAAGGCAAGGCAAAAGTACCCCTCAATCTCTTTTGTCTGCCATGGTGTTTGGCTAAAGCTAGTGTACATGCTTTCCTTGAAGCCTTCTATTGGCGTTCTCTGCACTTATGAGCACAGGTGTGATTGATCTCAGAGGGCTGCTTCATATCCTGGATGGTAGTGTGCTTTGTGAGGGGTGCCTTTTTTAGGTACTGTATATTATTTCTGTTTAAATTAACTTCCTCTTTAAATAAACACCTCAAACAATGTCACACCTTCTCTTCTTTGTCTCTGACATTGTATTTAAAGCTCCTTTTACTTCCTGACTCTTAAATAGTTACTGTGGTTGTATGTGTAATTTTCCCTCAGGCCAGGTTCTAGTATGCTACTATAAGCTTCTTGCATCCATTCTAAGTATCTGTTCCTCTGTCCTAGTACAGCCCCAATCGGGACCAGACTACACAGTCTCTCTCTCACGCCCCCCACCCTCCAAGAGAATAGGGGGAGATGATATAAGAAAAACGGCTCGAGGTTTGAGATAAGGACAGGGAGAAATCCTTAAAGTTACCGTCACAGGCAAAACCAGACTCGACTTGGGGAAAACTATTCATTTATTTCTAGAACTAGCAGGAGAATGAGACACAGAAACAGGATAAACCTCCCCCCACCTCTCTCTCTTCTCGGGCTTAAAATTATCTCTACTACCTTCCCCCCACCAAGCGGCACAGAGGGGGAAGAGGGAATGGGGTTTGAGGTCAGTTCATCACACGTTGTTTTACGCCACTGCTTCATAGTTGGGGGAAGAACTCCTCACATTCCTCCCCTGCTCCAGTGTGGGGTCCCTCCCATGCGCCACAGTCCTTCGTGAAACTGCTCTGGCGTGGGTCATCTCTTCCATGGAGTGCAGTTCCTACAGAACAGCTGCCCCAGGGGGCCCTCCATGGGCCACAGCCTCCTTCAGGCATTCACCTTACCCGATGTGGGGTCCTTTACGGGCTCCAAGTGGATCTCTGCCCCTCCATGGACCTCCATGGGCTGCAGGGGGACAACCTGCTCCACCATGGTCATCACCACAGGCTGCAGGGGAATCTTGGCCAGGAGCCACATTACTCCTCCCCCTCCTTCTTCATTGACCTTGGTGTCTGCAGCTGTTTCTCTCACAAGAAAAGTTCTTCACAAGAGGCATGCAGACGCCTCTCAGGATCTCTTCATATCACCCATCTCATCTCCTCTCCACTTCTTGCAGCCAGGCCAGGCTGAGTTGGGCCCAGTCGGCCGCCTGGCGAGAGGTCAGAGGGTGAGGACTGCAAGGCCCCAGAGGCCTGCGCCTCCCCCTCTGGGCCTCTGCCCCTGCTCAGCTTCTTCGCATCTTCTGTCTTTTTTTTTTTTCCTGTTTTCCCCTTCTTAAATACGTTATCGCAGAGGCGTTATCATGGGACATTCTGCTCCCAATCGGCTCTGCCTTGGCCAGCAGCAGGTCCGCCCTAGGCCCAGCAGAGTCCACTGAACAAAGGGGAACAACTTCTAGTGGTTTCCTACAGAAGTTACCTCTCACTAAACAAAACCAGAACATCCTCTGTAGTATTAAGTAGTACAAAAATTTTATACAGGAGTAAATCATACTGAGACACAGTTTGTCAGGCTAAGTTTTTCAACAAAATACATTTTTCTCACCCTGTGGTAGGTTGATCCCAGCCAACAGCTAAATACCCTCCTAGTTGCTTGCTCACTCCCCCCCACAGCAGAACAGGGGAGAGAATGATAAAAGGAAAAGCTGAAAACTCATGGGTCAAGATAAAGAGAGTTTAACAGGTTAAGAAAAACTGCATATGCAAGCAAAGCAAAATAAGGAATTAATTCACAACTTCCCATCAGCAGACAGGTGTCCAGCCACTCCCTAGGAAGCAGGGCCTTGGAATGCATAGCCGTTGCTTCGGGAAACAAACATTATAACCATGAACATCTTATCTCCCTCCTAATTTCCCTGAAACTTTATTGCTGATTGTGAAGTCATAAGGTATGAAATATCCTTTTGGTACGTTGGAGTCAGATGTCTTGACTGTATCTTCTTCCGAACTCTTGCCTACACCCTAGCCTATTCACTGAGGGGCAGAGTGGGGAAAAAAAGCTTGACTCTGTGCATGCAGTGTCCATCAATTGCCATAACATTGTTGCATCGTTAACACTGGTTAGTCATAAATCCAAAGCACAGGACCCTACAGGCTGCTATGAGGAAAGTTAATTACATCCCAGTCAGACCCAGTACATTCTCCTTCAATTCTTAAAGTTTTTGGAGTGTCATAGGAAACTAAGTCAGAGACTTTGAAAAATCATCTTGTTTCTGCCTCTGACAGTGAGACCAACAATACTGATGCTATTCGCAAGAAATGCATATCTAAATTTTTCTCAAAGTGACCCGTGATGGAAATTTCCTTATTTCTCAGAGAACAAACTATTCCAGCCCATTTTGGTGTAAAAATAATTGAAAGGAAAGTTTAAAACTTTCAATTCTGATAATTTAACATTTTACAAATGTTTTGTAGGGGTATATTTATTTTTAATTAAAGTTCCTATTTTTTTAAAATGAAAAGTTTTATGTTAAAATAACTTTGTCCTTTCTAAGTAATTTCAGCTGTGATAAAATGTGTCAGAAATATCTGAACATATCTGGATGAACAAATTGTGGGAAAAGATACAGCGTAAAATTAAATCCACTCTAAGAATATGATGCATTGCAGGGTAGATGATGCATTAAGTAAACTTTTTCTTGACTTTCCCATCTTGAGGCAAATAGGATTTATTTAACAGTAAAGAAAGCAGTAAGAATGCAGAGGAAGATGAAAATACGGATGCAAGGGCTTTGTCAATAGAAATGCGGAAAGAAGGAGGACAATGGAAAAATAGAAATCACTAAGAGATTTTGTTCTTTGTTATACTATTTATGGTCTCATTCACTTCATTGTATGTGGTAGGAAATCTTTAATAGACTCAGTCAACGTTGTTTTACTGCTTTTAAAAATGAAGCCAAAGCCAATTGTATTACAGTACTACTACACAAATTATTGTAACACCTCTTTCCACAGAAACCTAATTGCTTTATTAATGGAACTGAT
Source organism: Tetrax tetrax (assembly GCA_009806455.1). Classification (NCBI taxonomy): domain Eukaryota; kingdom Metazoa; phylum Chordata; class Aves; order Otidiformes; family Otididae; genus Tetrax; species Tetrax tetrax. Next base: position 152,321 of record WHYT01017133.1, on the reverse strand, counting down.
CGTTGCCACATTTTTTTTGGTGTTAAAATTCAGAACTGTAAAAAGGTTTAGTTTTTTACATTATTTAAAAGGTGTTCTTTTTTTCAGACAAGGTTGTCGGACAAGCCTTCTCAACAACATATACTAACTCATTTTGTTTTCCAAGCATGGAATTGTGCATTCCAAGCAGGAAGATATCTGCAAACACAAGCCTAACTTGGGAGAGCAACTCAACAGTGCTCTGGTATGTAAAGATGCACCTCTGTGAGCATTTTAATACTTACTGTAAGCATGATTTGGAAGCAAATCTCTTGACTGTCCCTACTAACTGTGCTTTGGCTAATACCATGGAGAAGCCCTGGAGCAGCTGAACTGAGTTCCTTTCAGATGAAGCTGAAGCAGATGTACCTCAAGAAGTACAGATCATGTACCCAGCTGATAACAAACAGTGAGACCACAGGAACTAACTCGGTCTGCCGAACTTGCAGATGGTGCAAACATTGTGGCCTCAGCACCAGCTGACTGGCTTTACTGCTCTGCTCTTGCTGTTCCACACTACTTGCTAATGTTGGCATAAGATAGGATCACTTAAATGCAAGAGAACATTATCTACAGAACAATTTAATGTTAAAATTACCCAAGCTAGCATAGAAAAACAGGTGCACTTCCCCAGAACTGTGCAAACAGGCATATCAAATTGTATCTGGGAAAATGAATAGTTGCCTCAATGGCATGCTGCATCCTAGCTAATTGGTACCACTTCTCAATGCCACACAGATGTAACGTCAAACTGCCTCAGACTTGAGAAGTAGTTTGGTCTCAGCTAAGGTATTTCAGGATGGTACTGCACTGTGCAATATAAAAAAAAAAAAGCTCCTTGGTTTTCAAATGATGCTGATGAAAGGGTAAAAGAGAACTTCTGGCCTGTTCTTCTCTGACAATACAGAACTTCACCAGGAACACTGGCTTTCTAAAGAAATTACAATAGCTGTAGCTTTTTCATTGTTATTATGTGGCTGCTTGTGCTTCTTTTTAGCTATTAGCAGAACTCTGACATGTAAACTTTCCGGAAAGGTAACAACAAGAGCTGAACTTAAAGTTAAGCAGGTTACTATTAAGACATCAGCTCAGAACATCCCTCATAAGCTAGGAAAATTATCCCAAGCTTTCTGGAGTTTAATAAACCAGTTTTTCCCCATTCATAAATGTGTTCTTTATGACTTGAATTATCTTCATTTAAGAGCAAAAACGTAAGAAGACAAAGAAAAAGTAATAATAAATATTTATGGAAGTGTAACATATTTTTTTTTATGAGCTTTTGCTTTGGTGAGGCAACCTGTAGGCCAGCTAGGTTTATTTTTCCTGCAGTCTTGCACTGAATTTAGCTAATGATTTAATATTGTAAATAGCGCAGTTGTTATTGTATCAGTAGGTCTGGTTTAAGCTGCACTCATGTTGGTGTGACCTCATTCTTCCAGTTGCTTCCCACTCTCCTACACTTCTCCCGTCTACCAGCTGTCCTCCCTTGCCAAACTTAAAGCAGCCTTTCCCTCTCATCATCTGTCCTGTAAAGCATCTTTCACAGCCTTTTCCTACACTAGCTGCTTCCACTAGCCTTGAATCACTCCAGTATCTGCACTTTACCACTCCTTGCTGCCATCTTCAGCAGCTTTGCTAGCATTTTTTGTTTTCCAACAGCTGGAAAATGTGTGGCATTGAAAACAAAACACTACCTTCTAAAGTACAAGAGGTCCCTCAGCGGCTTCCTTTGTTCTCCCTTTATGTGATGAGACATCTTTTGTTGTTGGTTTGTTTTACTTCAGTCTAAATCAAACTCTGTCGCTTCAGAGCTGGCAAACATTGCTTTAACTCAGCACGACATCTTTCTCTAGATATATTCAGATGCTGTTGGTGTACACTTCTGTACATTATTACAAACATAGTTTTCTCCATTTGCAAGTGAAATCTCACTGAAATATAATAAACCAGCATGTGCAAACCAAAATGTCTTCCGGGCTAGCAACGGGTCTTTTTATTTTATCTCCTATTTTCATCTTCAGATACCATCCAAACACACCTGGTTTAAGGCACCTATCAATTCTGGAGTTATTGGAGGAAAGGCTGCTTTCTTACTAGAACTTAGACACCTGCTTAGCACACATTTACAGCATAAAACCAAATTAGCTATTTTTCTATTACCCAGATTCAGATACTCAAATTTTTAATGTAATTTTGGGGGGTTTTCCCCCTCAACTAAATCCCCCAAATCCTATCAGTATTATTAAATATGCAGTTTCATTTTCTGAGGGAAATACAGTGAGAAGAGTGTAGTGGTATTAAGACGAGGACCTCCTTCTTCACCTCCTGCATGTCACAGAAAATCTCCTTGAAAATAATCAAAACATGTTTAAGCTGAAGATCAATAGAATGAAACACTTAATTCTACATAATGAGACAAAGAGATCCGGGAAATAAAATACCTATATTTCTTCTTTTGTCTCCATAGTAAAACTTTATAAAGACAGGAACAGACAAATGTGAAATTCAGCACTTGAAATACTACTGTTGAAAAAAAAAGTGAATCAAGCCCACAGGAAAAAAAAAAAGGATGCCTGAGCTGAAGTTAAGGAGGCAATGTGTCAGTTGTGCTTCATGGTATTTAACTAAGAAATAGAAACTAAGAGGGGGAAAATAAAGCTGCAAAAATGTCAGTAGTTAAGTAGTACTTCCACTGTTAATCACAATTTCAGTAAAATTATAATCACAGCCTTACCAATGCCCTGGCAAAGTACCTATTAAGAAAATGTATTCTTAAAGTTATTTATAGTGTTGCATGACTTTGAGACTTGTTACAGTCTTAGTACAGCTGAACTTCAGTGTGTAAATGCTCTGTTAGGTTCCTTTATGGAAGTGAATATAATTAAGAGAATTAAAAAAAAAAAACACTCTTAGTTGGGATAAAATGTGTAAGTCTTTCTATCTTAATACTTTCCATAGGTGTTGTATATTTTTAGGATTTTTTAAAACTGTAATATGTCTGTACTAATATCATACAAACAGGAATTTTTAAAATCTGGTAAGTGATAGAATGACACCACCATCTACTTTCATCTCATGCACTTAAATAAAACCTATTCTTCCAAAAAAAAAAAAAAAAAAAAACCAAAAAAAAAAAACCAAAAACCCCCAAACCTTAGAAAACATAAGTAGTTTGATTTGAATCTGCCAAAGTTACTTGGGTTTGCAATCATCACGACACATCCTAGTACTTTTGTTTCAGTAGTCTTAACGACAGTCCCTGATGTACCCTGACTTTTCTTCCAAAGCTCATGTTTCAGTGTTAATGAACCTCTCTAGAAGATTTCTCCAGGCCACTACAAGTAATTATTGCAGGAGATGTTGAAGAGGGGACTACTGGGACAAGAAGTGATGAAGACCCTGATGGAGTTGGATGGGCAGCAAGACAGGAGTCTTGTCTGTAAGAGATGACTCAGAAAATGTGGATTTTGAAATGTTCCTGCCTTTACTCTTGAGCTGACATTTGCCAAAATTGCATTAGAAGAATTATCTTACTATATGGAGTTTGTTTAATGTGCCTCAATTTTCAAACATCTCAGCTAATTTACATCTATTTTGATTAAACAGTTGTGCTCATGGCAGCAAAGGACAATTGGAATTGCCATCACAGCTCAAACCACTGATCTACTAATCCAATGTGCTATTTCTGTCATCAATCGATACCAGCTGTTTCAGGGAAAGAAAACACATAACAAACAATTATGGAATAACCTGCTCAGAGGCAAATAATCTTCCTAATCTTATCCACCTCTGTGTGTGTATCACTAATTGTGAAATTGAAAATGTCAAGAAATTTAGAGAGATAGCCGGAGGAGCAGGGAATTGCTAGGGAGGATTAATTTTATGTCAATAAGGTGTCAGTAAAATTGGAGTCTGTAACATACATCATAGTAGCAATTTATAACAGTTTTAATATTAATAATTGTAGAAAAAATATATACCTGATCTTACCTTCCCAATACCTGTCTGCATCTAAAGAATAGTCCCTAAAATCATAAGAATGGTTGTATATCCTGCTTTTATTATCTTTGTTTGGTTTTAGGATGTTCTGGCTTTCAGAATTTTGCTGTGAGGCAAGGGGAGGCTCTGTACTGCCCACATGAGGAGAGTGGGATCACATAACAAAACCTAATGTTTGAATTCATCTCATGTATGCTTTTCTTGAATAAGAATGAGCACTCCAGACTAAATTTCAGGATTGGGTTTTGAAAAAAATAATTTTCTTTGGCTCCACTCATGTTTAATAAATATACAGGACAAGATTGTATCTATACATGTAAGTAGAGTATATCACTTAACAAAATATATATGCACATATCTTTTGCTCCGCACTAGCATTCTGCAGAGATGTGTTTCTATCCATTTTCTTCTAGCATTCTGTACTAAATGAAAGAGGGAGCTCTGGAGCAAAAGGAGCTACTATATACAAGAGATTCTTCTTGAATAGCCCCGATGATTGTAATGGTCCCTGTCTGGACAGAGATCATCTAAATACAATGAAGTCTCATTTTGAAGAAGCAAAGGCAAAGTCTAAACGTTTGTTTCTGTAATATAATACAATAGAAAACAAGATGTCTGGTGAATTTTAGGGTGTCCTACAGAGACAACATATGGCTCATACTTGCAAATGCCTTTGTACATCGACAGCTCTTTGTTTTTCTTGCTAAGTTGTGACATTCAAAGTTGCCTGGTAGATTTAATTTTAATAGGAACTGGACATTCAAACCTCTCAAGTGGCTTTGGAAAAAAATTCAGCCAAATATTTTCTTCCTGACAGCTGAATATGCATCATAAATAGATGCCAAAGCCTTTTCACCTCGCCCAAGTGAGGAAAGTCCTCCAAAGGCGAATAGAACTTGACAATAAGTAAACAGATCTTTTCCCAGTTGTGTAACTGGTGCATCACAGCTGCAGTCAGTCACCACAGGACTCACTTTATATCAGACCTGGTTGACAAAGCAAAATTCATTACTAACAGGCAAAACATTTAATGAGTGATTATCACTCTCATTTTTCTTTCTGTTCTGGTTTAATTTGTTTTGTGCCACAGTGGAAAAAAAATATTATTTGATTAATTACAGAAAATAGATAATAAGTCAGATAAAAGAGATTCTCAGCACTTCATGATTTTTGATTCTATGTTCAACTTTTTCTGAAATTTTATAGAGCAAGGAGTGATTGTTTGAGATTGATATTTTACGTTGCAACAAGCAAATTCCACTCAGGGTCAGCTTCTGTTTTAATGGTTTTTCAACTTCTTTTCAGTTTGTAGAATCTTAGAAGTTTATGATATAGTGATTTTCCGTTGCCATGAACTGCTATATAATGTCTACGAATTTCCTTTCAGAGTAACAAACTAGAGACCCTTTCACACTTTTCTGTAAAACCCTCCTTCTTGTGTTATGTACATTTGCTTTATATCAACTTGTACTTATGGACTTTTAAGCAGTCTTCAGTATTCTTGCCTCAGGTGCATTGAATCCAAGTATTTTAGACAATGGGGTATATAGACCAAAGACCAAAAAGATTTCTAGGTTTCCTGGGGCATGGAATCTTTGTAAATGAAATGTCTTGGAACTTCAGCATGAAGGAGACCATCATTCTCTTTTTCATTGAGCCTTCTACCTTCATGGGGTTTAAGCTAGTTGGTCACTAAGCACTAGGTTATACCACTAGTTGTCTTCTAAACTTGCAGGTTGTAAATAGTCATTACAACAGGGAATGATACATTAGGGACTTGCCGAATCTGGCGAAGCTTCAGAGAGCAAGTATTTTAAATGGAACAGCTGGCCACAGCACAACGAAATGAGTTTATTGTGAGCCCTACTATAAGCGGCTTATCACCTTTAGGGGAATCAGAGAAAAGTTACTGAGGTACAGCCAAAGCAGTAGATGAGACAAGAAGGAATGTTTTGATTTGTTTGGGATGTGAAGAAGCTTTGAAAAGGCTGTAAGCAGATAAGACGAATAGGGGTAAAAACTAAGAGCAGGATTTACTCCAGTTTGTGTGCTTTCCAATCCTGTCTGGTAATTCAGACACTTAACTGAAAAGACTGACTTGTTGAAATTCTGTTCTCAGCCAATTTTAATTTACTTTCCATGTCTTTGAAAAAAAAAAAAAAAGACTGTAGTTACCTTCCTAACTAAAGAGTATGAGAAAACTTCCTTTTTTATTAGTGGGATGCAATTAGTGTACTGATACATCTTGTACCTAAAATTTGGAAAAGTCCTGTTGGTCATTCAGGCCATCCTAAGCACAAGCCTGGTTTCCCCTGAATGTTCAAAGAACTGCTACAATTAAGCCTTTAGTACACAATGAAGTTTTATCTATAGGTGTCATTCTCATTAGCAACAATACATTTCTCATATTCTGTCTATATTTTGCCATCTTAATTTAGTCCACGTTTCCTGCTTGTCCTAACTGCTAAACCATAAATACTTCCTCTGTCACTGAGCATTTATTTCATAGCAGTTATGCTGTGAAGGTAGTACTGTAGATAATGCCATGAGTTCAGTCCTATAGATATATAAATATAGTAAGGGATATTTTCTGTTACAAAGAATTCATAGTGTAAAGAAAGCACCATTATAAGCACAGTACAGGATCACAGAAGGATTATGCACTTTGTCTAAATAAGACGGGAAATTGGTAAGAGCACTTGGAATTAAAATGAGGTATTCTGAATACCATCCCATTGTTTGTGGTTTTGTCTGCTCCCTTATCCTTCTGTTAGCTAAGAAATATAGTTGGCGGAGCAACAACAGATGTAGCAGGGCTTCGCTGAAACTGCTGGCACTATACTGGTGTTGCATGCATTTCAGATTAGGCTCATTGCTTAAAGCTTTCATTATTTCTGTATAATTTAGTTATTTAAGCTCTCCAAAATGTGTTGGTTTTTTTTGAACTTCCAAGATGTCTATATCTTTATGATAGTCTGTCCTGGTTTTGGCAGGGATGGAGTTAATTTTTTCCTCTCAGTAGCTGGTATGTTTTGGATTTCTTGTGTGAAGAATGTTGATAAACACCCTGATGATATGAGTTGCTGCGAATGAGACCAAGGACACCGTCCTGCTTTCCAAGTCTTGCTAATTTGCAGATGCAGGAAGCTGGGAAAAAGACACACAGAACAATTGATCCAAACTGGCCAAAGAGAGTATTCCATGCCATAAACGTCATGCTCAGTATATAAGTGGGGGCTGGCCGGGGCGGGTATCTGCCTTCCTGGCATCCATCTTTCTCTTCAGTTTGCTGGCATCGTTCCCTCTACCTCGCTGGCTCCCTTTTTGCTCCTTTGCTTGCCGCTCGGTTTTGTTTCCGTGATCGCTGCTCGGGACGGGCTGTATCGGTCATTGGGACATCGGGTGGTGAGAAAACATACATTGTTTACCTTGTATATTTTAATGTCCTTATATTCTGTTATTATTGTAGTTTTCCTTCGTTATTTTAGTAGATTGTCGTCATCTCAACCCACGAGTTCTCCTTCCTTCCCAATTCTCTCCCCCATCCCGCCTGGGAGGGGGAGGGTGAGTGCGAAGCTGTGTGGTGATTCGGGCTAAACCATCACATAGTCTAATGCATATAATACAACAAAATATCTTCAGGGCAGTAAGAAGAGTCATATAGGAACAACATCTCTGAGCTTAATAATATGCTGTCTTTGTGTTCAGTATTCACACTTGTATTGGACTATTCTTACTGCAATATCATATTCAAACAAATGTATAAGTTAGTATTCATTACCAACTCTTTATCCATCTGCCTTTTATTTTCTATACATTTAGAAAGTGAAATAACATGAGTGATGTTTTAGGCAGTGATAAATAGATAAAGTCTACACTGTCCAAATTAATACCAGATAAGCTACTAACCTCAATTTCTCCTTTGCTAAATCCCACTCTCAAAAAAGTACTAGTGTCTATTTCCGTAGGTGTATTTGATTGTATTATATTTCCCAAGTCCATCTCTGAAAGTGTTCAAGGCCAGGTTGGATGGGACTTTGAATGACCTGGTCTAGTGGAAGGTGTCCCTGGTCAGGGCAGGGGCATTGGAACTAGATGACTTTTAAGACCCCTTCCAACCCAAGCTATGATTCTCTGATTCTATGAAACAGTTTTTCATTCCCTTACTCCAAGCTGAATATCATTTTGCCTTCATTTTCTGCTCTCTTTGAATTCCATAGTGTTATAGCTTTGTTCGAAGTTTTTTCTGCAGTTCCTCTGTCTGGTAAGTTTTATTTTGAAATATTTTATGAAATGTTTTATTAAAGTCTAAATCACTGCAATTTCCACTTTTTTTTTTTTTTTTTTTTTCTTTATAAGAAATT